>WEKX01013741.1:94968-109336 GCA_013390025.1 Pitta sordida | reverse complement strand
TAAATCACAGAATGGGTTTGGTTATGAATGTTACAAGTGCTATATTAAGCTTCCAAACAGAATGAATTTCTTGCTCTAGAAGACCTTGACAAGTTGTGCATTTCTAGTGCTGAATGAGACACACAACTTGGAACAGCTTTTTACAATAGATCTAATTTCTGAGAATTTGATTTTTTGCAGCCAGTTTAAGAACAGGCTGATAGAAAGAACAAAAGTTACATTTCCAATACTGCGTATGTGAACTCTGCCACANTTAACAAATCTAGCTGTCCGAAAGTCAGTGCTAATGTTAACTGAGTAGCACATTACTGTGATTCCATCAGAATGTGCTTTTATTTATTTAACTTTCCCATTTTCATTTTTTATTTGGGTAAGATAATTGGTTATGATAAGCTCTCTCTGTGTAAGTTGGAGGCATGCAGAAAGCCAGCCTCTAGACTGAAATATTTACACTAAGACTAAGCATTGATGATGTGTAATGGCCAGACCGTATTTGCATATTGAAATTATCTCAATTAAAATCCTTTATCAGATAACTTCAAATACAGGACCTCTCAAACTGCAATATATTTTTCCATGAAACACAGCCCATTAGGGATGTAATATGTTTATCTCCATTTCTAAAGACAATAATTTTCGTGTTCATAAATAGTAAAAGATACATTTCTTTCCTCAGGCTCCACACCACGAAATTCTTTCATCTTTCTTTATAATGCACTTACTAGCCCTGAACTTCTTTGAAGGACAAAAACATAAAACAGTTCACAGAACTTGAACTAAATAATACCTTGGCCTTCAGTATCTTTTCTCATCCTGAGAATCTAAGTACATTACAAAGATTTACAATGTCTAAAAGAGATGAGAGACTTACAGGGTTCTCTTCACCACTGCTGGAAGACAATCTTCTCTGAGTAGGCACACAAAAACTTTTTATGGCATTGAGAAACAGAATTCAAGTGAAAAGTCTTTGCAAGAAGCAGTAAAGTAACCTATATAAAGAGGGTAAACGGCTAAAAGAAAAGGAGCAGAATAACTCACTAATTTATTTTTTCCATTTCTTGATAGATTTCCATTCATTGAAAGAGTCTCCAACCACATGTAAAGTTTTAGAAAATGCATTTTAAATCTTTTGCTTTAACATGCTATATGAACTTTCAAAAGGGAGGATTCTGATAACTTTTCTAAGAAATTTCAGTTACTTTCAGAACATTTAAAAGATAAGTGTGTTAAAATAAAGACAGTATCTGAAAAACACAGGATTTCATTATTAACAGAATGGCCTACATGTAATAAATTAGTAAATGGGGGGGAAATAGTATAACAATTAACTAATTAAAGTCAAAGTTAACATGTACAAACCATTGGAAGGACGGGTTCTGATAATATAAATTATTTCCAATCCTGTAGCTGGGATGTGCCATTGCAAACCTGTGTGGCAAGTATGTTCTTGATATTTGACTCTTTATAGTTTTCTAAAGCCATATGACTCATTAGCAGCTAGGCCCCGGGCAAGAATCATGCCCTCATAAAAATAACCTTAAGTTCCAAAGATACAAAGATTTCAGCCCAAATACTTTTCATCCAGAATTTCTCAAGGGAACTAGTGCCACCTGTAACTCAGACATCGAGCAAGAGGAAGGAATGATACAGTACAGTGATTTGAGAAACCTACCACTCATTGTAAATAAAAAATTGGCAAAGAAGAGGCTCTATTTCCTCAAATCTAATACAACATTTTCTCATGCCATAAGGAGTGACAAGCCTGGAGTCACCTATTAGGAATAAACTGCCTCAAATTATCTCACATATATCACAAGATGCAGTGTACACAGGGAAGCAGCTGCCACATATCAGCTGCTCTGGGGTAATTACCAGTGTATATTCTCACAGTAACGGTGAGGGCACTTCCTCATCTTTCAATTCAGAGTAAACTACCTTTCATTTATGACACGGTAGAGTATAGAGATCCTAGTTACCACACAGCCATTGATTTACAATAGCTTACTCCCTTGTTTATGTACCCTTGCCCCTCAGCAATTACAAAGCAAGTTGAATTAGCTCGCCTTGAACATAAAACATTGTCATTATTTGAAATAATTTCTTATCTGTTAGGCTGAGTGTCTTTCACTAAGCAAGAAAATGGAGGCCATTAAAACAAATCATTTCTTGCAAGAAAGTGCAAGCAAGTGTTTTGTTTTAGTTAAGTTAGGAGGGGGAAGGATTGGTAAGAACTTGAATGAAAAGAAAAGTGTTAATTTTAAAATACAGACAAAACCTTAGATGCTGCCCTCGAGTGTGGCTATGACACTATAGTATTTCAGTAGTGTTTTGACTATGCAATTGAAGTCATGGAACCTAAAAATAAAAAAATCAAACTACAATATAATTGAATAAAATAAACTATGCTGAACAAATCTTACTGTAACATCTCCACATGTGAGGATTTATGGGATGATCCTACATTTATCCATAGAAAAGAGTAAATATGATAAACACTGAAGAATCTATGGTCATAAGTGTCTTTATCTAAAGATTTTGTTTTAACTTTAAATAGCACTAATATACTACATGGTATATTTAGTAATGTTATTGACCGCTATTAATGGGTAGCATTAGTAACAAGAATTTAGTATTACTAGTGCCTAGTATTAGTACGAGGTACTAATATTTTAGTATTAGGTACTAAATATTTGTACTACATAGTAGAAGTAATATTACCTGGTGAACACACTAGACACCAATCAGAGTAGTCTGCAAAGCATTTGTCTTCAGAATACTGCTGTGAACCAGAAACAGGGACAACAGTGTCAGTGGATTTGGGGCTGAACACATCAGAAGACAATCAAGAGTAGCTTCCAGAACATTTGTCATCAGAATCCT
The DNA here is from genome assembly GCA_013390025.1 of Pitta sordida. Lineage (NCBI taxonomy): Eukaryota > Metazoa > Chordata > Aves > Passeriformes > Pittidae > Pitta > Pitta sordida. The sequence goes on along the minus strand of WEKX01013741.1, from coordinate 106,456 downwards.
ACTGCTGAAACCTAGACACCAGCATCAGGGAATTTGGGGTGGCATGAGTACACATTTTCAGTGTAGTGCTCTTTAGAACTACTTATAAAGATAAGCAGCCTTCCCTAACTAGTATTAGGCTGGCAAAAAAAATCCTCCATAGCTGAGGTAGAACACCTGGAGTTATTCCCCCATATTTCACCAGGTGTAACATTCCCCTGAGGAAAGAAGAGCAGGAAGAAGAGGAAATTCAAAGGCATTTTCAGTAGAATGACAACCCGTTTAGCTTAATGTTTCTCATTTTACTTGGAAGCTTGAAAAATTTTACAATCATTCATGCTTTGCTGTCATTGGACAGATTGATTAGAACACCTTTTTATATTAATTACACATTTTCATTTCAATAATATTCATGCTAAATGAGAAGAATACTATTCAGACAGTCAGCTGGGTTGGATCAACGATCTATTTTATCCGTCATTGTTAAAGCTTTTTCTAATCTGTGTTCCTGCAGAGAAACTGGACATGAAGTCTGTCAATATAAACTAGCTTATAAAGGAGAAGAATCAACAGAGAAGCTCTTTAAAAATGTAGAGTATCCATTAAGAAGAAATGATTACTGTCAAATAAGATTTGTGAAAGTTTATCATTCAAAACAAGAAGTCATAAGGACTGACATTCACAACAGAAAGACTGCAAAAAAGCACTATGAGAAATTCAGATAGAATAGCCTTCTGCAAAAGACTGTCATTGCACAGAATAAAAGGATCTTTGCTGAAGTCTGATGCAAACAGGGTATTGATTCAAGAGAAAGCTGACTACGTTTGGAGCAGAGAGCGAATGTAGCCATGCAGTCATGAGAGAGATAATTGTGCCTAAGACGGTGAGCTACCATACCTGGTGATTCATATTTTCTGCTGCCAGAGGCAAGGGTTTGATGGACCATGTGTTTTTCTCTGGGTTGTTATTATTTTTGTCTCTAAAAAGTGTCCTCTGCTATCACAGCAACCACAGTAATAAAATGTAATTTAATAATATTATTTATCCTGCAACTATCACTCATGTTTACTGTTTAATCACTTTTTTTTTACTTCCCACTATACCTCCCTTGCATTTGAAGGTTAAAATCTCGACAAAAGCTATTTAGTGTACAGGTCTTTTTCAACTCAAACTGTCTCAGTACAGTTTAGATGACCCATATACAACACATAAACACCTACATAAACACACATGCACTCAGATATTGCCTTGAGATCCTTCTCTTCTTATCTCCTCCATCTGCCTAAAAAGACTTTGAAATCACTGCACAAACAGAGGGTCATGACTGTCTTCATGTCTGCCTCCAAACTGGTATGCTTGTCAGATTCCTACCCAACCAACCCTTGCCAAACCAGTGAGACCCAGCTGGCAAAGTGATGATCTTCCTCAAGTGCTTAAACCACATTTGGTCCAGCTGCATCTAAACTGGTATGTTCCTAATATTCAAAATGGAGTCACAGTGGTTTGGAAAAGCAGTTTAACTGAGACTCAAGCTGAAATCCATCTCAGCATGAGAAGCTGGACCATCACAACTCTCACATGTGCCTAAGGGTTCCTCCATCCTCTCAGGGCAGGAAGGAATGGCTGAACACAAACCACAGAAAAGACACATGCGAGCCTTGCTGGTACAATAACGTTATGCATGATGGTGCTGGATGACATCATTTTCAATCCTCTTTGTCAAAAAAACAGGAGAAGCAAGGAAAATCAGCAACCTTTTCAATTATATAAACTATCTAAATCAGAGGATTGCCTCCAAACAGAAGGCAGTATCAGGTCTTGAATAGAAATAAATAGAAAATCAAACCTCTTCTGAAGTGATCTGTTTGCCTTCACATTACTAGTCTCAACTGAAGTAATCCTTACTAGACAGACACGATCTCCTATACACAGCTGATGCAGGCAGGTATACATAGGATGGAAGAGGAGCACTGAGGTGAAGTCACACATCCATGCCCACTCAAACTCAGCACCAAGGCACAGCAGCCAGCCCGCGCGTGCTCGCCGGTTTCTTCCATTTCACACCATTCAGGAAACAGATATCACAACTTCATTTCTGTCAACACAGTAACACCATTAGTTACTTAAAGAGGAGGCAATTTCATCCTGGTTGGTTTTGGTATGAAATCTGCTGGGTAGACCACTGTGCTGGTTTAGGCTGGGATGAATTAATTTTTTCATAGTAGTTAATATGGAGTTATGTTTTGTATTTGAGATTTAAAAAAAAGTGTTGATAACACAGGGATGTTTCCATTATTGCTGAGCAGCACTTAGTCAAAGCCTTTTCTGCTCTTTACACCACCCCACCAGTGAGCGGGATGGGCATGTAAAAGGAGTTGGAAGAGAATATGGCCAGGATAGCTGACCACAACTGAACAACTGGATATCCCATACCAAATGGCATCATACTCAGCGCATAAAGATGGGAGAGGAAGAAGAAGGCAGGAGGACATCTAGATTGATGGTATATCTGTTTTCTCAAGTAACCATGATTCATGATAGACATTCAGCTTTACTGGAGATTCCTGAATACCTGCCTGCCTGCCCATGACAAGTGAATGAATTCCTTCCTTGTTTTACTTTGCTTGTGCATGCAGCTTTTTCTTTACCTGTTAAACTCATTTTATCTTGATCCACAAGTTTTTGCACTTTTACAATTCTCTCTGCCATTCCACTGGGGAGGAAGTGAGTGAGTGGTTGTGTGGAGCTTAGTTGCTGGTTTGACTTAAACCACAATAGCTGCCTACATTTAATTTGAACTTCATAAACTCTGAATTACTCCATGAGATGACTGTTGTCCTTCACTGAATAAGGAGGAAAAACAAGTACCTGTCATCTTAATGGGTGAAGTTAAGTACCTTCTCTTAGACAGAATGCATCTGGACCTATGTGAGAATATACCCTTCCCTGGAAGCAATCAAGGTCAGGCTGGATGGAGCTCTGAGCTACGTGGTATAGTGGAAGTGTTGGAACTAGATGGTCTTTAAGGTCCCTTCCAACCTAAGCCATTCTATGATTTTATGATATTTGACTAGACACACACAAAATGGATTAAAGTGTTGGGCTTGTGACAGTATAGGATTGGCTAGGAAAATAGCCACAAATGCATTGTCATACATGGTTAGTACCAATTCTCTGCATTTCTATTGCAGCCTACCTCCTGTGATCAAAAGCATTTTAAAGAACCAGAAGCCTCGTCTATCTAGCAAAACCACATCATTTAGGAATCACTTTGTCCCACTTAGTGCACTTCTAAGACATCTTCTAACCATGAACACTAATGAGAAATCACTAATCATCTCCATTGACACCTCAGCCTCAATTTACATTGAAGGTTCACACGCCTGGCACTAACTCACTTTAAAATCCCACTTAAAATGCACTTTTGTCCTGAATAATGTAGTCTCCCTAAGCAATGAAAGATAATCCTTGCTTGAATTCCGAGAAGGGTAAGTGAGGCCTAGGAAATGTTTATCATGCTGTACACACTCATAACTAGGACTTAAGAGCTATTTCTCCAATAAAGAAAAAAACTATCAAGATCCCTTAAGTTGAGAGAAAGTGCTAGCACACAGTTTTGCTTTTTTGAAATGCTATTATGGGAAGAAGAGTTGGGAAGGAAAAATAGGAAATCAAATATTGAGGAAATAAATGATCAGCATTTTGAATTGAAGAGTTCCTTGTGTTTTTAAAGAAGGTTTTCTTAGCAGTAGGAATTACACTCTCCCTTAAGAAACATATGAAAAAAGAAACTTCCTGTAAGAGAATCCAATGGTTTTCCCCATGAGAAGATAAGGGCTTTTCACTTCCACCTTTTTAAAGAAAAACAGCTGTTGTCAATCCTTTGACACTCCTGCAATTAGTTAAAATGCAGAAATTCATCTTCAGTAACATCTTGTTCTTCCCTAGGCAAATATTTCTCTCTCCCACTCTTCCTCTTAAACCAAGCTTCACTTCATTAGTTCAACAGATAGGACTAAACCCAAACCTCAATTCCAAACACATTTGGCAACTAGGAAAACTCCAGGTAGTGCCAGCTTTAAATGCTGATTCTGAAAGACATTAAGAAGTCTTATGACAGCAACAGAATACAAGGTCCTATTGAGAAAAAAATCCCCTTTCTCTTCATCTGTGCCTATTAGAGCTCTAGAGGCTTAAATGAAAGTATTACTGCACCTGCAGCTTTTCAGAGAAACACACCCTTCTTCACACTATTATTAAAACCAGACCAACAACAAAAAAGAAATAAAATTTTCTCTTGAAAACAATGAGACTACAGGTGTGAGGAAGGTTGCCATGGGTTAGTGTTTGAGGTATTTTTAATACGTATCTGTCGATTGATTCCTCTACATTTCCTTCCAGGAGTGGGTCCAGGAGGGGAAGGGATCAGGTGGCCCAGCAGCCAAGTGGTGGCAGCGGGTATCAGGTGCTGCTGCAAGCAAGGAGTAGCCCCGGGATGCATCCCAGAGCTCTGGAAATGAACACACTGTCTTGCAGCGGCTGCAAGTGGCAGCAGCAGCAGTGCTTGGGGCTGTGAGCTGTTGACCGCATGGCGGGGAGCTATCTTGTAGGGGTGTTTGAATACTCCATTCCTCTTCTGCTGGTAAAGAGAAGATGACAAGACTGACGACTTGGAGTGGGTTCCCTTTGGACAGAGATGGAAATGGTGGTGGGATGGGTAGAGGGCCTTTAGAAGTTGCCACTTTTGGGGGTTCAGATCTCTTTTTCCCTTTGGGGCTGCCTCAGGAGGTGCTGCACGCTGATCCTGTGACTGCCAGATCTCCTGTGGCCATCATCCTGTTTCCTCTGCGCTCCCACAACTGGCTTCAACCTCCAGTCACCCCTCATCAGAGCTGCACTCCTGCCTTTGCCAGCAAAAGACTGATGCTGGTCCTGACCCGGCAACAAGCGGCCAACTCTGGACTTTGCCCTGCTACTGAATCCTTTTGCCACTGGACCTGTCCCTGCGAGAACCAGCCAGCCCTGAACTCTGCACGGCTCCTGAACCCTTTAGTTACAGTTTTATCCATCTGGGGTGTGGACACATGGGTGTGGGTTTGGGTCCCGGGCATGTCGGGGGTGTGGTTTGGTTTTATTTTTATCCACTGTTTCTGGTATTATATTTATATACATACATTTTCATTTATATTTGTAATAAATCCTGTTACATTTCTAATGATTTTCTTCTCCGGTGCTGATAAGTAACCCCACGCACTGTCTCAAACCAAGACAAAGGTCATAATCCAAAGACAGTACAGTTCACAAGGGAAAATGGGAACAGAACTCAGCCTGAGTCCTTTATGGCAATGGTAGACGAGGACTGGCTTTAAATTCCTAGTCAGAATTTTAAAAAACTGATGTTTGAAAAAAACCTCAAACACAATGTCTTTTTATTCATAAACTAAGTAAATTTGCTCTGGAAAACCACATTAAGAGTCCAGGTTTCAGCAGAATTGGTCATGAAGAAGTATAGTAAACAACTTCTTGTTTCTCTCCTCTGTGTCAGGATATAATTAATACCTTTTAGTTTCATTAGCATGAAGGGATATTCCCAATATGCAAGCCAGACCAGAATGCTTCCATATTGTTTTTATCTAAAAATGGGTGGGCTTGCTGAATGTGAGTCCTATAGATAGGAGAGGGTAGAGAGACAATGCAGTGCTCTTTAAACACTGCATGCTTTTTCTTATTTTTCTAAGTATGCCATTACTTCTAAGTGTTATGGTCTTCTTTGTAAAGACAGTTACACTAGAAAGATAAGAGTACTTTACAGCACCCTGCAAATTTCCATAAATAACAATTGAGAGTTTCTTTTCACCTATTCCATAAAGGGGGACTTCCAGAGAAGAGCCAGAAAAGGTGGAGATCACTTTAAAATGCTTTCCTCTGTCATTTCCAATACCCCGCCTAATGCAACTAGGCCAAAATCTCACTTGAAGTGAGCTGAAGTAGAAGGGTTTTGTGTGTGTATGGAACTATATCCAGCTGAGAGAGCAGTTAAATGCTTGCCCATCCCCTTAACTCTGGGCATGTAAATTCAAGACGAAAAGAGCTGTTTTGACGTTCTTGGCTGGAAATCACTCTCCACACCTATACTTTAATGCATCTACTGTACGTGGTAGTTTGGCTGCTTTCTCTCCCTACCATCTGTTCTGATGGCACAGTGCCTGCTCACAAGTTGAATGATATATAGGTGCCAGGCAACAATACGTTTTGATGGGCAGACTGCACAACACTGCAATTGTCATCTCTTGTGCATGAAGGCCACACTCTGTGCCAGCAATGAAGGATTGGCACTTTGTACCTCAATACTCTTGTTCACACCTGTTGACACTTACGTGCCAAAAAAGGAATACTTGAACAAGGGAGTTTCCACAAGGAATTAGCAAGTATATTCATCCCCTGGCTCAATTATAATCTTGTACCTTAAGCAAAGAGAGGATCACAGCCTGGAATATTTCTAAGGTTTTCACCTTAATTTTTTCCAAGATCTGTGTATCTGAAGGGAAGAAGAAACAATTGAGATGAAAACTGACTGACCAGGCAAGTCAATTCTCTTCCATGGTCCATGAAAGTCTATGCAAACCTTTTATTTTCCTCATATCCCAGCTAAGGGTCTACATTTTTAATTATTATTTCACAAGGTCTTCCACAGGTACTCCCAGCTTGCTGCAGATCCACAGCAGGATCACTTCTCTCACCATTTCCATATTCAAGTGGATTACTACCCCAATCCTCACCTATAGATTTTTTTTTTCTGAGTTCAGATCAGCAATAAGATTCAGCCACATGCACCTACCATTCAGCTCCATGGGCAAAGCTTATTCTTGCAGCTTCTAAAATAACAACAATTTATACTGATGGAAAAGAATGTCAATAAATGAAGCTAAAGTAAAACATCACAGATAAGCTTAATGTGTTTTAAAAAACAGTATGTCTGGAGAAGGGCAAGTATCTCATCCCTGCATTGAATGCATGTAGAAATTCAGTGATTTAGAGAGGAAAAGAATTTCCACATACTAGCTAGAGCTAAAATATGTGATTCCTTAAGGAGTGTGGAAATATTCAAAAATACACGGGGACTATAGGGGGCAAAAATAACAAATTTAAACTTTAATCTTAATCCTTGCCTTTAGCAGAATAGATAACTAAAATCAGATTTTTTGCCTATCCTTGTAGCTAAGAAAACAGCTTTGCTGAGAAGGTGGAGGTAGGGGCTGATAATGGGGTTTTGCTGATAACATCAGGGAAAAGAAGCTGAGAAAAGAACAGAGTCTCCATCAGTAGCGCAGAGACACCACCCCCCCTAACCCTCCCTTTGTGGGTCACACGTATCTTTAGCAAAAAACAGAAGAAAGCAGGAAATCAGTAAAATATTTCTCTGTTGTCAAACCTCTACAGAATTGTCCAGAAGATATAGAAATTTCTTCAAAATATTTTCCTCTCTTTTTACCCTCGTGTGCCTAATTAAACTTATTCAAAATCTTATTGTCAAAGGTACTCAAAGAATAAATTTTTGCTTACAAGATAATAAATGTAGCTGGGAATGTAGGTACTGGCTGTGCATCAGCTAAGCATGTCAATAAATGGTGGAGTGAGTGGAGAGTGTGGAGAGGGCCTTTCCAACAATGACTTGCCACATCTATGTAAAAACCACATTCAGAGCCCAGAGCTGGAGCATTTTAAGGGTGGAGACTTTGGTTAGACAGTTGTTTGGATGTGGACTTTGTCCCAGATGTACCTGTCCAAGACTGTTTATACATTTTTGTTAGACCGTTGAGTGTCATAAGATTATAACTTCTGATTATTACAAGCCTGACTTGTAAATAGAGATAGAGAGGCTGAAAGGCTGTAGAGTACCTGTCTGGTATACCTGCCCTCCTATACATAACAGGAACTTGGTCAGAGGGAGGAGATCTGTTAAAGACACCAGTCTCTGCTCTGCAGGGATACAACCAGTAGCTTCTTGTTTCCCTGAGCAAGACTTAACTTACTTGGGGGCTAACTGCTCTAGTCTTGTGTACCTTAGTATACTTAGCAGGAAATAAGAGAGATACAATCATGCAAGCTACTGCGTATTTGCTACCAGTCGTTACCAGGTAGTTGCTATTTCATTTCTATGAAATAACTATGTAAATAACTCCAGTAATAATTGTAAATGGATGACTGTACTAAGGGAGGTAGGGGCAGGAGCCATAACTGCGCAGCTGCTATGGCTGTGAAAATTCAGCCTTAAGCAGCCTAAACATTCATTTTACAGTGTACACCATTGATTACTTAATTACATCTAAGATATGTCAGATTCACTAAAAATCACTGAGAGTAAATTACAAACAGCTATGAAGCAATGTGCATGCATGCACCTTACTTTGACTTCAAAAATATTATTGTTTTCCAATGAGTATGAAGGATTTTTCTATTTCTGTCCTGCAAAACATCATTATGTTGCAAACAGGTAAATATTTCTAAGTAATATTAGATGTGCATGGGAACATCCATCTTCAGCCTTTCACTGTGGACTCTCACTAAAGGTTCTTATCTTTATGTATATTTGAACAAGAAGATCTACATATGCTTGATCTCGGTATGAACCTCTGTATGACCTGATTTTGTTGCCATGGCCACCAATTAGACCAGCCTTGTTGACTGCAGAAACAACAGTCAAAGCATCTCGATTAAGTTCTGAAAAAGAATGTCATATTTTATCAGCACGCTACAACAGCTTATCCCTGTGATAGTGTTGTATCATTTGTTTCTTCAATTAGCTCTATATTTAAGCATTCAGTTTAATAGACAGAAAACTAGGAAAGGGTTTGTGAAGCAATGGTTAAGTCACCAGTCAGAATGTTCACTTTTTAAACTTTTTTTAGTATCTGCTTTTGTTTTCCAGGTTTTCTCCTCTAAGAAGAGAGGAGACAGACAAAGACTCTGTAACATCTTTGTTTTATAAGAACACTGAGATTAGCATCAAATATTTCTTTCAGTTACTTCTTTTGAGGCTCCTATCAGCATTTTCCCACATGCAGTTTTTAAAAAATTCTCTCTTCCAATTTATGACAAATCACTAGAGAGTTGCCTCAAAATCTCGCTTGGCAGACACTGCTTGTTAAACTAACTTTACCCAGCAATATGTGTAAAGACACTGAATACTGTCACATGCACAGAAAAGACAGTTCAAAACCATCAGTATTATATTTCATTAATGCCTACCTGGGGAAAAAAAAAAACAAAACAACAACCCAAAACAAAAAACAACCCACTTGTAATGTACTCAGTTTACATCAAAAAAAATAGAGGTTGGAGTTCCACAACTAAATCTTTTCTTTTTCAAGCTTCCTCTTCAGAAAATAATTTTCTTAGTATTGTTTTCATAAAAGCTTTCAAATGCCCTAAAATAATACAGAGAAATTGGCTTTTATTTTGAACAGGATTTCTCAATGTGTGCTGCATCTCTTGGCATATCTATTATATTAACTCAAGCCTTAATGATACAATGGTTAAAAACAGAGTACAGATGTGTATAAATGAAAAATGTAATAGATTTCCCTCTTAATGTAATAGAATTGGCACGAGGTATTGGAAACAGGAGTGAAAGTAGTCACTCAAGCATTGTGTTTGCATGTTATTTAAATACAAGTGGTTGAGGTAAAGTACCTCTAAGTACACCTGAAAGAGATGGTGCCTTGTAATCATTGTTTCAGCAATTGACAGTTGTTTACACAACAGCAGCACATTCTCTACTGATTTGAATAATAAACATGTTTAAACACCAGCTGGATAATAGAAGGATAATTGAAACATAGTTTAAAGCTCTGATTTACGGGCATTGTGGCAACACTTTTATTTGTAGTACAATGCTATACTTCTGTGCAGCCTCTCGAAAAAAATAAATAGGCATTGTTTCAAACAACTTTAGGATATATTTAACTCAATTAATTTATCATGCATTTGTGTGTCTACACAGAGAGACAAACGGGACAAAGAACACACCATCAAAACTTCCAAAAGGCGTGTGCTGGTGACCTCTTTTTACTTGAGCTTAGTTTCATTATACATATGCTGGGCCCTTACCTTGTGCTTATATTTCCCAGGTGTGAACTGCAGTGCTTACAAAGTTTAGAAAACCCACAGACCGCAGAAGCCCAGAGGGCTGCACACTAAAATTGCTGCAGTAAATCAGAGATAAAACAGGTAGAGAGAATCAGTCGTCCTTCGGTCCTTCAGACATAGTTCAAGGGAGAAATCTTGAAGGCACAGAAGCAGGATGTCCCAGTGTGCAGGAAGATGAGCTGGTGGAGAAGACGACAGCATGGCTGTACAGGGAACTTTTGAGGGAACTCAGGGGGAAAAAGGATAGCTTATCACCCTTGCAAAAAAGGGCAGGAAACTCATGAAATGTTTAAGAATGTTGTTAGGTAACGTAGTAAGAAAAGTAGAGAGATGAAAGCACAGTTTGAACTTAATCTGCCACTTCTGTTAAGGATAACAAGACATGTCTTTATAAATACATCTATAGCAAAGGGAGGGGCAAGGAAAACCTCCATTCTTTGTTGGACACATGGGGGAACATAGTTACCAAAGAAGAGAAAAAGGCTGACATACTTAACACCTTCTTTGCTCAGTTTTCAACAGTAAGACAGGCTGTCCTCAGGATAACTGGCCTCCTCAGCTGGTAGGCAGGGATGGGGAGCCGAAGAGTTTCCCCTGTAATCCAGGAGAAACTAGTGACCTGCTAAGCCACTTGGATCCTCACAAGTCTATAGGACCAGATGGGATCTGTCACACGGTGATGAGGGAGCTGGTGGAAGAGCTCACTAAGCCACTCTCCACCATTTATCACTAGTCCTGGCTCACCAGGAACGTCCCATATGACTGGAAGTTGACCAATGTGACACCTATCCACAAGAAGGGCCAGAAAGGAGACCCAGGAAACTACAGGCCTCTCACCCTGACCTCAGTTTCCAGCAAGGTTACAGAGCATATCATCCTGAGTGTGACAACATGGTACCTACAGGGCAGACCAGGGATAAGATCCAGCCAGCATGGATTTAGGAGGGGCAGGTCCTGCCTGACAAACCTGATCTCTTTTTATGACCAGGTAATCTTCCTGGTGGATGAGGGGAAGGTTGTGGAGGTAGTCTACCTGGACTTCAGCAAAGCCTTTGACACCATCTCTTGGAGTGTTTAGGAACTTGATTGAGAGGGTACCATGGGAAAAAGCCCTTAATGGCAGAGGGGTCCAGGAGGGCTGGACATACTTTAAGAATGAGCTCATGAAGGCACAGGAGCAGGCGGTCCCAATGTGCCGAAAAGTGAGTCGGGGGGGCAGATGGCCAGTCTGGATGAGCAAAGAGCTCCTGAAAGAGCTGGGGGAGAAAAAGAGGATGTACAACCTTTGAAAAAAAGGGGAGGTGAGTCAGAGTCTGTTTAAGGAAGCTGTTAAGCGGTGCAGGAGGAAAACCAGAGAGGC
>WEKX01013741.1:7773-85294 GCA_013390025.1 Pitta sordida | reverse complement strand
GTGAGGGCAGGTTGCTGCCAGGTGGGTGAGGATCTCTTCTCTCAGGCTGACGACACCAGAGCAAGAGGATATGGCCTTAAGCTGCGCCAGGGGAGGTTTAGACTGAATGTTAGGAAGAGGTTTTTCATAGAGAGAGTGATCTCTCATTGGAATGGACTGCCCAGGGAGGTGGTGGAGTCGCCGTCCCTGGAGGCATTTAAGAGAAGACTTGATGAGGAGCTCAGTGACATGGTCTAGTTGGACTAGATGATCCTGAGGGTCCCTTCCAACTCAGAATAACCTGTGAACCTGTGAGGCAACAAGAAGGGCAATACCTAGGTTTAAAAAAAACTTCTGGTGATTTGTACCATGTTGGAGTTTGAATACTCATACAAGACAGCTAACTATTGCTAATCCAAATTCAATAAAAATTCTGAATCCAGATCTCCAAATCTGAATCCAGTACCCTCACTAAACACATTGATATGGATGCTTCCCAGAAAGGCTCACTGGGACTGTAGTACTGACTGAATTGCACCACGGACTTGGCAAAGTTCCTAGTTATACCAGGGAGGGCAAAAAGCAGAGTACACACCGAGATGCACCTTCACCCCAAAAGATGTCTAAAGGAGACTTCCCTTACAAAAATGCATTTTTGAAAAATATAATATCAGAGAATGGTTTTGGAATCACCACATTGTGCTGTTTCACTTTCAGATGTTGTTTTCAGATACCCTTATAATAAGTGAATTTTGAAAGTGTTATGGATATGGCCCATCTAAGCATCATGTAACATTTTCAGAAGCCTTACAAAGACTTAATAAATTTTGCAAATATTTAGAAAGAGAATTAATGTAATATATGTAAAGATCTGCACATATTTGATAATCTTGAACCAATTTAATAAATCCTGTCCAGTTTTAATAAACATTGGATTAGGGTTAAACTTATTACAAACAATACATTAATAATGAAAATGTTTAATGTGGACTGTATATACAGTATTTTTTAAATTTTAATTTTTTTCAAAGATCAGGAAAATACATGCAAATTATGATACAGTTTTTAAAACTTTTTTTATCCTGGAAGATACGCACAAAACTGTACTGTTAGCAACATGATTATTACTACTATACTACAAATCTATATTTTTACTTACTCTCATGGAAACGAAATTTCTCAGAATTACAACTGCATTACATGAACCTAAAATCAACATGATCATAGTCTGAGAGATGATAGGACAATCCAAGGTTAAATAAAAACACAAAAAAGCAACACTTACTGAGTGAATTTAGGAATTAACAGAAGAAACTACAAGCATGTTCTTAAGTCTGCCTCTGTTTACATCTATTGCCACTTCTCAAGAGCAACACACCTGACATTATTAATTTTTAGAGAAGAACAGCACATGCATAACCTTGAGCAGGGTCATCCCAAGCTTCCCCATAATGTTTACCCTGAGGTGAATTACCTCAGGGTACTTGAATTCTCCAGTCAAATGAGGAACTGTTATTGTTGGGAATTTGAACTGTTAGATTTCTCATAGAACTGCACCATTTTCAATCAAACTTATTGTGGAGGGTTTTCCATGCCTCCAGTGGAATGATTAGTTCATGTAAGAGACAAAAAATGCTACAGTACTTTTCATTTTAAAAATTAACCAAATGAAACATGGTAGAGTGGTGGTTTGGGGGTTTTGAATAGGGACATTTTAAATCAGATTCATCTCAATATATAAGATCTTGGGGATTTTTTTGTTTATGGTTTTGGTTTGTTTTGGTTATTTTAAACCACAGAATGTTTAAAAAATATCTAAATCTCTTGGGACACCTGAACAAAAGATGCTTGTTTATGGGCCTCTACTACTGTGAGGTCCTTAAGAAATAAAAATAAACAAGGATCTGAATGAAATAAAAAAGAATGTTTTGGGTAATAAATATAATATGATAACTGAAAAAAGAAGTAAGGATACAGAGAGGATTCAGCAAAATAGCTAATCTATAAAACAGCAAAATATGGATCGAAAGGATTGTGATGTTAGGAGGCTGGAGAGACCGAAAAGAGTGTCTTGAGGGATACCTGCCAGTATCGAAAGACAAGATATAACACCAAACAGAACACATAAAGTGTCCCAAAGGCACCTTAAAAGGACTCTCTTTCACCCCTTTTCCCCTAAAGAATGTATTTACTACAGCATATGAAGTACTAGCCCTGTTCCAAAAAGAAATGTCTGCTACACAGAGAGCAGAAACAGTGAGCTTCATGTCAGACTAGGACAGCTCTAGGGCGAAGTCCATGCTAGTCTTGCAATTTGATTTCCATTTTACATTTCCACAGATAATTTCTGTGTGTTTGGAAAACAAAGGCTTTTTCTGTAAATATATCCTATCCTAAAAGACTATCAGGAGAAATGGTTTGTCATGTGAGCAGTGACTCGATGCCTTAAGATATTCAGGAAGGAATCAGCAAACTCAGTCAGTGCCACAGCTGCTCTTCACAGTGGAAGCTGTCCTAGAGGTAGAGCAAGTGAGCTGGCAGATCGTTGGAACAGAGAATTAACTTTCTATTATTAAATAATTAGAGAAACTGAGGAAAACACAGTGATTCTGTAAGCAGATAAACAAGATACGTTCTTCTCTGGGCTCGTCTAGTAAAAAAACAATTAAATGATATGCATATAAAGGTTGGGTGGAACTAAATATTCACCTTAATTAGGCAGAAAGATGGAGCAATATTGTTTCTGCCTAATTTCCCACTGGATAATGTTCTTCTTTTTTATGGCAGAACTAGATATCTAAAACAATTCATTATGCATCTTGGTTTATGAAAGCTAAGAATTATTCTGAGGAACATACAGCAGAGTAAGTGAAGAAATGTCTGTTAGAGAAATGAAGAGGAAGTCTATTACTAACTTGAAATTTCTATAAAGGAGTCCTTTATTGTCTGAGATTCCAAACCCTCCCAATCATAACATCTCAATGTAGGCGACAACAAAGTTTGCAAAAACCTTCCAATGCTTTCCTCCAGCAGTGATTTTCCTGATTCTTCACAAGCTTCCTTGGTGTCAGTAAACTGATATTCTAACAGCTGTCTCAGGCACATAAGCCTGCAACAAAATTATATTGATTTTAACAATCCCTCAGCAGACTTTGAGAATGTATTCTCTTGTTATATCCCACAGTACAATAGCTCATCTTCAGGTAGGAAAGGACAAGAACTACATTTTAACAAAAATGCTCATCTGAGCACCACCAGCTGCAGGGAGGGTCTTTACATCAGTATAGCAAAGTTTGCCCTCCAAACTGCTATGATCAGTGACTAATAAAATCTTTCCTGTGTAAATCTGCCAATGAAAGGAAGTGCAGAACAAGCTGTTATAATCTGTCAGTTACAACTCCCTGCAGGATAGGCATGCATTCCTCATACTTTCCTGTAAGCTTGTTGGTCCTTCCTACACAAATAAACTGGAACAGTAGAAGAGCATTTTGCTTGGCAGGAACAGGGTTAACTCTGGGATACACCTTGATCACCAGCAGGTATCAAACTTTGTTAAGAAAGGAGATATCCTCCAAACAGGAAGAGACACAGCACTGCTGAGAATCCCCCATCAAATACAATAGAACATGAAGGTATGGTTCAGTTTTTAGCTCTGGCATCCAATAACAAGTCAGAACCCTGAGGACATTGTCTTACTCAGAGATGTGAAATGCAAATGAACAGTAACATTGACAACTCAAGACCAAGCAGAAAACAAAGGACTTGAAAGCTATGTGGAAAGGTCTTGCATGAACACAAATTGCCTTTTTTTTTTTTTTGCAGGCCAGAAAAATTCATTTATGTGAAGAAGTTCAATGGGTAATTTTACTGATGACTGGAGTCTCTGAAAATGTTTTAGCAGAAAGAAAACCTTGAGATGGTACAATACAGAAATCCTGTAACAGCGAAAGTCACCAGGAGCTCAGAAAAACTGGTTCGACATACAAAGTTGTGCTGTGAGAAATAGAATGGACAAATTCCCTTTCCTAGAATACAGTCAGACAACTTTCCAAGGTATTTGTCATCTTGAAGATTTATTCCTTGAGGTGTGAAAATCTAAGTTAAATCTTCCTGTCTGCCTCTAGTGCCCTGTCCTAAATTCCCTAAGAACGCTAGAGTAACACTGTTTCTTACCTCTTTAATTCTCCTTCAATTTGCATGTTTGCGTTCCTTAAAATAGTAGAACTGAATAGACAGAAAAAAATCAGTATCAATCTCGTTTTACAAAAGTCAAGAATTATTTTCAGTAAGCTGAGAAATATTAGCAAAAAGCCATAGATATCACGACAGAATAACTCAGAAAGATAATCACCTCAGGGATGCCACATACGTTTCACAATAGTGATATGTGAGCATTCCTGCTGCACACATCAGCCCCTCACCATGCCACTGGCAAAGCCAAGCCAGGAGTCATGCCAGGCTTTCAGCCTCAAGGTATGACCTAGCTTCATGGGACCAGTGACCACTCTCTCCAAGCTTTTTCATGCAGGTCAGGGGGCAGAGCAGTTTTTCCTCATGGAACACACCAGCCCTCCCTGTCCCCACAGTGAGGGGAACCCAAGCACAGAGGGATCCACCACACCCTTGGCACCCACCCCACCACAGTCCATCACAGAATCATCTACTCATTGCGTAGGCAGAGACCAAGAGAATGAAGCAAGAGGATGAACAGTGATCCCATGCTCAGCACAGCATCTGTGCTACTGAATCCTGTGAGGAGGGTTTGCAACAAATCTGAAACAGGTTCTGAGTTGCATTACACAATGAAGCCAGGTCAAACACATTTACAAACCTTTCAGTGAAAGCTGGGTGAAATTTCATTAATCAAATGTCAAGGTTGAATTTAACTTTCTCAAGATAGGGTAATGACACTTTGAAGCTTCAGGAAGAAACAGAACAAAGCTCATGATGAGAAAATGCTGCCTGATCTAAGGATGAGGACAGGCAAAAAATTAATTAATTTCACATGATTCCACCTCAGATATGACTCTCTTCCCAGAACCTTGAAGAAAAAGATAATTTATTAGAAACTGAAGCCAGGGTCATAAAATTTGGCCTGTGTTATCTGACATGTGAAGAATATTAAAACTTACGGGAGAACTCAGGAGACCTAAGACTAAAAAATAAAAAAATACTAAAAAAAAAAATACAGTAAACGTTTCTGTGAACCCAAAACAGGATTGTATGAAGAACAATAGCTTCAAAGCCAGGGGAATGGTAATTGTTTGCTGTTCAACCGGTAGAAAATCTAGTGGAAACAGTGTTTGGGGGAAAGATGTCAAAGAGCAGTGAACTAATAAATATATGGAAAAGAAATATTAAGAGCCCTTCCTGGACTACAAGCACTCTCCTCATTTTTCCCCAGCAGCTGGTACATTTCCTGCTTTCTTGTCCTTGCATGCATGTGTAGTCACATCTCTCAAGGGTTTTTTCTTAGCTAAACCACTCAGAGGTAAATTGGAGGTTCAAACAAAATGTCTCTTTGTTGGATGTTGGAGGGACAAAAGAAAACAGCAAGTGTTTTTATAGCACCAGCAGAAAATTCAGCAAGGTAAAGCGCCTGATATTGACATGTCTAATAGCTGCCTTGCATATGTCCTAGTGCAAACATACACAGACTTCTTTATTCCATCAAGAGATTTCTTGAAGTTTCTGTCTGACTCCCTCCTTCTTCCTATCCAAAGAGATGAAATTCTTTTTGGACGCACCGGTCCTAGTGTATAAGGCAGAGACCCTTAGATGCCCATTCATATCTCTACCACTGTCTATCTGTTTTCCATTAATATCATCCTTCCCACAACAGGATGACTGAGTTGTGAGCTGCTGAAACTCTCACAGTTTAAGCAGTGTTTTTCTAGTTTGCTCTTAAAACCTATCACTTTCTGCTCTTTGCATAGCATCCAAAGAAAGTTGGTGGACCAGACAAGTCAGATACATGAAGAAATTTGGGCTGAATGCCTCATCCTCAAATCAATTATCCAAAGTGTCTGACTGATTCCACGTGATGAATTGCTGCTCTGATGATGGAGGGAGCCTAGACACTTGGCTGAAGTGCTCTGAATCACTTTGTGAGGGCCAGACACTTACCTACCTTGTACTGCAAGGGCAAACTCAGGCTCTGAACAGGGTGGTCTGGAACTAGCCCGTTCAGACCAGAAAGTCTCCAAAACCTATGTGTGTTCCTAATTCTCTCTTAGGATCTGATACTCAGAAAAAGATTGCACTATACAAACAATGCATCTGAGCAATTCCATATGCTCTGCCCACAGAACGTGCCTTAAAGTCCCTTGAGAACTGCATGGGGAAAAGCATACACAGTTTAGCAGATACATCACTACACACAAATGTATTTTGTTCTTTTCCCATTAAGGCCTTTTGCATTTGTTGAAAAGTATTTGCAGAGAAAATGAAAGGAGCCCCTGGCATCAGGAGTCCTTGGAGAGTGTGCTATGTACTGGATAAAGGCTCTGCTGATCACAGTTGGAAGGACAGCCTGACTTTATCAGGAAGATCAAGGAGAAGAAGAGATGGAACATGGGAAAGGTCGGAGGAAGATAAAAAGGAGGAATTTATCCATCAAGGTCAGCTAATTGGAGAGAAGTTTCTGCATTGGGGTGGCTGGAAGCAGTATTAATCCAAGCCAAAATTTTGCCCTTTGGAACCTTGTATGTTCCTCCTGTAAGGCTTTTACATTGCCATAGAAAAGAAGGGTCTATTTTGGTACTGAATCATTCTGGGGCAGGTTTTTCTCTCCATATGTTTGCATAAATCTACAGAGGGCAATGGTGTTACACCGCCGCATATTGGTGTGAGATCAGAAGCAAGCTCAGTACAACTCTCACCTTGTCTGACAGACTCTTTGACCCATTTCACTCTTTTTTACTCTGTCACTGTTCCAAGGTCAAAGACCGTGCCCAGATCAAAAGCAGATTGTAACACTGATGTTGTATTTTAAAGACATAGGCTTCCTTTTTTAAATAACACATTATTTAAAATACACTTTCTCTCGTGCCAGCTTTACTACTACATCCAAATGATCTTGACTTGGACTAAGGGGCACACATTTCTGGGAGGAGGGATCCCATTTCCTCCACACCAGTTTTTATGGCATCACCATCATCACCATCATCATCCGCTTATTTCTGCCCTTGATCACATCCTCTGAAAATCTGGCAGATGTGAAACCTGAACTACCCATGGGCCTCGAAAGGTCCCAAAGCAGTAGGTATCCAAAATGGTTCAGATCATCTCTGATTTCACTGTGGATCATATGTCTCCTTCAGAAAAAGGGTGGGGAGCATATGTGCAAAACAGACAGAGATACTAAGTTAATCGTGTTTCTCTTTCAGAGAAAGAAGGGGTGAGTGTGTAGGAGAGCAGGGAGGGAGAGAGAGATTACACAGAAGAACAGCAGAAATTTAAAACACAGGTCAGATTGGATACGTTAACTGTGCAAAACTTTCCTAGTGAGAATATTTCCTTTTGGATGATTTAACAAATGTAAACTGGATCAAGTCTCCATTATGCAAGAAATATATTAGATTTCTTCTCTAGCTATGCACAAATGGCTGGGAAAAGCTGGATATAGTCCCATCCTATAAACTAGAAAGAGAAATAAATTGAAAGATTTATAAATTGGGGGCGCAATTCTTCAGCTACATTGGTTTAAAGATGGTGAAATGAATGACTAAAGCATTCACTCACAGTGTTTTATGAAGCAGATCTAATGTGCAGGTTTTGTGACCTGCAGTGACTTTAACTTCTCAGTAAATCAAAAAGCTTAACAAATATTAAGATGGCAAAGATTACCTGTGTGTGCCAGATTTTATCTTTTATCCGTTATCATTTAGGAAATGAAAAGCTTGAGTCGGAAATCAGACAGCCGGTCACGTGACTCAGATGGTCTGCCAGACCCACAAGACAAGAACCTGCAGTAGACACAGAAACTACACATTCACTGATTAGTTTTTAGTCCTTAAGAAATGGCTCTTTTTATTGTTATTATTGTTAGCAACCGATGAGCTTTAGAATCAGAACAATTACTTTCTAAATTCCACTGCTACGAAAATTCATTATCACAAGCTAGAAGAAGCAGCTGGGCATATAGATTAGCTCATGGCCAGGCTTAGGGGCAGCTCTATACTCATGTGAGCTTTGGAGGTGTTTAGATTTGGGGTACAGCACACCAGCACCCATTTGCCAACAGAGAGGCCAAAGAATTCTCCATTTTCAGTTTGGCCCAAAGCAGCAGGAAACTATCTGACAGATAGGATCTTGGCTAAGCCAAGATAGATCCACAGCATGTGGGAAGATATATTATGGTTCAATTGAATTGACTTGGTAATACTGTACTGCAGCCCCTTCCTGTGAGTTCAGGAGGTAGATCCCCTAGCAAAGGCGTCAACTCCTGGTGTCTACAGCCTTCTAAATATTCCATAGATATTCAGGGTGAAACAAATACTCATCTACTACCCCAGCTCCCGACTTTTTCCAAACTAAGGACTGAGATAGTCATTGTAAGATTAGTAACTAATATCTAGGTATAATTGGATTTTTTTTCATGTTTTGGAAATATTTACTGATATATTAAACTAACCTCAGGTCTCCAGTGGGATACTGAGGTAGAGTGGATAAGGCATGATTCAAGGCCTCAGAATAATGTAGAGACCTAAATGTAAGAAGAATTTGAGCCTTTCTGGGGTCCAGCCACAAATCCATATAAAGTGACACTATCAACTCTATTAGCTTGTGTATTGGGTCTGTCTGAGCTCACAGCAGTCCTCGCAATGCTGTGCCTTGGAAGGGTGTTGATAACACACAAGTGTTTTGACTACAGCTGGGCACACTGCCCCTTCCCCCTGACTAAGGATGAGATTCTGGGAGGGCACACGAGCAGGCCAGACTGACCAAAGGGATATTCCATACCATATGACGTCAGTTCAGATATAAAAGCTGGGGAAGGGAGCAAGGACGGGGGGCATTCACTGCTCTGGATGACTGCTTCCCAAGGCGCATAGGG
Organism: Pitta sordida; assembly: GCA_013390025.1. Lineage (NCBI taxonomy): Eukaryota > Metazoa > Chordata > Aves > Passeriformes > Pittidae > Pitta > Pitta sordida. The sequence goes on along the minus strand of WEKX01013741.1, from coordinate 76,257 downwards.
GCCCTACTTCCCTGGATGTGGATACTTCTGTGGATGGGGAAGTAGAGATTTGTTCTTTTGGTTTGCTTCTGCGCGGGCTTTTGCTTTGCTTCACTTGTGCTATATTAAACTGCCTTATTCCAAACCACCCTTTGTATATCATCTTATTATCGGGACTGAGCGACTATTCGAGCCCCTGGCATCTAGCCAGGGTAAAACCCATTACAGCTTGTCACACACATGCAATTTTTTCTTCCTTTTCCATGCAGAAATTTTGATAATCCCTAAGGTTAGACAATCTCCAAAACAGAACCAGACCTATAATAATCACGTCAGCCACAAGTGACACTACAGTCTCTGGGTTTGCATATGTTGTCTTTACACGAGTAAGGTCTTCCCCTCCTACCACCTCTGCAACACTTTTATCCTGACTACCAAGACTATTTATGGCCATCCTTTCCTCTTCCATCTCATAGTCATAACCGAATACAACTTGAACATAAATTGAAGTCCAAGAAGAAAGAAAATGGAAAGAGTTACATAAAATGGATGATCCATTTTTTTCCTCATAATGTAACATCTCCATTTAAAATGACATCAGTTTTCTTCAATTTCTTCAGTTTTGAAACTGTTTAATAGCAAGAGATGTTGATTTAAAACACAGGAAATTACAATCATTTTCTCCTTTCAGCTGATTAAAAAAAAAAAGAAAGATAATAAAAACAACTAGCAAAGGGCTAAAAGGCAACTGTACAATCTGCTCTGAGCAAGGCGTGTTGTGTATCTCTTTTCTGCCAAAAGCAGATTGCAACTCAGCAAGTCAGCTTTCTGCCCTGCTCTGCCTGACTTTGGGAAGTTATCTCACGGTGTGCAGTCATCCCTGCCACATGCACAGCTTGACACCTCTGGCCAATGAAAGCTGTATGGGGATGAGGGCAGCTTACTTTCTATGCCCTACTCACTTCTGTCTTACTCTTACCTTGATAACTCTAGGGTAAATCCTTGCTCTTCACACAAAAAACATGGCATCTGCCTCAACCTTAGTCTGACCAGTGGAGAAGAGGAGACTCAGAGGTGACCTCATTGCTGTTTACAACTACCTGAAGGGAGGTTGCCGCCAGGTGGGTGTGGACCTCTTCTTTCAGGCTGATGACAGCAGAACAAGAGGACATGGCCTTAAGCTACGCCAGGGGAGGTTTAGACTGAATGTTAGGAAGAGGTTCTTCACAGAGAGAGTGATCGTTCATTGGAATGGTCTGCCCAGGGAGATGGTGGAGTCGCCGTCTCTGGAGGTGTTTAAGAGAAGACTGGATGAGGAGCTTAGAGACATGGTCTAGCTGGGGGGGTTTGGGCTGGATGGTCCTGTGGGTCCCTCCTGGCTCGGAGTGGCCTGTGCGCCTGTGAGGGAACTAGGTTTATGTTCACCACTCTGGGGTGTGCGTTCAATCTCTGTACGGGCTTTAGCTGGTACGGGCGTAAGATGGTGAGTTGGACTAGATGATCCTTGTGGGTCTCTTGCAACTCTTAGTATTCTGTGATTCTGTGATTCCGTGAAAGGACTTAATTCACTTAGCAGACCTGGACTCCAAAAGAAAGGAACTGATAACTAAAGTTTAAAAAAACCACAAAACTTCCAAACAACCCCACAAAACAAAACAAACAACAAAAAAATCAAATTCAAAAAATTCAGAAAATCAAACCAACACTACAGTGCACTGTCTCATCACCACAGCCTGCCCAGGGCCTGAAGTTACAAAACAGACTTGCTATTAAGACACCAGTGTTAGTTTGTGAACAAAGTAGGATGAGGTGAAATCCTCTGTTTTGTTAGGGGAAGGAACAATATTCTGTAAGGAAGCACAGCTATTTTCATTAGCACACATAGAAGAATCCTTATGTTCACAGTAATTGTTTAAACCCATCAAAAAAAGGGCACCACTATATTGCTGTTTCCACTCATTAAGAGAATCAGCTTTAAAGACTGTTTGCTCACATGGAACAGAAGTTGTAGAAGTTCATAGCTGAAGTATTACTGAGCTGAATCAGGAGCTGTGGAACAAAAGTAGAGAACCTGCAGAAACAGAAGAAAAATAGAAACTGTGTTAAGAAATACAAGTAAGAAGCTTTCGTCTTCTACATGGACAAGTCTGAGTAACGAGCATGCCATGTCCATGAATACTTTTAACAAACTACATGCCATGGAACTGCATTCATATTCTTGTTAGAGTCAGAGTGAATCACTTTAATTATGGAAGTTTTGTTATTAAATGGGCTTTAATAACTAAATTCATTGTCATTTCTTCAGTTCTTATTACAGTTTCATTTACCTATTCATTTTTCTGTTCTTTGCGTTTGTAATAAAATTAATAGCTGGCATTTCTAGTCCTGTTCCGTTTGCATTCTTGCCAATAGAGTAACTTCGCAGCATTTTGCAGAAATGCAGTTTGGGTCGTTAGACATTTTCTATGTCAAGTACCTTTTATATGCAATTCTTATTTTTTTTTTTACTCTCCATTGTTTCCAATATCCCCTGAGAATGTTGAAAGTAACATTATTTCCTTAACAAGCTTGGCCTTTCCTCCTTCTATTTAGCAACTGATTTTCCTGTGGCCTTATTACTTGCTGCTATAGAATATAAGCAACTGTTACAAGATATTGCTGCTCACATACATCTGGGCTAGGAAAAGGATACCACAGACCTGTGTATCACAGGGACCTGGTTTCCAGCATACCAGCCTTTTAATTGCTTGTAAAGTTACAGTTAAACCCCGTCCTTCGCAAGGAACGGGACAGGCCACAGCCCTCACAAAACTCGCAAAGTGCAGGACGTTAATATGCATGCAGGCCACACCCACTGCCCAACCCCCCGGCGCTCCAGAGCGCTGCAGGCACTTCTCTGTTTCTCCCCTAGGGCTCTCTGAGAACGGGGGAGCAAAGAGAGCCATTTCTGAGCACCCTCTGACTCAGGAGACCCCCCACCACCACCCCGAGAATCCGTGGGGCTGCCGCAACCGCGCGCTCACAGCCCAAAACCCTGCACCACTGCTCCCACCCCGTCCCCAGCCCCGGCGCTCACATCCACTGCGTGCCACCCGCCCCGCGCGCCGTGTACTGGCCCTGCAAACGGCACGCCCCGCGCGCCGGCCCCACGCGCTGCCTGCTCCACGTGCCATGCACTGGCCCCGCAGCGCCACGCAGCGCGGGTGGGTTCAGCTGCGGCAGCAGAGTGAGTATATCCCGCTGACATGCCGTGGCCAGCCCCACTTTCCTGGGGCACTTCCCTTCCCGGCCTATAGCCACGGAAACAGTAGCATGCGCCCAGTGGGGGTCAGTTGCCCAGCTGCGCTTAGAGTAACAGGGGACAGCGTGACTCCTGGCCCTCCCTGTGGGGCCCGGCCAGCTCCGTCCCACAGTAAGCTCTGGCACTGCCACCCAGTGAAGCAGAGCCACTGTGCATGTGTGAGCCGGATCAAACCGCAAATCCTTGAATCAAAACTGCCTCACAAATGGGCAGGGTCGTAATGCAGAGGTCACAATGAAGCAGGGATTCACTGTATTTGGAAAGCAGTTAGAGGAATTGAATCCCCTGGGTTTCCTCTTATCTTTTTTTTTTTTTCCCTTCTAGCCTGTCACAGAGAAACTTTCTCCCCAGCAATGGAACTGGCAAAATAGGCAAGGGTAGTTCAAGGGTAGTTGACACAGGAATTTGCTTGTGACAGCACATCTCTATACATGCATTTTTGGACAGTATGTTTGTAGCATGCAGTAATTTTTAGGATTTACGTATGTTGAAAAACCACAGAGACGTGAGGGTCCCAATTGATTCTTTGAAGGCTGAGCTGAAGCATTTATGGGTGGTAACACATGTAATTGAATCTAACCATCATGCACAGAAACTGTCCAGAACACTACTTGCACAGACAGAGGGACGACAAAGAACAGAATACCTTGCTCACATTTCACGGACCCTTATTTGATTTGCTTTCTAAAGAAAGGGCCTGAGATAAGTAACTCATCTGACAGGCCCAAAGGAGTAACAATGGCTACTTAATTACGAAACTCTTCCAGGTACCTATATGTTAATTCACAGTCTAATGTGGTGTCAAGCTGAGATGAATATACGTTAACTTATTCTATTAGTCCCAATTGTCAAAGAAATTTCATAGAATTATTTAGATTGGGAAAAAACTCTAAGATCATCAAGTCCAACCGTTAACCTAACACTGTCAAGTCCACCAGTAAACCATATCACTAAGTGCTGCATCTACAGTTATACCCCATCATTTGCGACGAACGGTCATGTCAGGGGCCTCGCAGAACCTCAGATNGTCAAGCTGAGATGAATATACGTTAACTTATTCTATTAGTCCCAATTGTCAAAGAAATTTCATAGAATTATTTAGATTGGGAAAAAACTCTAAGATCATCAAGTCCAACCGTTAACCTGACACTGTCAAGTCCACCAGTAAACCATATCACTAAGTGCTGCATCTACAGTTATACTCCATCATTTGTGACAAACGGTCATGTCAGGGGCCTCGCAGAACCTCAGATTCACAAAGACTCACAGGTCATTAATATGCATGCAGGCTATGCCCATTGCTCCACCCCCCAGCATTCCGGAGCACTGCAGACATTTTTCCGCTCCTTCCCATGGTCTCTCTCAGCAGAGGGGAGCGTGCTCGCCCTGCCTCTGCAACAGGCAAGGGGTGTCCCGGAGCTCTGGTCAGCATTCTTGGAGCCTGGAAAAACCTTAACTTTGCAACACTGCGACACCCCATGACACTTACGGCAGGGGGGTGGGGGGCGCCAGTATCAGAGTTTCTTTCCTTTTAACATCCACTGGTCCCGGTAGAGGCAGTGCTGCCTGGGCTTTGACTGGGCTTTGAGTAACAAGGAATGGCATGTCTTGTGGCAGTACTGCGCTGGGTCTCAGTGGAGCACACAGGAGACACACAGGACCGGCTCAGTGACCGGGGCACAGTGCCGCAGGGCTCTAAATGCCATTGCAAGCTGCAGCAACCACATGCCCTCCCCGTGTGTCCTCCCACACGCCCTTCCCAAGCACTCTCCCTGCAGGCCACCCGCAGGGAGAGCCGGCGCCGCCCCTCGGCGAAGCAGAGGCACTGCACACACATTGGCCAGGAAACCTGGCAAATGCCTGAAACTGAATTGCGAGAATTTTTCCTCGCAAATGGGCGGGGTCATAATGGAGAGGTCGCAATGCAGTGGGGACATACTGTACACAGCTTTAAATACGTCCAGAGATGGTGTCTCCATCACTTCCCTGAGCAGACTGTTCCAATGCATGACCACCCTTCCCATGAAGAAATCTTTCGTAATATCTGATCTCAACTTCCCCTGGTGCAGGCTGGGGCCATTTCCTCTCATTCTATCACTTGATATTGGGAAGAAGAGTCTGAAGATCACCTTGTTATGACCTTCTTTCAGGTAGCTGTAGAGAGCAATAAGGACGCCCCCTACCTTGAATTTCCTTTTCTCCAGGCTAATCAGTCTCAGCTTCCACAGCCTTTCCTTCTAATACTTGTGAACTAGAGCCTTATTCAGCTTCATTAAACGCAGTACAATCACAGAATATTCTGAGTTGGAATGGACCTACAAGGATCATCGAGTCCAACTCTTAAGTGAATGCCCATACAGGGACTGAACCCATAACCTTGGTGTTATGAGCACCATGCTTTAACTATCTGAGCTAATTACCCTCCTGTGAACACACTTCAGCATCCCTGGAGGTGTGTAAGAAAAGATGAGGAACTCATTGACATGGTCTAGATAATGGGATAGGGAGTTAGGTTATATAAAATAAAATTTATAAAAATAAAAAAAAGAGATGATGACATGATTCTGAGATTAGCTCAGATAGATAAAACATGGTGTTCATGGCATCAGGGTTGTGGGTTCAATCCTTATATGGACATTCACTTAGGAGCTGGACTCAATGATCTTTGTGGGTCCCTTTCAACTCAGAATATTCTGTGGTTCTGTCCATGACTTTGTGATCTCAACTTCACTTGTAATGAGGGGCATAGAAGTGAGTACAGTATTCAAGGTACAGCCTTGCCAGCATCAAACACAGGGACAATGACTGCCCGAGTCCTACTGGCCTTATCAAACTATGTGGTTCGTTGAATATTCAATCTAATACAGTCGGTCTCCTATACCACGGAACCGCAGTAATGGCAGACCATTAATATGCAAATTTTGCCCGCACCCTCGCACAGCCTCCTGAGTCCCCCGGTGCTGTTTTGGCACTGCCTTGCTGTGTATTGGTGTTTGCGTCAGTGCTTTCTGGTGCCTGCAGCCACCCTGTGCCAAGAAAAACCCCTTTTCTTCTTGGCCAGGGACACTAATGCAGGGAACCGCCTCCACCGCTTTCCTGGCAGCCTCAAGTGGCACCAAAGGGAGCAGGGGGAGACGGCACAGCCCCAAAGGGAAGGGGTGGGGCCAGGGAGGCCTGGAGTGGAGGCAAGGGAAGGGGGGGGCCAGGGTGGCCTGGAACAGAGCTGAGGGGAGGGGGGAGCCAGGGAGGCCCGAAGGGAGCAGGAGGGACAGAGCGAGGCCGATGCGGCTCGCCACAGGCAGAGCAGTGTACCTGTGGCCCATGCGACACGGCGTGGGGTTGATTTGAATATTCATACCTCTCTAATTTGTATATTCATGTGTGTCAGGTCGCACATGCACAGTCCCAAAATGGGCCTCCTTAATCGCTGAAAAATCACACAGCTAAGATGTGAAGCTGCAATATGGGGGGCGCAAAGTGGAAGAGGGCCAACTGTAATTATGTTTATCTTAATGGAAATTATTCATATAAACATGATTTGAATAGTGGTTATCCATTAATTTAGACATAAATGTATCAGCTGTTGATTTCAATTGAATCTCAATCTGAACAATAAGTTGTGTTGCTAGACACATACAGGAAGCACTATTCAAAATGAAATATAGAGCACCAAGGCAGGATGCTTGTTGGTGTCCTCAATTCCTATCCATGCCTCCTGCTATGTAAGAATGGCACACCTGTCCAGAACAAAATTCCATTTAGAAGGAAAAAAAGAAAGGTGAAAAACCTGTCCTGTACTAAATTCCAGCAGTTAAAGATCTCTTTGAGGAAGAATTGCTGAAAAGTTAGACGGGCTCTTCCAGGACAAAGAGCAGGATGGAACAGCTCAGCCACTGTGAGTGGGAAGAGCCATAAGAAGTCCATGTTGAGGAACTGCAGTAAATCACATATCAAGATAGCAAGGTGAAGGAAACTGCTAACTCTTATCCACAAAACACCAGTGCCAAACTCATCTTCCTGAGCTTCCCCTTCATCATATCCCCGCTTCAGCCAGAGGTGCCCATACTTCCCTATGGAGCTGTACTTATCCAGGATCACCCCACACAACACCACCCTTTGCTGTTTCAGCAGGGCCACTTTTAAATTCTTCATGACTTGGTTTTCCCCCTCCATATAACAGGAATAAAACTGCAGTCTTGGCAGAGATCTGAGAACCTTAATTCACTAATGTCTATAAACCCCTCTGAGGTTCTTATTCTGAAGGCACTGCAAAAATGCAAAGTATTATCACTGATTCAAACTGACCTTCCCCTTGAAATATCACCATTTGAGCTATAATTCCAAATCCTGACTCTAACCAAGTGCTACACTGTGGGATTAACCACATTAATGCTTAAAGCTGTTGCTCTTTTTTTTCCCCCAGTGTTCACAAGCTAATGCTTGTAGGGGTCTAATCTTGGACAATTCCTTAATGATACAGATTTTCAGATGAAAATTACTGCTGCATTTTCCTGACTTCTAACAGATTTTAGTCTCACTGCACATAAAAATGTTGGAATGTTATTTAATTATAAATATAACATTTTCTGGATTTTCCTTCCTAATTTGAGGTTATCTCTCTGTTGTCTGCACATAAACTGTAAATCATTGTATTAAGAGTGAATACACACCCACTGACACAGAAAATTCGTGATCAGGTTGTGAGACATAAGAGGTTTACCAGATTGAATGTAGCATGGCCACATATTCTACAGAATTTATTATTATTTCTAATCAATCCTCCTCCTCTAAACCAAGATCTCTTAACTATAGGACTCTTGCTGTACTTAAGAAGGACATTTCAAATTTTTGTATTTTTGAAATACACATGCTGCAGTCACATTTTCAAACACAAAGTTATAAGCAGGTCGTTGGGGTTTCATCATTAGGCCAAACCTGGCTTCATATGTAAAGAGCTAGAATTTGGTCTGAGTGTGTGCTGGCTGTTTCACACCAGTAAAATACCTCAAAATTCAAAGCAGAGGTGATGTCAAACCTACTTTTTCAACTGTTGATCTGCCCTAGTGCTCTCCCTATCCAAGGCTCCCACGGCAGTCATTCAGCCTGTCTCCAATAAGGAGCCTTGAGCTCATGCAATGTAACAGTGTTCCTCACCCCTGCTGTGATATCATTAGGTGCCCAGAAATTAACATTGAGGAGTCATGATCATTATTATTATTAAAGTAATAAAAAGTCTTGACTCTTATTAACCTGTGAATCTAAAAAAATAAGCAGACTAGAGATGTGCGGTAAAGGACGTAATGCTGATTTTAGCAATGGCAAGTGTGGCCGAGGGAGAAGGAACTTCCCAGCCCTGTCACTGCGGAAGCCAGGATACCATGACTGCAATGCACATGCTAAAAGTGTGCATACCAGTGCTCTCATGTTAATTCTAGCATTGGAAAGATCACTCCCGGGGAGGGGACTGGCCTAGTCACCCACACTCCTTCCTTGGGATGGACTGTCATGTGGCAAGTTTGTCTATGGCCACATCTACATCCTGGTGAACTTGTGGTGCAAGATGTTATTCTGGTCACCAGCCTGTTTGACGGCTGTGAGTGATCAAAAATTGCCTGCTCCTAAGGGTCCCGGGGGATCCTTGTAGTGCAGAGCAGCACTACATTGTACAGCCCAGTGCACAGTCATCCTACCCGAGATGCAATTCAACATTTAGAGGAAAAAATGGCAAATTGGCCCCTGCATCACACACAGTATAATAATCTTTACAGTGCACCTCATTGTGCTTTGGGCCATGTCATCAGGGTGCTCCAGAAACACCTCATGAAGCAGAATTTTCTCTCATGAGAAGTAACCGTTAGGAGGCTCTGTTTTTCACTCATAATTTAGGCTCAGTGTTTTTAGAGTGCCCATAAACTTGGTATTTCAAGAAATATCCGAAGGACAAAGACATCTACGTATTTTGTCCCAGAATCACAGACTACAAAAGTCAGACAAAGGGACAGACAGAGGATGAGCGAGATTAACAGGCCAAGTAGGTCAGGACCAGTGTGATTCTCAGGCCAGTACAACACAGCACATTGAGAAAGCTTCCAAGAAGCGTAAACAGGAATGGATGTTTGAGACAATGAATGCCCTAATTGGATGCCCATTCTCACCGCCTCCCTCAATTAAGAAGAATCATGGACAATTCTGCCAAGATATTGATGGACAATGTAAGCATTGGCTTGAAAACTTTTGCAATTTAATGAACCAAACTCTACCCAGTTGTAAATTACAAGCAATCCAAAAATAAATCCATCAGAAAACAGTCCAGTGACAGTTAAGTCCAAAAGTTACAAAATTATTAGCACTGAATCTTAATAACTTCTCGTAAGAGATAGCTGATGCATAGCTTTTGATTTCATGTGTTAGCTTCATCAAGTTTTCTCAAACCTTGGAAGACTAGGTGTGTTCCAGAAGACAGAATAAGCAGCTGTGTTATCTCTTCAAGTTAAGAAAAAGGAGAGCCAACATTTGCTCAAACTGAAGAGGAATAATTCCATTGACAATCTCATGGAATTGCTTACAACACAAATGCTAAGCCAACTGTAATTACATCTCAGATCTAAATTGAGAGGTAACTATACAGCTTCTGTACACACTGACATACAGTGGCTAGTACGTACACTTCATGGAACAATAGCTGAAGTCCTAGTGCAAGAATAATATGAGATTAATACAGAAATTTCTCATATTGCAGATGGTTTAGTCTATCCATCAATCATCTTAGTGTCTTGCTATGTCATTACAATGTGAGGACTTGTGGCCACTTGTATTTATTAATTTGCCTTGAGGTCAAATTTACTCACTGGCCAAGATGTTAATCTATAGCTGCACCGGAACAGCTAAAGTTCTGGGGTAGTTCTGTGCTTTTAGATGCAACCAAGAGTGCCATCTCTATGATAAGAATGTTCAAAAAACTCCTCTGCACTTCAGCTGAGCTCCTCTGTGTTTCATCTGTCCCTTTTGAGGGACATTATTACAAAATCACCCAGGCCTTGGCACTGACTAAAAATCTCTTCTTTCTCTATCAGCAGAAGTCTACAAGGGCAATGTGAGCACAATACAGTCAGTCCTCTTGCACTTCGCGTCCCCCATATTGCGGCTTCAGATCTTAGCAGCATGATTTTTTAGTGATGTAGGAGACCCGTTTCGCAACTGCGCATGCGCGACTTGCCGCAGCAGCAGTGGCTGTGGCGGCAGCCCAGGCAGCAGAACGGGTGGCGGTGGGGGTGCAGGCAGCAGCGGGGGCAGCATGGGCAGCAGCAGCGGCGCAAGTGACGGTGGCGGGGGTGGCGGTGGTGGCCACAGCAGCACAGGGGCGGCGGCATGGCCACCATTCAACACGGCAGTTGGGCTACGCAGATGCCAATTAAGACCACGGGTCCGTGTTATAGGAGATCCGACTGTACTGGGGCTCAGTACAACTAATTTCTTCAGTGATGGGATAAAGCTCAGGAACATAGTAGATACAGGCTGTATGTCTTGTGGAAGAACACAATGTGGAATAGTTAGCCTTGTTGTCTGTAGGATGCACTGGCTGTTAGCAAAAAGAGAAGTGTATTGAGAAAAGCTCTTCCACTGGCATTACTTAGTGTTAAACATTCTAAGATCAAATTGAATGGGAAAAAACTTTAAAGTACAAATATTTGTTTTGAGAAGAACTCAAATATGTGGATAAAAGGGAAGATAAATTAGAGAGCTTCCAGAGTCAAAAATTATGGCATACTTTTGTTCAAAAATCTCTTCTCATCTCTATCACATTTTCTATCACATGTTCTTCTCAGTCTATCACACCTTTCACTTGTGAGACTTGGTGAACAGTGCATCACTGTGAGGTCAAAATGGCAAGGAGCAGAACCAACAGCCCAGCAGTAAACAGTAACACTCCAACACCTGGTATTCTCATTTGCACTCTTTCTTTGTCTAATGTGCACATAACAGCATTAAAAAATTACTCACTCCTGGGGAAACTGACAAATTGGCAATGATAGGATTGCAGGCTGCTGACAGCAGCAATGAGAAATATATTTTATTGAGTACACCAGGGGTGTACTTATATGGTTACAAGAATTGACCAGAAATGTAGAAAGAGGAGAAAATCAACAATTTAGAGAATGCTTGCTTAAAAAAGAACATCCAGAGTACACTAAATACAAGTAAACTAAAGGGGGCTAGGAAAGTGTCTTTCAAGAGTCTAGAAGGTGGAGCATCCGTTCATGCACCAAAGGCTTGGCTGGCAGCACAGCAGTCAAAACAAATCAGACATGACAAAGCTGGAGGGCTCCCCAGCATCCACAGCTCAGGCAGCTGGTACAAGGTCTAGGTCCATCTTTGCCCCCTGTGATAGGAAGAAGGTGGTGTCACACTGAGAGCACCCCTGTTGCAGCAGGCACAGATTGCATAGCCTGTAAATAAAGAGGAGGGTGAAACTAGATGAGGTGCCTCACAAAAGATGTCACAAGGTTTCCAAAAGAAAAAGAGAAATATAGTGAACCTCTGCATATTCGCAGTCCGTAATTTGCGGGATCCCATACTCGTTGTTGATTTTCCAGCAAGTTGCGGGACCTGGCACGTGCACAGAACCTATCGCGACTTCAGTCTGATTGGCCCCCAGCCCTGCTGCTTGCACAGCTTGCAGCACCTGCCTTGCCCCTCACCCACCACCTCGCACAGCCAGCCCCATCCCTGCTCCCCCCTGCCCCGCTTGCAGGGCTCGCAGCGCCCCCCTGCCCTGATCCCGTCCCTGTCCTCGGTGCTTGCGCACCACACCCGCGCTCACCCTCCCACCCCATCCCCAGCGCTCGCACGCCGCACTGGCACTCATCCCCCTGCCCCGGTCCTGTCCCCATCCCCGTAGCTCGTGCACCGGTCCTGTCCTCAGCGATCGCCCCCCCTGCCCCAGTGCTCGCCCGCCTCTGCGGAGCACAGCCAGATATCTGAAAAAAGCCTCGCTCTCTGGACCGTCCTCCAGACCTTACTAGGGGAGGGGGCATGGCTACGGGTGTGGCATACTTGACCATGTAGTGGGTTTGCCATCTTTGCGGATTCCGCAACTCATGTGAGGAGGACCAGACCCAACAGCCCGCGAGTAACAGGGGATCACTGTAATGGGATTGTACCTTTGCTGACATTTGCCTTTGTGCAAGCATAGTCTTTTAAAATGAAAAGCTGTATTAATGAAGTTTGAATTTTACTAATATTAAAGACTTGAAATACAGTTATACCTCCTCCATCGTGAGGAAAGGGACAGGCGACAGCCCTCACGAAACATTATTCTCGCAAAGAACAACAGGTTGTTAATGTGCATGCAGGCCACGCCCATTGCTCCACCCCCCCAGAACTCCAGAGCGGTGGGGACAATCCTTCCCCGTGTCTCTCTCNCACATGGGCGGGCAAGCGGCACTGAGGGACCTGCTTTGCCTTCCACAGTGGCCGTCCCCGTCCCACAGCCCCCCAGGCACTCCCTGCTGTCCCCAGTCCAGAGCCCCTGAAGGCAGTTTGAATTTTATTAAGCCATTGAGAAAGCCAGCACGTATAAAGCTTCCACAACACTTTTTTAAATTCTATAAATTATACGTGCATACATACACTGTACATACGAATACATGGCATGTCTTGTGGCGGTGCTACACTGGGTCTCAGTGGCCGCCTGGGACATAGTGCAGCGTGACCCTTCCACTGTAGGGACTGGGCACGGAGACACACAGGACCAGCTCAGGGGCCAGGCACGGTGCGGCAGGACTGTAAATGCGAGGCTGTGCCGGGGAAATCCTGAACCCTCCCTCTGTCCCCTTCCCGGGAGAGCCGGGCCCGGGGCAGGGCCGTCCTGCCTCACAGGGAGATCCAGCCCCGCCCCTCGGCAAAGCAGAAGCAGAGCGCATGCACTGCCTATGAAATATCGCAGATCCATGGAGCCGGACTGCGACAAAATTGCTTCGCAAATGGGCGAGGTCGTGAAGGAGAAGTCGCGATACAGAGAGGATTCACTGTATATATTATTGCTGTGCTACATGCTTGGGACTGAAACGAACACTATCAAATATTTTAAATCATCAAAACCTCTCATGATTATTGGGCTGTGTGATTTTAAAAACTTAAAAGCATTCGGAAACCAAATTGTTTCTGTCAGTCATTTCACCCATATTCTCCTCAGCTTGCCAGCACAATCAAGTGTTCACAAGCTGGGAGGAGTGAAGTGTTGCAAATTTGGCTAATAGGTCATGCAAAGCATTTCTTCCTGTACACAGTGTTTTCAACTAGTCTACTGACTTTCCATACCTCCTTGCTCATAGCACATAACGGTCTACTAAAGTAAATGATGTTTTTACTGTCCCAGATTGGATGATGTCCAACCACACATGACCAAACTCAGTGAAGTTCTTAAGCCCATGTCTAATCTAAATAAATGAATAGACCATTGAACCAAGGACTCACTTACATAGATTACTAATAGGTGACAAAATCTGCATAACGGCTCTAAAGCGACTTTCAGATGGTCATGCAATGATAATCTGAAGAAAATGTACACCATATACACTAAAAATGTACACCAAAATACCCAAATTCATTCACATGGAAAGATTGCAAGCAAATGTGCTTCCAGAAAATGAAATTTATTACAGATAAGAAAGTATATATTTATGGTTTTAATTCAAATGAACACTCTATTCTTTCCTTGCCTAGTTCTGATACTGAGCATCTTTATCATATGATCATAGAAATGTTCTTGCTACCCAACATTGCTTTAAATTTCTAGGTGCGATGTGGGGGGCTATGTGTTTGTTGGTTTTGTTTTGTTGGGGTTTTTTAAAGACTCTTAAAAATTTTACAGGACTACATATGTTTAGCAGAGCACCATTTTCATATCTCTCTTCCATAACAGCTGCTTACTTATTTTAAATATAACTACAAGCCAAGAGAAAATTATTAAAAAGCCATATCATTAGTTTAGCACCATCAGGACAATGTTTATATGTGTTTTTACTACAGAAGAGCTCATATTTGAATAAAACATGCATATTGTCCTTAGACAAGAGAAAAAAATCTAACCAACCATGTGAGCCAAGTCATGAAATTTAATTAAGAAGATACGAGTTGGATTTTAATTTTTTTTTTTTTTAGGTTACAGAAAAAGATAATTTTAGGCAGAGAATTAGCATCTTCTAATAATCTTAGACAAAAATGATTCTGTTTTGCTTTGGTTTGTAAATTAGCTCATGATTAAAGTATCTCTCTAGTTGAGCTTCATTGTCTTTTTGTGCCTATTTTCTGAATGCAGCCCTGACCTGAATACTCTTGTAGCTCAAGTACAAGATTTGAAAGCATGAGAGGAACAATTATTATAAAGTGAAGTACTTACAGTTTTACTGCAAAATCAATGAACTTTCAAGTGATTTTTATCATATTTTGCAGCTGTTCTGTTTGCTTTGAATGATGTTTATCATATAAAAAAGTGTAGTACTTTTGAAGGATGTTTTATCTAGAAACTTCCTCTACCTCTATTTTCTTGCCCCACCCTGTGCTGCAAATGCAAGGATATTCTTAGCTTGTGACTTTCCTCTGCTTCAGGAGTTCTCTCCCTCCCAACATTTAGGCCAGAGACTTTGCCCAGCTCAGTCCTGTTTTCTCTCCTGGTTCCTTAAACGAGGAAAAGTTCAAGGTTCCCAACTTAATTCATAATTTTGCAGCAATTCAGCTATGTGTTACCATTCAAGGCTACCTCTCTGACTCTTTTACTATCTAAAGGAACAATCTCATGTGATCTAGGTGTCCAGGAGTTCGGACTGTCTGTAGGGAGCCATACAGTGAGAGGCAGCAAGCAGCACTCCTTCTGTAGAACATGATCCATAATGTCCTGGGGACATTATAGGAAAATATTCCACTGACTTCAGTAGTATAGGGTTAGAAGCATATCTCATCTTATTCTTTGCTGCATCTGTTTCCAAATCCATCCTTTACCTCAAAGAAAACCATCTCCTCTCCCAAATGTGATTGCAAAAGTAATGAGGTTTACAAGAAGTCCTGCTTGCTTGTCTTGCCTTGACCTTTTCAGCCAAAGCTCCTGGCAATATTTACCCTATGTCTGCTCCTCCTTTCCTCATGAATTCTACTGGATATTAATAAACCAATTCTACAAAATTCCTTCCCTGGGCAGAGCTCCTTTAGCAGTTCCTAGGAATCCAACAAGCCAATATAATTATGAATAAAATGATGGAATGGTTTGGGCTGGAAGAGGTTTTAAAGACCGCCTCCTTCCAAACCCCCTGCCATGGGCAGGGACACCTTCTGCTAGCTGAGGTTACTCCCAGCCCCACCCAGTCTGACCTTGAATACATCCAGGGATGCGGCATCCCCAATTTCTCTGGGCAAACTGTTCCAGCATCTCACTATCCTCATAGTGAAGCATCATTGTTGTGGTACTCCACTGTATTAGCCAGTACACACACACTTACTAAATGAATGGCCTCTTACCTCAGACAATTTATAAATCAGGTTCAAACCAGATTCAATAGAGGCAAAACAAACATGAGGGGAGGTGAAAGATGAGAGAATGAGGTGACAACAAAAGGCAAACAAACCAAACAAACTTAAAATATATATAAACTGGCATAGTCTTTTAGGAATTGCAGCAGAAGAGAGTTTACTCATGGTGCTATACCCAGCAGCACTGTATAATAAAATTATATTTTGTACATTTACCATTACATAAAATTAATGCAGCTGTGTAATTCCTATTATACTTCCTTATGTAATTCATATCATTTCCAATGTTTAAATCTGTTTAAATCAATAAAAATTTAATTTTACTTAAATGCTTACTGATCATCAGTAAAACCTTTGCTTTCTTTTCTTTGAAGCTGAATTATTTGTTTTATAGAGCTAATACAAAGATGTACTCTCACTGTTTCAGAGTTCAAGTAACTGTCAGTCACATCTACTTTTAAAGCACATTCACTGACCTTTGAGACAACATCCCCATATCCTTCTGACCAAAGCACAGATTATAGAAGTTTTATAAAGCACCACTCTGCTGCTCAACTTAGAACTGGAGTAAATGAGCCTTAGTGTTGCTACTGTGTGGTAGCTGATAGGAACCGCTGCCATGAGAGATAAGGTAAAAACACATCAACTAAAACTGAAATGAAGGCGATGACCACAGCCCGTCTAATACATGGCAAATTGATGATACACCTCAGTCCAAAGAAAAGAACAAACACCTTACATACAAAACAAATGACACCACCACCCACACAGCCCCTCCCTGTAAGTACAAATGCTTAAAAGATGAGGTTCAGAGGAAATGCTTCTTTGAGGATGTGTGTTGGCAGTTACACCACTACAAGGGCATTCATTTAATGAATTAAGAGACTGGACCACTTGAACAATCTATTGCTTATCTTCTGACCAAGCAGGATCATAACAATTCCCCTAAACCCCTCCTCTGGGGCTGCATAGTTGGCCTTTATTTAAAGTTACCTGTTACAGCCTTACAACCATGGTTTCCAGCCTTTGTTTCCTCTAGCATTTCATCTTTTCCCTTCTTTTCAAAAGTGCTGTTAATTTAACAATTGACAAACCTAAATAAGAATACAAGACATCCAACTGGGATTACATGTACAGTACAAGTAATTTAAAAAAAAAAAAGAAAAGTTTTACTTCTGACAATAATTCTGAAAGAAAAAACATACATATTATGCAAATCAATCTTGATAATCTTCATAAACAGTAGATGAGAACTAATGTTACCCCTTGTTTTCACCTCTTCCATACTGACTGAATCTCTTTTTTCTTTTCTTTTGAATCCAAAAGCCATGATTAAAGTGCAGCACTTCTTACAGCACAACATGCAATATTTTCCAGTGATAGAGAAACCACTTCAGCCCTTAGGTAGTTCCAGCAGTTAATTAATATCCCTGATAGAAATGTGCCTTGTATCTAGTCTGAATTAGTCAAGCTTCACCTTCCAACCCTGGACTCTTTTACAAGTTTTTGCTAACATTAGTGTTTGTATTTTTTAACCCTGTAAATAGATTTACCAGTGTTTAACCTTCTCTTTGATGAATAAAATGTATTAAGATTGTTTACTCCCTCATTTCAAACCAGGTTTCCATACAGGTAACTCTTTCTGTCACTCTTCCCTGAACTCTACTCATTTTTACTTTCTTGTGAAGTATGGTTCATTGCAGCAGACACAGCAGCAGCTGCTTCTCCTTAAAGTTTTTTTCTCTTTCCAAGTCAAGGGGTTTGTTCTTCCCGCCACATGCAGTTATTTGTCCACCTGTAGCACAGGATTTCTCTGTTGGAGCTTCAGCAGGTTCCCAGGATCATATAATGTGGTTTTGGCCGCTAGAAGAGTCAGGTAAAAACAAACAGAATGGAAAGTTGGTAAGAAAGGCAAGCCTGCGCACTTGGTTTGTTTCCTTTGCTATCCTGAATTAAGCCCTGCACAGGTGAAGCTTATAAGCAGCTTTCTGCAGCTTTGAGGTTTATTTCATTTGGCTTGCTATTGTTGTCGTAGAAGAAGGCACAGCAGACTTGTAAGCACCAATATCTGAGTATATGCAGTGCCTCCTTGGGTAGGCCTCCATCTTACTTATTCTCTTAGATTAGGAGTATAACAAACACAATTGAAATTTGCAGGAAAACATTCAATATAGATAATGTACAGCTCTTGTAAGGAGAGCACTAAGTTTGGGAAAAACCTGTTATATGGCACAAATTCTAGAGCAGAGTGTTTATTTGAGCTAGTTACAGCACAACATCTTTAAAGAAGTTTAAGGAGGAAAATGACACTGAAAACAGTTCTCTCTGTAACATTAACTGCTCTCAAATGGGCTAATACCCTCTGTGGTTTTGCAAAGCGTGAGTGGAGGAAAATAAATAAAAAATCCAACAGCAAGTAAAGAGCCTTCAGGGTCTGGACCAGAAATTCATAGTATAACAGCATTAGTAGCAACTATAAGCCTCTCTAAGAAAGTTTCAGAGAACAGAAAACTAGTCAAGATGCTTACGATTTTTAATGGATTGTTTGTCTGTTCTAAGAAATTACTTGAAGGGATAAATCCAAGCCCTGGTGTCATAGGTCTTGCTGACTGTTCTGCATGCTGTCCCCAAAAACTCCCTTGTTAGCTTGTGTGTAAATGCAGAACTGAACCACAGCCTTCACGCAGTGCAACAAAATCTTCTGGAGGAGTTTTAAAAATCTAAATGCCTTCCAAACCATTTGTGTATATTAATGGATCACTGAGACTCTTTTTACATAAATGTTCTTGTATGCAGTATACTATCAAGTATCTTGAATTATGTTCCCTAAAATCATTATACTGCCTTAAAGAGATTCTACACTCAATATATCTGACACTGAAGTATTTGATTAAAGTTCTATTTAGAAGATAAATTCTTGCATCTTAGCATCTATTAAAAAAGCATTACTTATAGGCCTGAACTATTCTGGGTCCCACAGACTGTGTATCAAGGTGTAGGGTCTCCCTTATTCTGTATAGAAGATGGTGGCTGGCTATGATGGTGCATGTTTGAAACATTAGGGAAGGCAGACTCTAGGTAAGCAATGAATTGCTGTATATATTGCCTTAGGAGCAAGTTAGAAATTCCTCTTGTTCACTGGCATTTACAGCTTCCCCAAAGGACAACACTTCTAAAAGCACAGTTTAACACTAATAAAAACACATCTTAAAAACCTAAACTGCTATGTTCCAGTGTTTAAAAAAAGGTGGCAGCTTGACAAACCTGGAGACTGACAGCAGTAGTGTCAGCTTTCCTCACACTTCTCTGCCAAAGCACCTCAACCTTGACCTGAGGAGAAAACCACAAAGGGTTTGAGTGGGATTTCATGCCCATTCACTCTGGCATCTCTGCTGAGATTGCCAACAAGGGGGCCAATTAGTGTCTGCTTAGGAGGATCATTTTTTTCATTGTATGGAAATGACACCTGTCCACTGAAACTGGGAAGAGGCCCACTAATGCCCCAGAGCCAGCGACTGTACTGCCACTGCAAGGGTTCTGCCCCTTGCACCAGGCATGCAGCAACTCCAAGTTTTTCTCCAAGTGGGACCAATTGCATTTTCCTCTCCCAACAAGTAGTCCTTTCTGATTTAAAATAGCAGTCTGGCGTTAAACACTTAACTTTTTAAAAGTGATTCTTACTGTTCAAGATCTTGAGGCCTGACTGGACATTAAAAGGCCAGTTTTGCTGCACATACAATCAAATCCCATCAAGAACTTGCACGAGGGCAGAAAGAGATGAAGAGAGGAGGCTTCAGCCCTTTATAATAAACAGACAAAAAATGCAACTTTCCTGCTTTGCCTCCTAACTAGACCTAATTGGCAATTGTTGTGCGCTTCCTTGGTCTTCAATACAGCAGCAGCTGCCTTATCTGCCAGTAAAAGAGAAAGTGTTAGAGGAAAGGTCTCCTCTCACCAAAACATGGACAGGCCCGAGCAAGCTGACACAAAACATAAGATTCTATCATAAAATCATCAATTGATATCGTGGCCAAGAAAGTAGTAGCTGCCACTGTAATATGGGTAGGCATAGGTGTCTTTAACTTACACATTATAAAACTTGTCACATCTTATTCAATGAACTCTCAGTACAGTCTGAATAGCAGACGATTTGCAGTGTAAACTTTGAAATATTACTTAATGGAATGGGAAACTTCATTACAGATAGAAATAACTTATAAGTCCGTATTATCTTCCATAAAATCCAGTCTATTCGTCTTCATTTTGTCATCCAAAAAATGTAAAAGTCATCCTCTTTGATATCAGACATCACACTCCAGTTCATCTGTCACCAAGTCAATCTTGCTAACCTCTCTAAGGATGTCATCTGACTAGAGTTTTCTGTTATTCTTCATCATTCCAGGTGCACTTCTTGACAATATTTTTAGATCCCTGTCCAGAGTCTCCTCCAGGAATCTAGAAGGACCATGAAGATTGCATCAAGGACTTCATTAAACAACAGATAACATGCATATCTAAAACACCAACCTCATTTGCAAGCTCTCACAATAAATGATTGACGGCTGGTGCCCTAAGCAAAACTGCTGTTCCTAAAGTCCTTTTCAGTCCAGCTACATTAGTCTCTCCACACAGCAGAAGTCAGTACGCTGCTATCAACACCAAGCCTGTGATAATATTGAACTCTTCATTACCTCAAGTGTTGCTGCAAGTAACACCATGAGTTTGGTCACCACTGTTCAATAAAGGCTTATTATTATAAATATCCAGCTTATGTCCTGACAAGAACAAACAGCTTTGCAGCCAAGGTGAAAGGGGTCAATTGCAAATAGGTCTAGGTTATGATAGAGACTGTGCCCTATTTTTATGAGGTGACCTTGTAGCCTCGCACTGAACACAAATTCAGTGGAATAAACTGGATCTTGTGTATTCAAATAAAACTCTTTGGTTACTAGAAAGTTTAGATTTTAGAAAAACAAAATCTTGGAAGGAAGTTTTGTCAAATGATGCAGAAAAGGATTCCTCAGTCATTTTAGTCTGATATTTGTGATTCTTTCATTAAGGTTCAAATCTTAGCAAAGGTCTGTTTGGGGGGATTTTTTTAATACAGTTTCTTGAGTTAAATAATGCACCACAGATAAATAGCGTCTGGCATTGCAGATCATGTGACTTATAAGAATAGGAACTTGTCCTGGCCTCCTGTCCTAAATTCACTTTGTCTCCACTCCAGAGGTGGCTGAACACTGTATTGGCAGTTCAGAGCTGGCTGTGCACCAAAATCTCTCAGCAAGAGAGCTGCTAATCTTTCCCTGGGAACAGTACCCAGATTTCTCTGCCTAAAGTCACAACACACCCTTCTGGTTCCTTTGTCCACTCTGTATTTCAGTCTAATTAACCAACGGTTTCTAATGATAAAAATCAGAAAAGAAAGACATTACTTCCCAGAACTATGAATACATTGATTCATGTGTGTTGGACAGTTTTCCTGACAGCTTTGTTGCAAGAGGAAAAAGGAATAATGAAAAAGACTTCCATTTGACTGAGTTCCTTACTCTACTTGTGTGCTGTGTGAGTTAAATTAATCGAGAATATCACTGAGTCTGCTGATAGGTTGTTCCCTGAAAATATGAAGCCAGTAAGAATGCTTGATCATCTAAGCTGGGCTACAGCAATGCTTCATATTTACGAAAGATATTCAAATCCTGCAGCACCTGCAGCAGAGACAAGGGATTTCATGAACACACACCCTAACAGAATACATTTGCTACATGTATTAGACAGAGGTGGATTTAACCCGGTACAAGTCATCAACTCAAGCTCAGTCAGAACCCAAAGTCAGAAGTCTTTTACAACTAGTTGTGTTTCTTTTTATTTAGCCTGAAAAACATACTACTCACAGGTGAGTACAAAGCTCTTCTATGATATATCCTCTAAGCCAAAGGGGAATCAAAAAGGGAAAGGAGTGTTCCCATCAGGTTCTCAGTTTAAACCAAGAGCTATTTCCCCTAACCTGATCCAGTGCAACTTTTAAGTCTTCAGTAGCCACTAGGTCACTCTGTGTTTTGACTCCTGTATGTTATCCCATTCAGAACCCACTAGTCTGACAGACAACATTAAAAGACATAGTGTGTCCACTCCTGTAATGTCCACTACTCATTCATGTACAAAGCTCACTTCCTTGTCAGTATAGGGGTATAAGGTAGGGTATCTGGTCAGCCACAACACAGGCCATTCATGCAGTTTAAGACACTCAAGACAGATCCCATCATCAGCTTTCTCACTGAATTAATGCCAGTTAATGTGCACGCATGCCTGAAAAGAGGAGTCATACTGAGCATCAATACCCAGAGAGTAAATGAGAAGTAAGTTTTTGCCGGTCAGCAGGATGGTTTTATCACCTATGGTGTCATTCTCAACTCAGTCTTCAGTATTTCCAAACTACAGGCCTATGCCTGCCCAGCATAAATAACCACTGCCACTGGAAGTGGTACATCCATGCAGTACATCCATGCAGCAACAAATGGAGCAAGTCTTGAATTACATTTGCTGACACCTTCAGCTGAGATGGTCCAGTGATTCCTGCCCTAGAATACTTGCCTGACATCTTTATACCTGAATCACCCAGTCTATGACTGAGAATAACCTTAGAGCACAGAAGAATCAGCACCTGTACTGCTGCTTTACAGGCAAATATATGAAAGAAAACTAGAGCAAATGAAAGTTTACTGTAGTATGCTGGATGATAAATGGTAACAGTTCAAGAGCTGCTGGGCCATCTCTGATCTTGATCCACCAGTTGCAGGAGGAGAAAGCACAGGGAAGGGGAGGTGCTTGGGCAGGAACACTACAGCCATACCAGTTTAATCTGAAGCCGTAATTGAATCAATACCTCCTCTAAAGTGATGCGTCTCACCAAAGATTGCACAGCTTTTCCCCCAAAGAGGTCACCAGAGAGAAGGGGAAGGTAAAACACAAAGACCACAGACATTCAAAATACTAGTCTCACAGTCCTTATTCAGGCAAGCCATACCCTGAAGAGCAAAATGTCACCTAAGCAGTAACAAGATACATAAGAAAGCAGAAGTTATTTAAGGCCCTGTATTCTTTTTGATGAACAGGTAAACAGTCAGATAGTTTACAGAACTGCATGACCACACAGTATTGCCCAAGGCCTCACATCGGTCTTACAGTCAATGAAACAGGGCCACTATTTTAAAGAGATGCAGTTGGGAATCCCCTGAAGGTATTTGATGAAGATTGCTGGGTGCCTTTCAGCTGCAAAGCATTATTTAATATGACACAACTCTCAAGTAGCAAAGAACACAGGACCTCAAGAAATTACCAGAGCTGTTTCTGTGCAAAGGCAGTGCAGGCAATTGTCTGTGGCAACAAACTGCCAGGATCAGCAAAACAGGCAAATAAGGACTTGAGTATATCAGTTGCCTAGAAAGCCATTCCAGGTTTTTCTGTCTCCAAGATCAGTAACTCAGGGCCTAGGGGATTTTCCACTGCTGATGAGAGGAAGAGAACTCTCCCCCTTAGGAAGAGCCACCACTTCTCGCAAGCCTGATGTGAAGGACCTCATCACTGGAATCAATCCTGGATGGCCATTCCTCCTGCCTCTTTCCACCTGGGGGCAAGGGTGGCCTCTCCTGGCTGTCACACTGTGGGTATTTGAATTCAGTGGTGAGCTCTCTGCTGAGAAGCCTTGAATCAAGCTTGCATGTAATAAATTCCTATGTGAACAAAGTTCCTCCCATGACCCAACCATGACAGTAAATAACATGATCACATGATAAAGAAGTACTATTTGGACTGAGCTTTACAGGATCAGATTCACAGATCATCTGTGACAGCCTAAGCAGTGTTCATGCAGTATCAGAAATAGGCATGTGAATAGTTTTCAGTTTAGGGCCGCTATCCAGCAATCCATGCTGGCAGACCTGTAAAGGGGTTTGGACGTAGTACAATGAATGATAACAGTAAACAATGGGAGAGAAGAGAGTGAGGGTCATAACTGCAAGACCATCTGGTTGTTTCCATTTGCTGTGTACACATCTTGCTAGTCCTGCCGCTAGAAAGACAGAGAGGGTTGTTGTAGTTCTGAGTTACTAATGAATACGTCCATTTATGTCTTATATACCATTATTGATATCAATAGTTGTGGCAGCATTTCATATACTGTTTCTGAGAAAGGGCAAAGCATGAACATTTTTGACTGGAAACATATCAATATGCAAAATAATTTGGTACATGTGATAGGTTTGTTATAAAAAATTTTGAGCATTGTTTAATGAGTGAGTGTTTTTCCTTTTCATCTAAGATTACCTTTAAGAGTTCTTAATTCCCTTGCTGGGATCATTAGCACTTCTATGATCAAGCCCATAACCAGCACTCTAGGTACCAAGAAAAAATAATAAATTATAATTAAATGAAGAATACTGTATGCTCTTTAGTAGGCCACATGAAGGAAACTCAATTATTTTCAATTAGTCAATATAGATCAATATTTAATTTATCCTTAATGAATCACTACTAAGCTTCCAAATCAACAAAAAGAACACAGATTAGGCAGATGCATCTTGCTCTGTGCTCTATCTGCAACCAGATGTGGGCTTTACTAAACCACATGTGGGAGTGAAAACAGAGCCAAGGGCCCTTCTCAGAGAATCACCTGCGACTTGACCATATGGTTTCAACCTTGGAGTCAGGTAACAAGGGCATTATCGCCTTTCACAATCTGTGAGTTGACTGAGTAGGAGACATTCTCACTGATACTCTGAGCTATCCAGGAGGGGTAGAACCAGGGCTGGAAGTAGAGAATAGCCCCTCTCTCTGCTGAAGAGGAAATCATAGATTTGAGCATCTCCTTACTTAAATTAGTGTAGTTTGATAATAAGTCCATACAGGTCAAGAGTGTAAAACTGCAGGAAATAAAATATTCAAGGCTGAAGATTGTTTGAACATCCTTCATCTGAATTCTGACAAATCTCCCCAGCTTATGTACCCAGAAAACTTTTTCTAATCCATAAAAAGTGAGGGAAAACTTTGAGCTGCTCAGGAGATAAATCCCACTACCCATAACACCATCTTAGCAGACAAGAGGATGTAAACCAGACTGCCAGAGCTTGAAAGGCTTTATTTCCTACGTTCATTTTTCATCACCAATCCTGAACAGACCCCAAAACTCAGACTAATTAAAGACAAATAATTAAGCACATTCATACTGTGAAGATTGGCAGACTCCCACTGTATTGTGAGACCACCTTGGCATTTAAATGGTTAGGGACTATATCCCACAACATCATGCTCATCTCATTGTGGTAGAGAGCTCTTGAGAATGTTATTAGCTGGGTGTTCGCCTTGCCGTTTTTCCACATGAGGCAGATGGGTAATTACGAAGCTAATAGTCTGATTGAGAGAAATCAGATGCAGTGGTTTGCCCAATTAGATGATACATTAGCTTCCTTCTTTGTAAGCAGCTAATGTGTGAAGCAAAGTGGTATTTTTGAGGGTCAGAATCCTTAAACAAGTGCCGAGTTGCAGATTATTGTGTCTCTCTTTTTTTTTCTAATGGAGGAAAAGTGCTAAGTCTTCATTACTAAAAGCATAGAAAATGCAAATCAGGCTCTGAAACAAAAGAGTGAAGGGACAGGCGAGAATATTTGGTGTCCAATGTGTCAACCTACAACATCAATTACATTGAAATGCAATGCATGGGAGCCTAATCAAGGATAGTATAATTGTAATAATTGCATGCTTTTGTTGGAGAGCTGCTGCCATTGTTATTGTCAACCATTTGTTTTTCTCTATTGTTTAAGGGGTGAGTATTTAAAATATATATATGTGTATGTGCATATATAACTGTGTATAAATGTCTGAAGAACAGTATAGGTAGAAGGTTGTGTTACTACACACAGAATATGTTGAGTCTTTCTTATTGCTGTTCTTTGGAGACAAGAGCCCGAACTCAAGAAAGGCAGGTAACACTGAAAACTGAGAAAAGGACACTGTCCTAGAATCTGTGCCAAACAAGGAGAGCTACTTTTCCTTTTGCTGACACAATTCCTGGTCCACGGTGGTAAGTTACTCCCAGTGACTGGCAAGTCATGAATTGAGCCAGTAGTAAACCCTTCAAACCATCCTGAAGACACCTCGGATGTGCTTTTTTTCTTCAGAATAAAAATGAAGAGGTCAAAATAAACAGTTTGTCTTGTTATATTTCCTTCAAAGCTGCAATCTGTTTCTGACATTTAAAAAGATTTATAAAAATCTACAGTCTTGACAACGGCATTCAAGACAAATGAACATAATGGAGACAACTGCATGAGAAAAAAAGTGTCAGCATGAATTTACTCAAGATCTTGGTAAGGGAGAAAAACAGAGTAAGAATCTCTCATAAATAAATCAGTGATATTTTCTGTATCCTGAAGTTAGGCTGGAAATTCTTCCTATAGCAAAGTGTTCAATATTCAGAACAAATGAAAGGTTTATTTTCTCGAATCACTTGGGCTTGCCAATAGGTTGAAACAGAGGCACAATAGAAACAGGCTAAAACATTTAACATAGCTGTTAAATCTCATTCTCCACGGCTAAAAAAGAACAATGCTGTACCGTCTTTACTGAGAATACACTCTCCTGCCATAGGAGGCTTTTCATGTATCTCTAACAATCCTGTACATACTCCAAAACTCACACTAATTAAAAGCAAATAATCAAATACATTCAATTTGAAAAGTTGGCAAACTCGCTTGTATTATTGTGTTAGCACCTTGGCACCAAAATGATCACATCATGCTAATCTCATTGTGCAGGAGAGCTCTTGAGCATGTTATTCAGTAGGTC
Source organism: Pitta sordida (assembly GCA_013390025.1). Lineage (NCBI taxonomy): Eukaryota > Metazoa > Chordata > Aves > Passeriformes > Pittidae > Pitta > Pitta sordida. Next base: position 49,610 of record WEKX01013741.1, on the reverse strand, counting down.
TGCTCCCTGCCTCCCACCTACCAGACCCATTCCATCCTCCTCCACCACCAGCACTCTCTTTCTTTAACTAGATAAAGAAATGAAAACATAAGCAAAGATAAGCAAAAGCAGGACAGTATTTTCTACTTATTTCACTCAGGGGCAACCAGAAGTTGTGTTACCTTTTACAGTGATTTTGCTGCATCCTAATTTCATTTTATCACCACAGATACAGTGGATAAGCCTGAGAATGCTTTAAAATAAACTAAGGAAACTGCATGTGTTCCTCGCTAGCTCTAATGTAACATTATCATATTATTGTACAGAGTACTTGGCTACCTCAGAAATGTGAAGAGTATAAATGCAATAAACAAATGACTACAAGAGTTAGCAGTTTATGGCTGACTAGGTGAAGAAATCCGAAAAGAAGCGTTTTACGATTTCTTCTCTTTAAAAGTTTTGTTTTACAGGTAAAATTGCTTTTCATTTGCTGTGAAAGAAAAGCAACACTGTCTTTACTAACAGCAACTTAATGAATTTTTTTTTAAAACAACTTTCTCATACACTGTGCAGAAGAAGGCTTCATTTTGTTGACAGACTTAATTTCTACAGATAAAAACGTCTCTGTAGTGACACTTGTGAAAGCATGCCTGCCCTCTTGGTAAGAAGCCACATCTTTCTGAAGGACATGATATATTGCAAATTTATAATGGATGATGCCACTGATTTCATGGCTAAAAAAACGTTGTACAGGACAACTTACACATACAACATTATTGAAGCATTCAGTCTATGTTTAAGGTTGTGAATTTTTTTGTATACTGGCCTGTGCACCACCTGAAATTAATGACTAACATCTATAGATGCCCATTTGTGCACTAGAAGCAGTATCAATTTAATTTTCTGCCACAGTCTGGCAGGAATTTTCTCCAACAATACAACAAATCAAGACTGAACAAACTTCTGTGACTGAAGATGTATTCATTGCAGTGTTTTTTAGCCTCTGTTTTTTTTACAACTCCAACGTCCACCATAGTAACCATGACCAAGGGCTAGGTATGACCAAGAGCTGAGTAGGTACAACAATTCAGTACCAGATTTTCTGCCTTGTTGAAAAGACAGGCTACAATCTATATACATATTTTTCTCAACATTTTCCTCTGTTGGACTAAGAGAAGAATTACTCTTTCCCCAAAATATTTTCCTCTAGGGTCTTGTGTCCGTGCTTGGATATGTCTGATTATAACATGTGATCCTTAGGAGTCCCTTCCAACTTGAGATATTCTATGATTCTGTGATACGGCCAGCCATCCTCCATCCAGCACTTCCTGTGCAGGTGGTATATTTTTGCCTGGGTTCCAGAACCTCTTATGAGAAAGAGCTGCCTCTAAAACACAGCGTTAAAGTTCTATGTCAGGGGAAATGCTTGGGGTTTTATAATTTCTTGACATTTAGATGGATGAAACCACATAAAAACTAGGTAAGTGCTGAAGCGCAAAGCTGAAGAGCACAGAATTTCAAGTGGGAAAAAAAAAAATCAACAGAAAAACAACTTGTTGGAGGGGACAGGACAGAAAAGGTACCACTCAGCTTTTAGCACGAATGCACTCACAGTAGAAGATAGTACACTAATATAGTCTTTATCTGAGGAGGGTGCTACACGAGAGAGTCTAATTAGTTTGTGAGCTTCAAGACAGTTAGTTCCTATTCATGACCGAATAATGAAAGAACACCATATTCATAATACAATATTTGGTTCATAAAATTTGCTGTTAAAATTTGTTAAGAAGAGAACTGTGATTCACAATGTATTAGTGGTTATTTGTCTAAGGAAGTTTTACTTTGATTTGTTCCTAAATTTCTACCTAACATGAAAAAAGTTGATAAGCCAATGCAAGAAGTACCAAGAGTACTGCCCAAGCTTGGGAAGCCCTGAATCTCCACAGGGAGAGCACACATTGATACCACCAGGAGAAATGCTTGTAGACATAAGGATAGCATATGGCCTCTGAAATCAATATTGGTTTGCAGCTTGACATATGGATGGATAGATACCATAGAGATTGAAATAAATATGACAAGATAAGTCATACAAAGAAAAACATGTATACACAATCACACTTGAACAGATGCTTTGGCTGAAATAGGTGATTTAGAGGAACACATTGTAGATGTGAAAAATGGAAAAATTAATCTAAAACTTACAGTATCATGATACACTTTTGAAAGCAAAACTGAGGGAGGATTCAGAGAAATTCTTCAGGGACAATGCTAAAAGGAGATACTGGCAACAAAGGTGTTGATGAACAGGCTGTAGATTTAACAGTAAACCTAACAGAGTGCTTCCTTCCCCCAGCTTCTGTATCAATTGAAACAGAGAGGCATCAACAAAACAGCTCCATAGCATGAAAGAGAAGGAGAAGGTGGATTTCTCCTAGGCATTAAAACAGGCTGATGCAAACACTTTAGTCCTGTTTGTGGTTTACTGTGTTATCCCAGAGATCAGAATGTGAAATCTGGACTTAAGGAAGAAAATCCTCATTTAGTAAAGAAAGCACTGCAATAGCTATGTGTGAAAGTTCTTTCAGCACATTTTTCTGCTTGCCATATGGCCCACTTCACCCACATTAATAGCAACTACTGAGCAACGCCTCAGCATTTTGAAAGAGAGAGGGAGAGAGAGGGAGAAATGCAGAAGTCTCATCAAGCATGGCCTAAGGAACACTCAGTTGCCTACTTACACTGTTGCTTTATGTTTGCCTCATGCTAATAAAGTAAAAATACGAGGAAGTATCAATCCCAGAAAATTTGGAATAACTTACATGCTTCAGTGGTTTCGTAGCCATGTTTTCAGTTTCAAACCATTTAAACTATTCCAATGTCTGGTGTTGCAGATCTAGGGATTGATAGGAAGTGTCCTAAGGTCTTTCTACAGACTCAAAAGGCTCAGGAGTTAGCAGAAACACTGTTATTGTTACATGTATACACAGATATGCCTTCATAGGGAAAAGAATTCCATCCAGCCTTTCATCCTACAAGACCCTCTTCTCACCTGTGTTTAGTCCTGATACACAAGGGAAGATAAATGTATTTCTGTTTTTCAGGAGAAATAGGCACCATTCACTGACTCAGAACTCCATGAATTTACCACAATGGGAGAGGATTTCTTGCCTCCCTTTTGTCCAAGAATAGAGGGGATTTTTTACTGTCATCTGAGCCAGAAAATAGGTTACTGCACCTCTCTAAAATCCAAATGTCTAAATTTGCAACAGGTGGTTCTATTTAAAAAGGCTGCATCACACTTTTCTCCATGGCACAGCACCTGGAGACCAGCTCTGAGCGTAGCCCTGTGAGACACACGAAAGAGTGTGAGCAGCACTTGCAGCCACAGGGACGAAGGGATTCCCTGCTACTGACAGAAGTTCCCAAACCTGCCAGCATCATTTGCTCAGCAGCATCTGAGAATAGCCAGTCTCCTATGTGCCATTTGTCTTAAACACACACCCCCCCCATCCTATAGGTGGAAGACTCTTGGGCCAAGGCTTTCAAAGACTCAACTTTCTCATTGCAGTAAGTCCTGACACAGAGAGAGCTTTGAAATAAAAGAACTTACATATGGTCTATTGTTTTATATTGCTTTCTCTTTACTGTTTGCTAATTGTTTGCTAATATCCAAGTATGTTCCCTCTTCCCTTCAGCCTCCCACTCTCTCATTTAGATCTCTCAGTGAAAGTCAGATTCCTGCCTGTGCTGCAGTACAGTCTGTTGGGAAAGAGACACCTGAAACATCACAGCCAGGTAGCACTGCAAGTTCTTTGACAGATCAGTAGGAAGAAGGAGCATGCATCAGTTAATAAACGGCTCTATACTGTTTAGAGATTAATTCTGTGATGAATTTATAGATTAATTCATACAGATGAAAGCTTAAATGGACTCAGACCAAAGAAAATCAAAATCTGATTTGCCCAGAGGGCAGATAATCCAGAAACAAAACAGTCGTGTCTGAAATCGCCCTGGAGAAACACACATTTTCCTGAGCTACAGGAAGCAATTTTAATGCCTCCATATCATTGAGATTTTAAAAAAAAAAATCCCGTTGCTGTTACTGCTGATGGAAACTCTAGTATAGACAAGATGTTCATCACTGCCAAAATTTTTATGATTATGTCTTCTATTCTTTCTGTTTTCCAGGTTGGATCTCCTTGATATACTTATTCATCATTTTTACTTCTGGGAGCTGCACATTGACTTATTTACTAACAGTAGGAAATTTTAATGTAGAAAAATTCTACTCTGCTGAAATACCTGCTCTGCCCATGGCCTCTCTGGTGAGAACATCATAAAAGATGGCAGCTAAAGTAATGTGCAGATTAAAAATTGAACACAGACTGCCCATTCATTCATAGTTCACCCCTGACTATCCAGGTCCTGAGAAAATTTTTTGCATAGGTATGAATACTCCTCTTTAGAATTAAGCCAGAATTATATGGGTTTGTGCAAAGACCAACAAAAACTAGCACTGGTGACATTCAAATCCAGACTGTAGTTATATATTGTATAGTATTTGCAGAATTTTTCAGTTTTAATCTTGGTAAATGAAATACTAAATTAAAAGGTAAAGAACAACTATTTTCAGTGAGCACTATAGCCTGGTAAATATTCAGTTTTTAATGGCATCCACTTCTATTTTGTTCACTGAATTATTGGGCTGACCTTAGAGATCTGGATGGAACTGAACTGAATATTGTGAAGATGAGTGTAATTACCTTTCTTCTCTTTATTCTAATTCATTTTATTTTTTTAATTCTTCATCTGTGTGACAAACGGAATGTCAGAGTGCTTGTGGCTTTGTACTCACAGTAACAGAGAGGAGAACTGATAGAGCAGACAGTGGCACAAGAAAAGACACGTCCACATTGCGGTCAGGGGTGTGGCTACAGAACCTTCCTGCCTTCCTCTTTGTGAAAGAGCAGTAGTTGTACTATATATACTATTGTACAAAGGCAAGTGTATCTGCCCACGCCAAGCTGGCATGGCCTTGGCATGCTTTTGGTCCAAGGTCCTGTAGAGGTAACCCTTGCAAGCAAATGGGTGTACTCTGTCGCCCACTGCTTCATAGAGCCAACTTGGTCAACACCGGGTGTTAGATGAAGCCACCTGTGCACAGCACCACAGGCATCATACCGCAGCCCACTTTTACTCCTCTACCAGTATGGTAGTCATGCCCCGTGACTGAGTAATGCACCTGGAGATCTGGACAAATAGATCTATATCAAATTTAAATGTTCATATCCCCCTGACCCTGAGCCTCAGTTTCACTGCTTATAGTCACCATCCCTTTATACCTTGTAATTTACTTCCAAAACTTTCTAATTTTTTTTCAGGTATATATTTAAATCTTTAAGTATCTCCTGAGATCCCTTTACAATTAGTGCTATGTGGCCTCTACATATTTGGTTGTTTACGTCTTCTCTCAGAATTATTTTTCTTGATCTAATTCATTGTGTGGAAATAGGACTCAATATTCTTTGGTAAGTCATCAAGTAACAACAACCTTCTCTAGTCAGCCAGGGAAACTCAGAGTCATCAGTATGTATGCAGACATTTAGCAGAAGTAGATCTAGAAATAGAGACTCTAACTGGTTAATGAATATCTATAGAGAGGGAAAAAAGGAAGAAGGCCAACAGGAGCTCTTGACAGCCCCAAGAAAATGTGCAATGGCCCTAACTGTGTTTGATGGGAAATGTCACATCTCATGTCAAAGCCTGCCTGGAAATTACCCCTAAAGATCCTATTGCCTCAGAAGTTAAGTATTAGCAGCTGCATGCATGTCATTAACCCCTCACCTGCCACACAACTTTTTACTTGCCCAGAGCAAAATCCTTTAAAGGAGATTTGACTGACTTTCTTATTGTGGGTAACAGAGCTGCAGGACATACAATGTGCAGTAAAGGACATCCATGTACATGTGCCCTTTCATAGGACATTTATGATGATGGCACTGAGTATTTCAGCAGTTTCAGCTGATTTGAAGGATAAAGCATACTCCTGTTCAGCTGAACAGCTGAAGAACAGACTATATTCCATGTTCTCCCAAATATTTTATAACTATGTTTAAGCATATTGTTTTATCATAATACTAAAGGTGCGGGAAGACTTGTCTATATTTACTTCATTCTTTCTTAGCTATGTATATTTTTAAATTAAATAAACTTCAGAAGCATATCTTGACCCATAGTGACTGAAGCAAGTATAGAGAATGTGCCAGTTAGAAGACTCAATTACAATACAAAGGTCAAATCTGCAAAACAGTTGTACTCTCCACAAAGACCTTTTTGGAAAACAAAGTGCTTCATCATCCTAACCCTCTGCATGAACACAGATTTAGTCCACAGCAGCAAATTCAGTCGTAAAAGCAGTCGAGAGAAGGGTATTGGGCTCATAATGCCTAATGTAAAAATGTAGAACTCTGCATATGAACTCCAACCTGAGAAAATGGTCTCATAATTTTATGGCACCATCCTAGACTGTATCCAAGATATTTTCTATCTAAGATATTTTCTATCTTAGCATTCACATGACATCTGAGACTTTGCAACCATGCCTCTAAAAGTACAATATCCTCTCTTTTGCCTGCTATCTTACAGAAAGTTTTTAAAATTGTCGAAGAGCCATGGTCAAAAACTTTGATCCACAAATCAATTCATCATAAATATGAAAGAATATGTGAGGAATTTACACTGTCTAACTTAAAAGTCTAACTTCAGGTGCCCACAAAAAGACCCTATATAATCAATAGTGAGAGGTGAAACAGTTTTTTCCAGAAGGCCATTCAAAGAAGTGAACTCCAGTGTTCTACAATTACCTCTAATTTTTTTAAATGTTTTGATTCTATTTTTCCTTTTGCCTTTTTGAACTGTGTTTTAAAATCAAAATAAAAAGAAACAAAGAGAAAGAAAATGGCAAACTATGAAAAACGTACATTTTAAATTAAAATTAAATTTTCAATTCCAGTGAAGTCAAAGGAAAAATAACTATTAATACTGACTAGCAATTAATTAAAGGTGTTTTCCTATGATATATGTTGCTCTTCAGTAAATATATATATGGTTTGAGAGAGAGAGAGAGAGAGAGAGAGGGAGAGAGAGAGATGGCTGGAGCTTTCTCTTTGGACAGCTTCAAGTAACAAAAAAGACCTTCAAGGAAGCAATTGAAATAGTTACATTCTATTTATCACATGAAACAATCAGAACAACTGATCTTAAACCTCAAGATCTAGAAGTGTCAACAAAAACCACCAAAATTAGACAGAATTTTCAGCCATGTTGAACAGTTGAATAGCAGAAAGTAACAAATGCTGGAGTCATGGAATGTTAAAAAAAGGAGAAAGGAAAAGTTCACTATGACTATCCAACAAAGCAAACGTTGTATCTGACAACAGTAATGACATCGGTACCTGATTTCAGAAGCCACTCCTTTGACAAATCTTAGTAATTTGCCTAGATCTAGATGAATGGTCCCAGTACATCCTCTGCAATATGCATCATCTAGTAGCTATCAGCTTCTATGCATAAGATTAACACTTCAGAGTTCATGTTTTCAGAATAGCAGTTTTGGGCTCCCTGATTCACAATTGTACTGTCCACATGATCTCTCTCATGTTAAATGACCTAGGAAGGAATTATCTTGATGTGGTGTGATGCATCATTTAGATAAGGATGACTTCAATGTGTTAATTTGTTTTATCTCTTCATAATACTCTGTTTAAATAAAACCACAGCCTGATCCGAACAGAGATAGAATAAATTCTACTGTCAGAGAAAAAGAGAAAATAAGTAGACCTTCACTGATCTTGGAATACCCAAGACAACAAGTGAGCTTCAGGACATTGCTGCAGACAGGAGGTGGAGGAACTATCTGCATAAGCCCTAAGCATACTATTGAGTCCCACAGTTACAGCCAAACACAAACCACCAAAACATGTTCTGTCATTGCTCAGGATAGAAATGAACCTGTTAGCATGTCTAGAGAACATAAGGTGTAAAAAACAATACAGATGGAGCTGTGGAGGGGAGAGAGAGAGCAAAGAAGTATAGAAAGAACTGGCAAAGTAGCATTTTATTTAAGCCAAACTTTATTTTGAAAAGCCATCTTACACACAGCCTAGAGAAACTTTATTAACAAAACCACTCTATTCTGTACAGTGCAGATTTTACCTCTCTTCAGGGATTCAACAACATGTATGTGCTGAAGCACAGGCAGATGTTGGTCCCAGTAAGTCAGGTGGAAGTGTTTGTGGTATACAGCCACAAAAGCTACACACACTTCTTCCCTCTGCATGGAAACCTGGGGAACAAGGAAGATGCTGCATCCAAAGCTCTGGCCCTAAGGTGGAGTCTGGATGTAATCAAAGCTTCACATCATGAGGGAAACAGCCTTTGGTCCCATAAGAGAAATCTTGGGTACCATACTATATCCCACAGGACACTGTCATATGTCATTCCTCAGTAATTAACTCCTGTCTTTACTTCAGTGTGGTCAATTTTGGAAGGATACATCAGTGACAACAGACTTTGTCGCANCAGCGCTGGTCAGACCTCATCTTGAGTACTGTGTGCAGTTCTGGGCTCCCCAGTTTAAGAGGGATGTTGAGCTGCTTGAGAGGGTCCAGAGAAGGGTGACAAGGATGGTGAAGGGACTGGAGGACAAGCCCTGTGGGGAGCGGCTACGGGAACTGGGGTTGTTCAGCCTGGAGAAGACAAGGCTCAAAGGTGACCTCATTGCTGTTTACAACTACCTGAAGGGAGGTTGCCGCCAGGTGGGTGTGAATCTCTTCTCTCAGGCTGACGACACCAGAACAAGAGGACATGGCCTTAAGCTATGCCAGGGGAGGTTTAGACTGAATGTTAGGAAGAGGTTTTTCATAGAGAGAGTGATCTCTCACTGGAATGGTCTGCCCAGGGATGTGGTGGAGTCGCCGTCCCTGGAGGTGTTTAAGAGTGGACTCGATGAGGAGCTCAGTAACATGGTCTAGTTGGTGGGGAGTTGGACTAGATGATCCTGAGGGTCCCTTCCAACTCAGAATAACCTGTAAACCTGTGAACCTGTAACTCGTTGAGGTATGACATGCCAATGAGAGACACATTTTTAATGTTTCTCGTCTTCTTAGGATAGCACAAAAAGAGACACAAAGGTGCTGCCTTACTCTTCTATGTTTCAAAGAAGTACCTGGGACCTGGAAAGTCTTCTTGGGGTGTCCTGATTAAAGTTCTGCTGGTTGGATCTTGCAGAGAATTCATGGAAGAGAGGAATCAAAGCAGACCTAACTGATGCAGCAGTAGGTGTCCAAAACTAGTATAAAAGTGTCAGAAGCAAATAAAGAACATGCATGGAAATTATCCATGTCATTTTGCAACATTATTTTCAACATTATTTTCCTCAAAATTTACTGCAAGCTTTCAAAATACACAATTACTCCATTTAACATAATAAAACTGCTCCATACTCAAAGTTATTATTATTAATGGATCTGAACATGCTCAGCTATTTCAGATCTCTAAGCACTCAGCGGAGAAATACCCATTTCCAGCAAGCTCCGCAAACAAGAAAATAGTGTCAGATATAATTCCTTCAACTCAAAGAAGCAATTGCATAGTTTACCATCTTTTCTAATCGCCATTTAAAAATCAGCGGAGCGGCTTTTAATAGATTCTTCTAGGTTTTTTTAGAACAAAACAGGAAATTACCAATAACCTGGGATTTATTAACCAAACGTACAGGACAATGTTTGAAAAAACACATTTCATGTTCTTTATCTTCCTTTAATGGTTGACTCAAGTATGAGCAGCAGACCAGCCTTCTCTCCAGATGAACAGTATTCACCAAAAACAAAAAGAAAATTATGATCTACTTCTTCCCCACAGAACAAATTGTAAGTTTGTATGCTTATGGTGCTCATACTCAAACTCAGGGACCTACCTCAAGCATCTGAACTAAAATCTATACTCCATAATGCCAGGTCCGATTTGAACACAGGACCTAGGTTTTACAGCAAAAAATCATTGATTGACTTATATATAGGACTGCAGATGCAATCAAGGTGAAAAAGTCTTCTTTCTGAATCCAAAACACAGCAGTTCAATGCAAGACAGCGTGCTGTTCATCTGAGCCCTCCCTGCCTAGCCAATATGTCTGTCCCGTCAGTAGGTTTAACTAAAGGTTTCTGGGAGCAGCATTCTGTGGCTTTGGGGTTAAATTGCAATATCTAGATTCTCAATCAACAGATCAGATTTGTAAACAAATGTAAGCACCAAATTGTAATGCAGTTTGATCTGTAAGTCTCTATGAAAAAACACAAAATCAAGGTATCTATTGTTATCCCCACAGTTCTCTTCTGTGTTGCTAGTAAGTCAGACAAAGAAAAGATGATTCTTGAAATGATTTCTGACTTATTTCTACATTGTCAAGTCAGTAGTTTGTGTTACCAGTTTCAGAATTCCCCTCCGAATATATCTATGGCTTTACTACCAAGCAGTAGTCTTTAAAAAATATGTATTAAAATCTATTTTGCCAAGAGGTTTTAACTGTAATGACTATAAAACAAATATATTTCTAATAATCTGGTACATGTAGCCATTCAGACCTCCATGAAGGAGACTGAAGCCTGGGTTGAAGCCATCCAAACTGGCTATGCTGTGGCCCCTTGTGCATCCCAAAAGTACACACAGTTCCATCACAAGACCAAAGTGACACTTTGTACTATCAAATCTGGGCATTTTCAAAGCTGCCCACAGCATTCATTTTTCCTCTGCCTTTCCAAGGCACACTGAACATACAGGAGGTCAACTCAAAGACTTGTAGGTGAAATTCCAGTTTGTCAGTGGGACAGCTTTCTGTCACATCTACAGATTAAGGGGCTTTTTTTTTTTTATTTCTTAAAATACAGCATGATAAACTGAAATGCTGGTAAAGAACTTGCTTTAGTCTAGTAGATTCACACAATGCCCTGAATTATTTTCAGCATTAACCTGTGTTACCACAGTGGAATTATTGGGGTAAGAGCGAGTTCACATTTCTGTTTGCCTTTGTTTCCAATGGTCATTGATATCAAAAGCCATTCTACATATGCTGTGAAAACAGATAGTGACATCATTGTACTAGGCATCATTAAGGTGTATCTAAATAAATAATTTTCCCTAATAGATGGAATCAAAGTTCTAGACAGTCCATTTCACTGATTTGGTAAAATAGCAAGTTCAATGTGTCTGAAACATTAATTTATATTATATTAAATATATATTATAATATTTAATTCTTCCTATTTAAAATAAAACCTAAATAAATACATAAATAATAGAAAGTACGCTATTCTCATTGTGTTAATAGGCTGCATTCCGAACTTGTTAGAATTTGATACAAATTGTATTGCAGAAAAGTTATGTCAGAGTAAAAGAGCAACCTAGTTTTCAGAACCAGGCTTGAGTCAGCAAATGTTGAAAATCTTATAGAGAGCAAGGGAGGGTCAAAGGGTCAGCTTTAACTTTCTGGTGTTAATTGGGAGATGTCTTTAGTATTAGTGATGCTGACTCACACTATTAAAAGGATGGGAAGAGATACAGTGCATTAGACACCTTCCAGGGTCCATCACTTTAGAGGGTAGAAAGCTGAGATAGACAGCAAAATTGTGCTATGTAAAAGATATGTATTTCCATTAATGGGTTTGCACCACCATAGATTTTTGATTTTGGCAGTCATTGTTCTTGTAAATATTCATCTGGCTTTAAATGCAGCCAGACATATTCTGCTTCTCTGATTTCCCAATCTGTATCCAGTCAAGGACTGCAGAAAAATCTGGCTTTAAACAAAGATATTGAAGAAGCCATTGAATCTCTAACTCTTCCTAAAAAACTTTACTGTATTTTAAGATACTGGTCTCTGAAATGAGTGGACAGGGTTGTACAAGGCTGAATTCCCAAGTTCTCTCAATCACATCCATCTTCTTGTACAGCACATTGTTTCTGCCAAGCTGGTTATATTTTTTCCCAAGAAAACTCTAACTATCAGGGACGTCTAACACACTGTTCTTTTACCACCAGTTTTGTTTTCAAACATACAATGGTTTGGCATGACTCCAGTCACCACCAGGTGATTTTTGGCCCTTGCCCTTTTTATTATCTGGTATCTCTTAGGAAACCACAGATGAAACCAATAGGAAAGGAGAGAAAAAGAAAAAGCAGGAAAAAAGAAAGACCTTCTCCTTTGCTTTCCTGGTAATGTGACATCTTGCCCTCTTGCACTGTATATTTTTGTCCAGCTGATGCTTTGTTCTAGTGGAATCGTGGTTCTAGTATTAGCTCCAAATGGTAGGCAGGCATTTTCATTAAAAACAATTACTATTTCCAAACAGGAGCTGGTTCCTCAGTTCCAGCCATTCCTGCTGTAAAACGTTCAGCTGAGAGGAGCAGATTGTTCCTGCTGAAAATGAATGGAATCTGGCAGGAAAACCTCATGTTTTTCCAATCCTAGTTTTTTGCAAAGAAAACACTGGGATCTTGTTGAAAAATTACAATTGTTTTGGTGGGCACATTATTTTTCTCAGTTGAAACGTTTCCAGCTCAGGAGACAAGGTTTGCGCATATATATGTGTGTGAGTGGGAATATATATCTGCACATACACAAAAGTTTTTGTATCTAATTCTTATGTAAAAAAATTATTAATAATCAAGGAAGAGTAAACACTTTTTTCTTGTTATTGAAAGAATTTATGCAAGTTGATTTTTAAAACAGATTCCATGTTATGAACCTGCAAAAGAAAGTCAATGAGTAAAATACTATATCATAATAACAGTTAGCCTCACTTTTAATACAAGGAGAAGAAAGAGTCCAAGGTGACTGAACTGTTTATCCCTTGGTTGTTCTCACCAACTTAAACATTGTCAGACTGAATTATTCTGATGAAAATATCAAAGGAAAGAAAACAGAAGAGACTATTACATTCACAAAAGGAACAAGCTGCAGATGTACCCATATTGATCACTTGAGTGGATACTGCCATTCAGTAATAAGTTGTTTTGTTTACCTCAGACAGAAATAGATAATAAGTCAGGTTGACCTTGTGTCCATATGAGGGTAGAAACACCTCCTGCTAATACTTTCCCTTCCATACGAAGCATTCATCCCAGATAGGTGGGGGGCTTTGTGGGTGTGTCTTGTGCCTTGAGAGTTGAAGTGCACTCCCCAGGCAAAGTTCAGCCCACCATAAGAGCTACAAGGCATTGCAACCTTCCAGTCCACCTTCCCTGCCAGGTTCCGACCCTCTGCATCAACAAACAGGCAGGATCCCAGTGCTTCAGCTGTGCGTCTCCAGTCACAACCTTCAATACAATTCAACTGCCTTGACCAGTACCTGACAATCAAATCCAGAACTAGGCAGGAAATAAACAGAAATAAAGCTTGCTCTAGCAAAAATGTGCAACAACCTAGTACATTAGCATAAAACAGCCCAAAAGCTGATCACTTCAAGGATGTGCTGCCAACCCCTGTGATGCAGCTCGACCACAGCTGCAAATATAACAAGTCATACAAAGCCCTCTTGAGTTTTCCAAGGCTGAGAAGTTGAGTTCCCAGTGAAGATAACTGTAAATGACTAATTTTTCACTAGCCTTTCAGGTCACCTTCTGACCCAACACCAGAAAGTCACAAAGGAAATTATAATGGAAAGGATGACTGTATTACCGTAACTGCTCATTTTAAGAGTGATCACCTGACAGAAAAAGGAATGCAATTTCTTCTCTCCCTTTCAGTTGTTTTTGCTCCAAATTTCATAATTAGAACAATAAAATTATATAGGTTTATAAACAAAAAAACCTCAAAATTTCTGCTGGCCCAAATTCTTGCAGTTAGGTAAGATCAGCTTCACCTAGACCTTCTCTGGTGGATAGCTGNATGGTCATTGATATCAAAAGCCATTCTACATATGCTGTGAAAACAGATAGTGACATCATTGTACTAGGCATCATTAAGGTGTATCTAAATAAATAATTTTCCCTAATAGATGGAATCAAAGTTCTAGACAGTCCATTTCACTGATTTGGTAAAATAGCAAGTTCAATGTGTCTGAAACATTAATTTATATTATATTTCTATTATAATTTATTATAATATTATTATACATATAATTATTTATATAGCTGTTATATTATTTTATATATATAATATCTATTATAATTTCTATTCTAGCATATTGTCTATTATATCAGCTTGCCTAATAAAGATAAGACCTGTCCCTTCAAATTTCTCAGTCCTCTCTATCTTACAACTACCACAGATAAAATCTGTATTTCATATCTTTTTAATATGTATATTATATAAAATATATATTATAATATTTAATTCTTCCTATTTAAAATAAAACCTAAATAAATACATAAATAATAGAAAGTACGCTATTCTCATTGTGTTAATAGGCTGCATTCCGAACTTGTTAGAATTTGATACAAATTGTATTGCAGAAAAGTTATGTCAGAGTAAAAGAGCAACCTAGTTTTCAGAACCAGGCTTGAGTCAGCAAATGTTGAAAATCTTATAGAGAGCAAGGGAGGGTCAAAGGGTCAGCTTTAACTTTCTGGTGTTAATTGGGAGATGTCTTTCGTATTAGTGATGCTGACTCACACTATTAAAAGGATGGGAAGAGATACAGTGCATTAGACACCTTCCAGGGTCCATCACTTTAGAGGGTAGAAAGCTGAGATAGACAGCAAAATTGTGCTATGTAAAAGATATGTATTTCCATTAATGGGTTTGCACCACCATAGATTTTTGATTTTGGCAGTCATTGTTCTTGTAAATATTCATCTGGCTTTAAATGCAGCCAGACATATTCTGCTTCTCTGATTTCCCAATCTGTATCCAGTCAAGGACTGCAGAAAAATCTGGCTTTAAACAAAGATATTGAAGAAGCCATTGAATCTCTAACTCTTCCTAAAAAACTTTACTGTATTTTAAGATACTGGTCTCTGAAATGAGTGGACAGGGTTGTACAAGGCTGAATTCCCAAGTTCTCTCAATCACATCCATCTTCTTGTACAGCACATTGTTTCTGCCAAGCTGGTTATATTTTTTCCCAAGAAAACTCTAACTATCAGGGACGTCTAACACACTGTTCTTTTACCACCAGTTTTGTTTTCAAACATACAATGGTTTGGCATGACTCCAGTCACCACCAGGTGATTTTTGGCCCTTGCCCTTTTTATTATCTGGTATCTCTTAGGAAACCACAGATGAAACCAATAGGAAAGGAGAGAAAAAGAAAAAGCAGGAAAAAAGAAAGACCTTCTCCTTTGCTTTCCTGGTAATGTGACATCTTGCCCTCTTGCACTGTATATTTTTGTCCAGCTGATGCTTTGTTCTAGTGGAATCGTGGTTCTAGTATTAGCTCCAAATGGTAGGCAGGCATTTTCATTAAAAACAATTACTATTTCCAAACAGGAGCTGGTTCCTCAGTTCCAGCCATTCCTGCTGTAAAACGTTCAGCTGAGAGGAGCAGATTGTTCCTGCTGAAAATGAATGGAATCTGGCAGGAAAACCTCATGTTTTTCCAATCCTAGTTTTTTACAAAGAAAACACTGGGATCTTGTTGAAAAATTACAATTGTTTTGGTGGGCACATTATTTTTCTCAGTTGAAACGTTTCCAGCTCAGGAGACAAGGTTTGCGCATATATATGTGTGTGAGTGGGAATATATATCTGCACATACACAAAAGTTTTTGTATCTAATTCTTATGTAAAAAAATTATTAATAATCAAGGAAGAGTAAACACTTTTTTCTTGTTATTGAAAGAATTTATGCAAGTTGATTTTTAAAACAGATTCCATGTTATGAACCTGCAAAAGAAAGTCAATGAGTAAAATACTATATCATAATAACAGTTAGCCTCACTTTTAATACAAGGAGAAGAAAGAGTCCAAGGTGACTGAACTGTTTATCCCTTGGTTGTTCTCACCAACTTAAACATTGTCAGACTGAATTATTCTGATGAAAATATCAAAGGAAAGAAAACAGAAGAGACTATTACATTCACAAAAGGAACAAGCTGCAGATGTACCCATATTGATCACTTGAGTGGATACTGCCATTCAGTAATAAGTTGTTTTGTTTACCTCAGACAGAAATAGATAATAAGTCAGGTTGACCTTGTGTCCATATGAGGGTAGAAACACCTCCTGCTAATACTTTCCCTTCCATACGAAGCATTCATCCCAGATAGGTGGGGGGCTTTGTGGGTGTGTCTTGTGCCTTGAGAGTTGAAGTGCACTCCCCAGGCAAAGTTCAGCCCACCATAAGAGCTACAAGGCATTGCAACCTTCCAGTCCACCTTCCCTGCCAGGTTCCGACCCTCTGCATCAACAAACAGGCAGGATCCCAGTGCTTCAGCTGTGCGTCTCCAGTCACAACCTTCAATACAATTCAACTGCCTTGACCAGTACCTGACAATCAAATCCAGAACTAGGCAGGAAATAAACAGAAATAAAGCTTGCTCTAGCAAAAATGTGCAACAACCTAGTACATTAGCATAAAACAGCCCAAAAGCTGATCACTTCAAGGATGTGCTGCCAACCCCTGTGATGCAGCTCGACCACAGCTGCAAATATAACAAGTCATACAAAGCCCTCTTGAGTTTTCCAAGGCTGAGAAGTTGAGTTCCCAGTGAAGATAACTGTAAATGACTAATTTTTCACTAGCCTTTCAGGTCACCTTCTGACCCAACACCAGAAAGTCACAAAGGAAATTATAATGGAAAGGATGACTGTATTACCGTAACTGCTCATTTTAAGAGTGATCACCTGACAGAAAAAGGAATGCAATTTCTTCTCTCCCTTTCAGTTGTTTTTGCTCCAAATTTCATAATTAGAACAATAAAATTATATAGGTTTATAAACAAAAAAACCTCAAAATTTCTGCTGGCCCAAATTCTTGCAGTTAGGTAAGATCAGCTTCACCTAGACCTTCTCTGGTGGATAGCTGTTGAATTTGGACTTAAAAACCTTCACAGAAGAGTCCAAAACATCCCTTGTGAGTTCAATTGTTTGTCCTGGAAATAAGCCTTCATGATCTACCCACCCAGCACAANCAAAAAAACCTCAAAATTTCTGCTGGCCCAAATTCTTGCAGTTAGGTAAGATCAGCTTCACCTAGACCTTCTCTGGTGGATAGCTGTTGAATTTGGACTTAAAAACCTTCACAGAAGAGTCCAAAACATCCCTTGTGAGTTCAATTGTTTGTCCTGGAAATAAGCCTTCATGATCTACCCACCCAGCACAAAAGTTACCACAAAATGAAGCGTAGCATTGCTTCTGCCGTCGTCTAGTCTTAATACACTGCTCCATCAAAGCCCTACCTCCCCCCTGGTGAACAGGGGTCAGCAACTTCTCACCTTATGGCTGTGGCACAGTTACTACCATCCCAAACTTAAGATCCTAGCGGCGTCACATTGCACGAGGACCACAGTTTTATTGTTCTATTGGGATGCGGCACTTTGCGGTAGAATTTGAATGGCACAAAGTACATTGAACAAGTTCACTCTTCTCATAATTTAAAACCATACACTAAATAAGGTGTCAGCAGACTTTTCACAAGGATCTAGCTGTTAAGTCTTTACTGTTGTGTTTGCTTTGAAGTCAAGAGGAAAAAAATTCTTGCTTGCCAACTTAAAATTCAAAATATGCCAGAAGAATCTTCTTTCAAACAAACAAGACGCAAAAGAAATGCTGCCACTAAAGTGCTGCAGTCCTGTGAACTATGGAGTTATGGAGTAATTTTAAAAGTAAACTGTATGATACACAAATGTTCATGTAGATAAGATTAGATTTCTTCCACAGAGGGGGAGATACAGATCAGAGGTACCAAAGGCTGTTTATGGTCAGCCATAAGGACTGTTGACTTTGTACAAAGATATGCAGCACCCAACAAAAAGATGGCACTCTAGTTTTAAGGAACTAAATAATGAAAATGAGGGAAAACCTTCTCTTTTTCTGTAATACATCTGAGCCCATCGTCCTGCAACTTATACTGCATAACAAAACTATTTCTGTCACTTGCAAATCTAGATGCCTTCCTTTGTCAGACATAAGGGATCCAAGCGGGTGTTGCTCAAGTGAGTCACACTTTCTCTTGTGAAATAAATTAGAACTCTAGTCCCCACTGAAGGATTCCTTTTGTATTGTTCCAGCAATGTCTTTATATTTTCTATTTGTTCTGGTTTTGTCTGGTTTATATCATTCTCCAGTGATTTAGCCCATCAGCATCTATTTTAGAGATAAACAAAAGACTGCGGGGGCATTAAAATGGCAGACATCACATACCAACCCAACAGTTCAGTTTCATAAACCAGAGGATTCACCAGCACCTGAACGCAGGATCACAGGATATTCTGAATTGGAAGGGACCCACATGGTCCAACTCCCAAGCAAACACACACCCAGGGATCGAACCCAAAACCTCAGAGCCATGGGCACCATGCTCTGTCCATCCAAGGCGCTCAACCAGAACTTGCACTTACATGCAGAAAATACCTCATTTAAAGTGCTGATTCTGCCTTCATTGTGTGTATGTAACCACACACATACTTTTCTGTGAGCACCTAGTAAACCTGAGGCCTCTTAAATATAAGGGCAGAAAGGCTGTATCTAAAGTTGGGAAGTTTGCTGTTTGAAATGTCATTCTGGTACACTAACAAAACCAAGAAGACAACAAAAGCTACACTAAGGTAGAAATAGCCAGATGTGGCTGTTGCAACAAAGGTGTTGTGAGGTAGCTCCCACCCTCTGAAGGTGCACTGAGCACGCAGTATAGAAACTTATCACCAGCTGACAACCCATCCCACCAGCAGGCTCAGCCTGTGGCAGCAGCTCTGTGGGAATGCCAACACAAGCAGAGAAGAAGCACAAGGAAAAGCTTTTCCATTATGAGTGTAAAACCCCAAGGTCAAAGTTCTCAGGCTTAAGAAAAAGATTTGGTTAATGCAAGCTCTCAAACCCTATATGGCCATCTAACCTTGCCCAAGTTTTCTGAGAGTAATTTGACCATAGTGCTTCCCTGTGCATACAGCTCTGCTAAGCAGTGACCTTCAGCACACAAAGGAGCCACAAGGTGGTGGCACTCTTCTAATGACCTAAACTATGAGCACACATCCTTTTCCTGACCCACAGTTTAAGGCTCACAGCCAGCTCTGCATCTCCTGGTTTTTGCTTTATCTTGATCCATGGGCTATGCAGCATGTGTGAGCACTGCTCAATTCACTCCAGGTGAAATATCCCAGCTGAAACCACCATTGCCAATTATATAAACAAACCTGGCTAATTTTCCTTCAAACAATTTAACGCATGAAGAAACAGTAACCTCTGAAAAGGAGGGCAGTAATATCTTTTTTTGTACACATCTAGATTTAGAGGATGATAAACCCTTTTTGGCCATAAAGGTGAAACCTCTGCAAATCCATGGAGCTCTTCCATCCCCTGAGCAGAAGACTGAGTTGTTTTCCAGCAAGATATCTCCAATCCTAAACTCAAATGGAAATTAGATAATACCAGCCCTGACTCCATTGAAGTCAAAGGCAATATTGTCATTGACTTTAACAAAACTAGGATTCAGCCTAGGGTAAGGGGCATTGTGTTTTTCAGCAGCCACTCATGTGGAAATTTTGCTTAGATGACTGACTGCCTGGAAGGTAGCAGTGCTAGGCCACAAAATACCAGAAATGTTTCTGTTAACCTCCATACTCCAGCATTTAAAACTGCAGATATTGGAGTACACTCTTGTCCTCTAGAAAGAGCATGTTTCTATACCCTTGGCTTCTCTACTCCACCTGAAGCTGGTTATGCACCTGATGTACCTAACCCGTTGTTCAGCAGTGCTACTGGGTCTGACTGTTTATCAGGAAACATCAGAGAGTTTTTATGTTCTCACATTGTAAATAATGTGACAGACCTTGAAAATATAATGTGTCTTTTTATAGCTACCGTATGCATTGTGAATTACAACAACTCCTGAAAATAGAGATGAAAATAAGCTATTACATTCCAGTTTCATGTTCAGTCAAATTCTGATTTAAAAAGTCCACTTATAATGTATGTTCAGAGCACAGGAAAATGGATAAAAATATAGGAAGCTAGAATCTAGAAATTAATCCAAAAGCATGCCTAGAATATTCTCAAACTAATTTCAGGAATTCATCTGGTGCTTAGGCTCCAGGCTGAATAATCATCATCTGAGCTCAAAAGAACTAACACATAGATGCAAGGGTATTTCAAAAATTTCTCTGAGCTGTGAGTTTGAACAAAAGTTTTTGTTATTTGTCATGGCTTAATGCCACTCAGCCAACAGAAATGTGACAGAAGTCCTTGGCAAGAGTGCTTGCTTGTGCATTGGCTTTGGTGCATACCCACACTTGATAACATGCATATAAATTTGTACCAATGCAGATATGGTTTGGTATTAAAACTGCCATGAAAATCTACACCATGTTAAGGTTAAAATCACCTTTCAGTACCATAAAGTTTATGCTTAGCTGAGCTGATTTTACCTGCTTTAATTAGAGAGAGCCTCATGAAAATCAAAAATAAAAATCAGAGGCATAAGTATCAAAAAATTCAGAAGAGTTCTAAAAAAAGAGAAGGAAAGACCAAGAGAGAGCCCAATTTCATGCTTTCTATCTTCTGCTTCTTTCTAGTTCAGAAGTTCCACGAGCTTCTTTCTATTTCTCCAGTTTAGAAATTAGATCAGGTTTCTATATACAGGAGAAAGGGTTCCTTACAAAATTTCCACCATTTCCTGCTTCTGCCTTTTGTAATGAGTTCCTTCAAAGTACTTCTGTGCTTTCACTTTAGGGCCAAGCCACAATAAGATGGTACAGCCACCTAAAAAAATAAAATCTATTCTAGTAGCTAGAGGTGAGCAGTCTGCTCCATGTAACATCTAGTGGATGCTAAATTTTATGTTTCTGAAGTGAGGAAAAAAGGGGTTTGGGGATAGAAAATAAGTTGACCTTTCCTGAAGCTGCCAACAAGAATTGCACTGAAGGGAAGAATTTATGGCTGCGATTGTCCCTGTGGAATAGGAAACTTTCGCCAGTAAGCACTGACCAGTCAGTCTTGCCCAGTGGAGCTATCAGTAACATCAACTATACCAGCACCTCGTACGCCTCCAGCATAATCCATCAGTGACTCTCAGAGAGCTTTAGAGTTCCCAGAAAATGAAGGCATGGAGAATACTTCTTCAAATGGCAAAATGTTACTTCAATTTTATGCATGTTGAGGCTGAGATTAAAGGAACCCAAGTGACTTTGGCCCTGACAACAGGACCAGAAGGAACCTCCAGCTTCCTGAACTCCATTCTGAAAGCACAGAAAGGGCCACTTGGCTCCTTCATGTTCCTGCCCCCTCAAAGAATACTCTCATACATCCCTATGTCTCCTTACAGACTGCCTCTATTTGAAGAACATTTTATTTCCCCCCTCCCTCTTTAGCTGTCAAAGAGCTTTCCACTCAGTACTAGTGTCTTACAGAGCAATAAAAAATCCTGCAGTACAACACAGCAAAGGTTATATGGCCAAGACAACAGCTATTTCTTCAGCAAACCTGCTGTTTGTAAAAGCTATTCTTGACTAGCCTGCCTTTGGAACATCAGTCACCAGGAGAACACTGCACATACTATTGGCTGTGGCCCTCACTAAAAAAACACTGCATTCTCACACAACTACAAAAAGTCTCACTAGGGCCAATGGACAGCAGACTAAAAACAGTAACCAAAGGCTTTAAATTGCACAAATTACAAAGGTAAAAGAACTGAAAGCAGCATGCCACTAAAAGCCATCTGCCATCTTGGCCCGCCCATGTGTCCCTTCTCCCCAGCAGTGTTTTATATTAGTAATGATGTCTCTGTATTATGTATGACATAGTCTCTGCTGCTTTGAGCAAGCAGTAATATAGATGCTCCTTCAGTCTGGTGCTTTGCATACACACATTAGCTGCGGGAGCAGAAGATTTGCCTTCCAGTCTCTCTCTCTGGACATAGTTCAATTGGAAGGCAATATTCACATGCATATATTCTCCAAATCACATGGAGATGCTGTATTATCAGGACTCCCATGTACATTAATAATACACAAAAATACACAGAAATAAGCATGGATTCAGCCATGATGTAGATTAGATGAGACAAGAATGGACAACAGAAATACAGGAAGAAAATCAGCAAATGTTTAGTCTGATTATGGTCCTATTTGCAGAATATAAAACATATTTTGTTTTGTTTTTTCATTAATTACTTTTATTTGTAGGTTAATTATTTTACCTGTCCTTGAAGCTATCATTTAGAAGAGTCTTTGATATGAATTCTCAGAAGGGTTTTGAAGGGAGAGAAATATGAAGCCAGCCATCAGAATAGTTTGAAAGAAGCTTCAGAGATGAATGTGGAGACAAGGATGGGGCACCACAGCTCTGTAAGAAACACACATGCCTACAGATGTTAGTTGACTTCCACCTATCTGTTCATAGAGATCCCCCGGCAAGCTCCTCAGCTTTCCCAGGGGCATGTGCGGACACCTTGACAGACACCTGAGTAACTGTGAGGTTCTGTAAGGGACATCCCATCATCACAATTCAGCTCTCTTCAGGAGATGAGTTGAAGGCACAAGATGCCCAGGAGATATCCAGGGTGAAGACAGGGAGAAATTAAGAGGTGCATAGCACTCAGAAGAGGTGGAAAGATACCAAAGCAAAGGAAGGAGAAGACTAGGAAACTCTGCAAAGAGGGAGGGAGAAGAATTATAAGAGAAGAAGGAAAACATGAAACCAAAGCCAGACGGCTAGATCAGATGTAACTGTGGGTAAGCAGCGGCTGAGGGAAGAACAAAATCTGCAAATAACAGGAGAAACAGAGGACTTTAGGAATAGTTGAATCTGACAAAGAATCACAGAATCACAGAATATTCTGAGTTGGAAGGGACCCACAAGGATCATCGAGTCCAACTCTTAACACTGTCTCCCTGGCGGGAATTGAACCCGGGTCTCCCACACACCAGGCGGGGACACTTACCACTGTGCTAAAGTGGATTTAAAGGAATGAGTTGTCCAAGTTCAGAAAAGACAACAGCAAAGAATATTTAGTAAACATATTTTTCTTTCTCTTTGTTAGAACATCTAGCACTATTAGAGTAGGGAGATGGAAGCACACAAAAATTGTACCACAGCTGAGTTGGGGATCCCAAGCCAATGTAATCTGTATTTGAGCACAGGATGTGCTCATTAATAATGTGTATTAGCAGACGTTCTACTTTTCAGAGGTCCTGAGGTCTTCATTATGTCTCACACCTATCAAAGGCAGTTGCTTCCCCCTGAAAAGTTGTCTTGCAACAATGAATGTTATTTTACTGAACTTTCATTCATGATTTGGATGTATCAGCTAGGAGTACTGCTGGGCAAGAGCAACCATTTGGCTAGCACACAGCATGCGAATAAGGAGACATGAATCTCTTCTTTGAGGTCACATTTTTCCAGTATTCTTCCAGGCAAGCTGCTCAACATTGTGGTGCTTCATATATGTGAGATGAGAACATATAATTCCACAATTCCCAGGAATATTGGCCCAGGTGTATAAAGTGCAATGATATCCTCAGAAGGACTCATTTTAAATCCAGAGAGTTGACATTTACTTGTTTTTTCCAATCTGCTGTTTCTTAGAACTCCAAATCTAAAGGGATGGGATGGTGCAGGCAACTGGCGATATCATTGTCACAAAAGCAACATCATGGCACAGACAGCCCAAGCTCATAAGGCAGTAGGAAGCACACGAGTTGATATATAAAAAAGGACTGGCAGCACAATGCAGTGTGTGCATGCCAGATTCATTGCTCACTGTAAGCTGCATTTTCAAATCCACCATTCGCCCCATGTCTGACTTTAAGCTGACTGTTATAGGAGGGAAAAAATGTTTAAAAAATTCTAAGCTTGAGACTTTGTGTTGGTCTTGATTCTTGGAGCACAAGGAGGAAAGCAGGACCTCTGAACTGAAATACAGTACCATTGAAATATTGGTCTGAACTGAGCTTTCTCTTGGCAATCTGGCTGCTCCTGCCTTTGTAAAAACTATCAGGCAAGGGTTTGTTTCTTTGTGAGAGATTTAATGAAGCTGCAGACATCCATTTTAGCCAAAGTGATTTCATCTGTTTTTCCTCCAAGGCTGCCCAGCTGAAGAGTTGTCATCAGAATGTTTCTCATCACAATTCTCTGTCACGGGTTGGTACCAACCTGCTATTCACTTCTTCCAGTCCCTTTCTAGACTTGCAGATGTCAAACAGTTCAGGTGTTGGTAAAAAAATAGTATAAATAAAAAACAGTAGAGAAAACAAAAAGTCAAGCTTATTCTCAAAGATCTGTGCACAATTTTTGTCTCACTGAAGGTATTTAAGATAGAATTCACAGGCTACTTTCTGACTCCTGTGGATGCTGAGATTCAGACTCTTGGTTTGGCCTCATTTTTAGCACAACTACAGGACAGAAGAATTGCTTAAGGATCCAATTACAGGACTGAAAGCCAGGAAACTATGACTATCAACATTATCATCAGAATTTTCCCTTGTAAATCACTTTATTTCAATGCCTCCTCATTCCTATGTCTGTATGAAGATAGGCACACTTACCTACTTTCAAATAAGTCTCAAAGTTATTGGCAGACAATTCCTTAGGCCAAAGTGAAAATTTGTTTCTTGAGCACTTGTTATGAGTTCAGTATGTAAAGTACTTACTCTAGAAAGGAATTTCAGGCAGAAGGGAACCACTTCTCAGGCTCTGAAGAAGCTTAATGGAAGCCTGAACACTGTCAAATTTGATCTTGTAGGCAGAGAAGTTTTCTCAACAGCTTGAGATTTGTGTTCCTTATGTATCAATGGGCCAAACCAGGAAGCATTTCCTCTATGTCATTTGGGAAAGAAAAAAGTTTCATTGGAAATTCAGAATCACAGAATCACAGAATACTCTGAGTTGGAAGAGACCCACAAGGATCATCTAGTCCAACTCACCAGCTATCACCCGTACAGAGACCAAATGCACACCCCAGGGTGGTGAACATAAACCTAGTTCCCTCACAGGCTCACAGGCCACTCCGAGCCAGAAGGGACCCACAAGACCATCCAACCTGACAGCCCCCAGCTAGACCATGTCACTAAGCTCCTCATCCAGTCTCCCCTTAAACACCTCCAGGGACGGCTACTCCACCACCAACCTGGGCAGACCGTTCCAATGAGAGATCACTCTCTCTGTGAAAAACCTCTTACTAACATCCAGTCTAAACCTCCCTTGGCGTAGTTTGAGGCCGTGTCCTCTTGTTCTGCTGTCATCAGCCTGAAAGAAGAGGTCCACACCCACCTGGCGGCAACCTCCCTTCAGNCTGCCAGTTGGATGTGGCACCATTCCCCAGCACTCTCTGAGCTCGTCCATCCTACCAACTAGGTTTGTATTACCGCTCTGGGATGTGCTTTCGTTCTCTGTACGCCTGTTAGATGGTGAGTTGGACTAGATGATCCTTGTGGGTCCCTTCCAACTCTTAATATTAAAAAAAAAAATAAAAATTCCTAACCCAGCATAAAGTGTTTCCATCCAGTCCATGCTCTACGAGTTTCTCCTGAATCTTATTGTGGGAAACCGTGTCAAAGTTTTGTTCATTCAACTATCAAAACATTTTTATGGCACTGAGAAACATAAGAAACATTTAGTAAAGATGTTTTAAGGAACAGAAATATTTCACTTATTTATGTAAGGCATTGTTACCGACCAGAAAAATTAAATGAGACTCAATATTGGACAATACACTCCTAGTCTTCAACTCTCATGGGGTATTACAAAGTGTTAATGTGTGGGCTGTGATATTACAAGCTGTGCAAGCTTAATTTGAGATCAAAAATTTGTAGAATAAAAAAAAACAAAGAAGAATAATAAAAAATTGCACATTTGTCAACCACCATCTGTTTTTATCTAGTGAAAGACTGGCCCAAAAGATGTGATGATATACCTGATGTGCTCAGTACACAATGACTCAACTGGTTATCAAAAGTAGAGGGAATCTTTAGACATTCTTAATAACACAAAATTATTCCGCAAGATTTATAATTTTTAAATGGTATATTACCAAGTGACTTTGTTTGATGCAAAGTACAGCTTTAAGCAGATATTTGAACAATGTAAAGACACAGATCATCAATCAATGAGCATGAGAGACATCCTGATTTACTTAAATCATTTGCACTGCTGCAAAACGTATCTTCAGGATGATTAGGTCCTGTCCATATGCAAGAGGAGCAGCCAACTGCATTTTCGTTAACACCCCTGAATGAAGTGGGAAGATCAGGATGATGATGCTGGGAAATGCGTATAGCTGATTTAAATCCTGGTAACATTTGCTTAGGAGCGAAAATAACTGTAGAAGCCAATTTGAAACTAACAGAGTGTGTTTCAAAAATTTACTTTTCATCATGTAATGTTACATTAGCAAAGATATAGTCCAAGTGTGGAATAACAGTGGGGTATAAAAATCCCATTGCACATTTAGAGATGGATCCATCTTACATCAGTGCAATGTAAACAAATATGGAACACTTAACAGTGAAGATCTCTTCCTTATTTAAATAAGCTGGTTCCAAGCCATGGAGAGGTAGTTAATAATTCTTTAAAGACATCCTAGAGAAGCAACAGAATTAGACTTCAAAACAAGATATAGTCATTACATATTGGAGAAGTGTCTACTGAAAATAAAAGACTGGTTCCTCCAGCAGTGTTGGAAATAGACATGGACATTAAAATAAAAGTCAATATTCAACATGATGAAAAACATAAGCAAAAAACAAGAGATTTTGTTCTAGCCTGAGAGGAAGTATTTAGATAACAGACAAAATAACACTTCATGATACATGTAATTGCTCCCAAAAAGCATAAGCAGAATGTGAGCTTACAGAATGCCCCCAGAAATACAGAAAGGCTAACAGGAGATGTTGCTGAACATGACAAATTTGCAGCTTAAAAGCATAGATGTCCAGAAAGAGTCCAATACGTTCACAATTTGTTGGGGAGAGCACTTCTTGTTTTCTAGGCTTTCAGAGGGCCCCCAGTAGCTGCTACCACAGCCAAACTGACGCAAAATTATTAAAGAAAGTGAAAAAAGATTGAACTAAATACAAAAATTGAGTTGAAGAGTCCTTAGAATAAATCAATACATGAATAGTAACCACTCAGATTAGAAAGTACATTTTCAAGAGCCCTTAATCTAAGACGTTACTAAGTTACTGATGGAGGCCAACCAAGTCTTCAATTCCTAAGGGCTTCATAGAAGACTGAGGGAATGATGTCAATAAACATGACCACTGCAGAGGTAGAGATACATAGATAGAAACCAAAATAAAGAATAAAATTAGTGTACACATATAAATACAAAGTTTTGGGGAAGGATCCAACAGTTTTTTGCAAGAAGTCATGTTTCACAAATTTATTAATCTATTCAATGAACACAAGGCCTAAGACACTACTGGATCGATATAGTGTGAATGTCTCCACTGGCAGTGAACCTAAGCATTCCTAGAATAAGCAAATAGTAGCAGGAATAAAATCATACAATTAGTTTTGTGGATGGAAAAGTGTTTTAAATACGTTTTTCACTCCATTCATAAACATGAGAAAGCAATGAGTGAGGTCACTAATTTTGCTGACAATACAGCTTTGCTTAGAATAGTCAAAGCTGAAGCTAACTGTGGAGTGCTTCAGAAGAATGTTGTGACCTAAGATGAAACTCAGTATTGATGAATTCCAACTAATGCATGTGGGGGAAAATAACACTAGTTATAGGTACACAATGAGCAGCATTGCTCAGGAGAGATGTTTTGGAGTCACTTTGAATAATTAGAAAAGGTCACCTCGGTGTTCAACTGCTGTCAGAAATGCCCAGAGGGGCTTTTAGGAAATGGAAAGAAGATCAGAGTAAAACAGAATGAAAAAAAAAATCCTGTCTTGCTGGATTAAGTCACAATGCACCTGCATCTTAAATATTTCTAGTCTCTATCTCAGAGCACAGAATGCATAGAAATGTTATAAAGAGGGGTGGAATAGCTGACCATAAGCATAGGAGAGATTTTTTGTAGTAAGGAACAAGATTGTAGCTCATGAGACTAGAAAAAAATAAAAGAGGGATGTGACAGAGTTTACAAAAGCATGAATGGTGTTAAGAAGGCGAACAGGGAATGATTATGTTAATACACAGAGTTGGAGGCACTCAATGAAATTATCAGGTAGAAAGACTTTTTAAAAAATTTCTTCTTCATGTAACACAAATTGTGATATACGTTGTCACAAGAAGTTGTGAAATCCAGAAGCATAAATGAGTTCAAAAAGGGATTAGAAAAATTAATGGAGAAATAAATCTATCAGGGACTATTCAGTACAATGCAGACAGTTTCTAATGTCCTGATTGCTGAAAACTTAGAAGGTCAATCTTTGGGGTGCCTCTGAGTTTTCAGAAGGTGATGCTGTTATTGCTTTACATTATGGCTCCTCCTCAAAGGTCAGAAGTAAATGCTGGGTATCTCTTACGCTTAGCATGTACCCAAATAACAAGAGACATTCTCTGTCCTCAAAAATATACACTGTGCTGTGACAAATGATCAGGATACTCAGCTCCAACTTGCTCTTGAATCAGAGAAAAGACAACTCTGAATTTACAAACACTTTGTACCCTGATTTTTTCATTTACACTGTGGGAGTTGCAGCAACTGAACACAAACTCCAAATTAGCGGAAAGGTTTGAGTAGAGTCTAAAAAGGGAAAGGGTTTCTATTCTGGCAACATTTTTTAAGGCCTGCATTTAAAATACATAAGGCACTACTCATTGGAAACTTCCCATGCCTACTAAGACAGCCTAATATCATCAACCTTATCTCTAAGTGGCAACTTTAGTTATATTGTAAACAATCTCCTGTATGGACCAGAAAAATATTAAACAATACTTTTATATTAAATAGGCTAATAATTTTCAATGTGGTTCCCTGTACTAAGTAACTAGAAATAGTGGGATTGGATAAAGAACAGCAAGATGTTTCAAAGGGGATGACTCACAGGAGTGTGAATAAGATGCACTTAGGTTGGACTTACTTTAAGAAATAAGAGAAAATCAAGGAATCAAGATCAAGGAATTTTTCACACCACAATAAAACCTGAAGCTGCAAATTTGTAGTTCAGCTCAGGTCAGGACTGGTTGACGCTAAGTGACCGGTGGTTTAGCACACAGTTCACAAAGTGGACTCAGCTATTCGTAATACACCAGTAAGGACCCTATCAAGTGAATTATATGCTCCTTCTATTATGCACTGGAAAACCATGTAAAGTTATAGGGACTCAGTTCAGAAAGCTGAGCACAGCAGCCTCTACTAGGTACACTTCCAGCCACCATCAGCTGGCACTGGACAGGCTTCACTGAGTATAAAGATTTTCTGTCTGTGACTACACCCAAGCAAAGGCAGTGCTGCTAAGGATAGGAGCAGGCACTCTTTTCATGGAGAGATATTGGAGCCAAGCTTGAGTGTACCCTCAGGCTGTAGGGTCACACAGCTGCTTGCCAACACAGGGCTGCAGACATGATCTGACACAATGAAAATGAGAAGCAGTCTGGTATCAGGGCCTCTCTTACTGACAGATTGGCATGGCAGGTAGGACACCCACAAAAGTTAAAGTTAACATTAGTGCCTGTTTTATTCATCATTCAGAGGTACAACTGCTCTACATCCAGAGCGATGCTCTCTTTCCTGCTTCCAGTAAGGACTTTCTGGGTGTTGCATTGAAAAATAACTAACTTAAGAACTGATCAGAAAGGAATAAAACCAATGTAAGCTGCATAGTGACAGGTGGGGAGGTAAAAGAACGAGCCTTCTACTTTATGTCACCTCTTCTGTCGCCCCTTGTCCTCCCCAATTAATAATTTCTCATGCGCACCATTCTCTTCTTCCTTGCTCAATATCTAATATCACTTCTTTCTTATTAAAACACTTCATCACCTTAAGAAGATCTCTCAGTGGGATGGTCTGCCCAGGGAGGTGGTGGAGTCACCATCACTGGAGGTGTTTAAGAAAAGACTGGACGAGGAACTCTGACATGGCCTAGATGATGGGAGGCTTGGATGGATGGAGCGTGGTGCCCATGGTTCCACATCTGTGGGTTCAATCCCTGCGTGGGCCTTCGCTTGGGAGTTGGACTAGATGATCCTATGGGTCCCTTCCAACTCAGAATAACCTGTGAACCTGTGACTCCACTCCATGGAATCAGCTAATGTCCTGCAGAAAAAGGTTTTCAAGCATGTTAAAAATGGCCTAAGCTGCTTTGCCCTTTCTCTGTTGAGTTTCTCTACATTCCAAGGCACTACTTGTTCTGTTTCTAAAGACGGAAATCATTATGGGCAGCAAACAAATAAATCACAATAGAAGACAATGGAGAAATCAGAATCTTCCCTCAGCCTCATGACTACCTACATTTTCAAGAGAAACTTGAGTTCACATGGATAAAAGTAATATATTGAGAGAAATTCCATCTGAAACAGAACATGAGCAATGAGTAGAACTTGTAATGCTGTGCTGCTTTTCATCTCCTGTCAGCACAGGGTGTCTCATAAGAGAGAAAAAACCCCAATCATTTTCCCTTCCACTACTTTTGGGGTGGAGCACACAGTGGTCTCACAATTGTCTGCAACAGCATTAAAGAAAGGTTTTGGTACAAAACATGAGGAGCATCCATTCAGTTCAAACTTCATTAACTAGGACCAAAATCATATCTGTAATAAGTCAAAAACATCACAGCATCTGCAATAATTAGCAACAGTACCTTGAGTAAAGATCTTGGGTCTTAATAAAAGAAAAGGCGTGCTATGAGAAGAGAAAACAAAAAGTTTTCCCTATGGGAAAAAGTGGTGTCTTGCAGTACTTCCCACTCCATGATTCAGTTGGCGCCCGATATCCTCTCTAGCTGCACTCCAATTGCAGCTCCCTCTTTCACTTTCTTATTTACCTCAAATACCATACGCATATGAAGGTAAACAAAGGCAAGTGCCAGATTCTGCACCTGTGGCAGGGCAGTGCTGAATGTATTTACAGACTGGGGATTGAGATCCTGGAAAGCCGTGCCATGGAAAGGGACCTGGGGATCCTGGTCAATGTCGAGTTGAATATGAGACAGGAGTGCCCTGGCAGCCAGGAGGGACAACTGTGCTCTGGGGAACATCAGGCAGCCAGTCAAGAGAAGGGATTGTCTCACTCTGCTCTGCACTGGTGCGGCCTCACCTTCAATATTATGGCAGTTTGGGGCACTACAATATAAAAAGGATATAAAGCTATTAGAAAGTGTCCAAAATAGGGTCATGAAGATGGTGAAAGGCCTTGAGAGGAAGCTGTACGAGGAGCGGCTGAGGCACTTGGTCTGTTCAGCCTGGAGAAGAGGAGACTGAGGAGAGACCTCATTGCAGTTACAGCTTCCTGGGGCAGGAGGAGGAGAGGCAGGCACCAATCTCTTCTCTGTGGTGACCTGTAATACGAAGAGAGGGAACAGCCTGAAGTTGTGTCAGTGGAGGTTTAGGTTGGACATTAGGAAAAGGTTCTTCCCTTAAAAAGTGGTCAGGCACTGGAACATGCTTCCCAGGAAAGTAGTCACAGCACCAAGCCTGACAGAGTTCAAGAAGTGTCTGGACAAAGCTCTCAGGCACATTGGGAGATTGTTGAGGCTGTCCTATGTAGGGCCAGGAGCTGGAATTTGATGATCCTTGTGAGTCTCTTCCAACTCAGAATATCCTGGGATTCTGTGATCCCAGGGATTCTCTTTCTAACTCTCTCTAATATGGGTGAATGGGAAGTGTGTACATCTTTCTTGTGCACAGCATTTAAAATATTAATGCAGGACTAATCTAGGAATACTCATAATATAGATTTGAAGTACAAGTATTGTCATGCATTTTTCAATAATTTCATCTGGACAATCACTGCAAGCACCTGAAAATATCAGAGTTGTATATTAGTGTTTTGGAAGCACACAGTCCAAATGATCCTTGTGAGTCTCTTAGAGCAGACTAGAGTCCCAGCTGCAGCAGGAGAGAAGATAGAGATGGATGAGAGATTACTTCTTACTGCACAAAGGAATGGAATTCCCAAGGGAGTTGCCATAAATATTTTCACCTTAAAATTTTGACCCTTGTATTTTTACATCCTTCCAGGTGAGCATTACATGCCCTGGAAAAAAAAAAATCACATTTTGGCAAAGAAAACATTAGGAAGTCAGATTTAGAGTGTTACATTTCAAATCAGAATAGGCCTGCTCTCATTAGGGAGAAGGAATTCATTTTACAGAAAAAAGCTCACAAGCCATGCCTGTGTGCGTGGTAGAGAAAAAGGAGGCCCCTTTTCAAGTTCAAAACATCATATAAAAGCAAGATTATGTTTGTAGCAGTTTTGTTGGGGTTAGGTTACGTCCAGTTCCAACAACGGTATGTATATCAGACATTAAAGTAATGCTTCTCTTGATCTCGCTCAATACAAAAGACAAACCACATAAAACAGGTGTTAGACAGCAATACAGCCTCCTCATAGTTATCTGGTTTACAAACAGCAAACTCTTTAGCCCTGTTATTGTCCTTTCATTTGCCACATTCTAGCTCCAAAAGGCACACTAGTTCTCTAAATTGTTAGCAGCTTTTATGGCCAAAGATAAGAGTCCATCACTTTTAATTTTCATCATTGCATCTGTTTTGTCATTTAGCTGCAGCAGGTTGTATTACAGTGATTAAAGAGGAAATGAATACAAACATTTTTATTTCAAATAGCAGCTCTCGGACAGGATCTGGAAAACAGAAACAAGCCATATGATTGTAAAAAAATAAATAAATACACACACATACGAACCTAAACAAGTGGGCATTGTGCCACTATCTGTGAACACTGTAGAAATAGAAATATCTCTAACAAGAGGAAAAAGGTATATGTTTCACATTTGCCTGTGTGATGGTTTGTTTGTCTGTTTTAGTTGAGGGGATTGTTTTACAATTAATTTGACCCTTTTCATTTCACATAAATGTCCAGCTCAAGTGTGGCACATCAACAAATAAGTTCATTTATCTTTCAGGGAAAAGCCAAACACTGTATTTCTATTCAGAAAAAGCAGCACATATAAAGTGTACTGCTAATAGCAGAGGCCTTTAGCATGAAAAAATAATTTTCATTGCTCTCTCTAGGACATTTGCTATAAACATAGTTCATCTATAATTAAATTCAAAAAGAAGTATTGTGTTTAGTACTATAGTTACCTACAAACCTAGAAGCCCAAAAATATTTTACAGTTCCTGCTGGATGAGAAAAAGTGCATGAGTGCTTTTTTCAGAAAAGTCTTTCAGATTAAACCCCCTTTAGAGCTGTCCTTCAATTCTGAAGAATTAATTTAATTTCCTGAATACTGGTATTACACTCATTTAGTTGTAAGATTTTTCTAGGAAAACAAGAAAATTTATAAAAATATAGTCAGGTGAAACAACTATTCATCTAAAAAACAAAATGTGAAAAACACAGATGAAGACCAATATTAGACTGAGAAAAATAATCTATCTGGAGACCTATTAGATTCTACACTTTCATGTCAATGAAGTATTTGGCCTACCGATGTATTTTTGCCTACTCTGCCAGGCAGGGCTCAGGCTCTGCAGGAGAATACATACAGCCGTGGATCTCTGCAGCAAGAGAAGACCTTTTTTTCCAAGTAAAATGTTCCCTAACTCTGCAAGGGAGGTTGGCAGTAGATCTCAAACTCTGGCCTGTCTTTTTAATACCCCTACAATAGCTCAGTTGGATTGAGACCAGCTGTTGGTGCATTACCATTTGTAAATGCTTAAAGCAACTACTCCTTGTTTTCTTGGCAACATGTACTGTGAAGGGAAAAAAATAAAAAAGCACTTTCATTCAGACATTAAGAATTGCTAGATGCCAGCTTTGGCTTACACAAGCTATTGTTTGCACAGCTCCCTTCAACAAGTTTTAACAAAAAAAAAAATCCTGTAGAGATAAATTGAGCCCCTAAAATTCTAATTTACACCATCCACTCAGCCTTCATTGGAAACAAGTTTCCTTTTTTAATCCAACCGTTTAAGGCCACAGGTCTTTTAGCGTTTCAATTTCCACAACATCTCCGCAAAATCACTCAAATTGTCTTAGAAATGAAAATTATAACTTTCTTACTCACTCTTTAAAAATAACAGGGGTTTTGTAATCTTTTTTTTTTTCCTGCTAATATAAGCATACAAAAGAAGTCTAAAATCAGAGTTTCAACATTGAAATCTTGGGTGGTGGGGGAAATAAAACAAAAATTACATTGGGGTTATGCTGGGGTTTTCAAAATACCAGAAAGATTCTTGATTGGGTTGTCACAGTAAAAAGAGCCTAGTCATAGTAGAGAACATGCACTAACTTTTATTATTACTCAGCTGAAAACAGCTCCAGTGACCTTTCATCGCCTCATCCTTTCCAACCGCCCCTACTAGTGTTTGGTGTACTGGAAGTGTCTAAACATGAATGCTAGTATCTTGGTGATTGCAGCTGCCAGTACAATAGGATTAATTTGCCATCTCCCAACTCTAATGCCCTTCTGTCTCATCTTCTTTCCCCACCAGGGGCAGTGGTGACAGCATCTGTTCCACTGTTATTTTAGTGGCGCCTTTCATGCTGTTACAGTTAAGGGTCTGTCAGCATTTCCATTACACACACAGACACACACGCATGCACACATTTTTTGAGGGAAGAAACAGGTCAAAATAACCTCCAGGAAAAAAAGAATAAGAAGAAGAAGAAGGAGTGCATTGAAGTAAAAATGGTATGAGTGCCTTAGAAGAAAGCACTTACATGTTTAATTTTATGGTACTATTTGAGGGGAGGGGGGGGTGTCTGCAAATGGAGATACAAGAGGTTCCAAATAACCTATTTTTCATTTATTAGTTGTAAATAATGGTAAAAGTTGATTTAGATTGCTCTGTGACCTTAGAGAAAGCAACCACACTTTTTCAAGAACACAAAGGAAAAAAAAACCTAAACCAGGTAATTGTTCCCTACAGAACATCTTCTTTCAGGTAACAAATTTAGATGATTTAGATGATTGGATATTACTTTAATAGCATCCCAGACAAGATTTGATAAACAGACCATCAACTGAGTTGACCACCTCTAAATACATAACAGGAGCCTCAAATCTCTAAGTTGAAAGTGCTAACCATGGAATCATAGAATGGTTGGGGTTGGAAGAGACTATAGCAATCATCTCGTTCCAACTCTCCTGCCACAGGCTGGGCCATCTCTTGCTAAACCAAGCTGTTCAGAGCTCGATTCAGCCCGGCCTTGAACACTTCCAGCAATGGGACATCCGCAATGTCTCTGTTGAATTCTCTGCTGAGGTCCTGTTCCAGTGCCTCACCACCCGCACAGCAAAAAACTTCCTCCCAAATTCTGATCTATAAAAGAGATTACGTAGCTTGAATCCATTCCCCCTTGTTCTGTCACTATATGCCCTTGTAAAAAGTCACTCTCCATCTTTCTCATAGTTTCAGGTACAGAAGGCCCCAAAGCCTTCTCTTTTGCAGATTGAACAATCCCAATTCTCTCAGCCCTTCCTTGTTGGAGAGGTGCTCCATCCTTTTTATCACCTTGGTGGTCTTCTTCAGACTCACTTCAATAAGTCCATGTCTTTCATGTCCCAGAACTGGTCTCAGTACCCCGAATGGGGTCTCACCAGAGCAGATGGGCAGAACAAGGAGTAGGACATATTTCTGCAGGCAGTCAGGAATGCCAGAGATTAAGAACATCTCCCACTTCCAGAAGCGGTTTGAGAACCTATAAGTGGGTGATGCCAGCTCCCCTGATGTGTGTGGGATATAAAGGGTAATGCTTGCTGCAGTCTTCAGGACACAGGCTCGTCCCACTATCGCTTTGTGGGAGCTGTTGCCCACATACACCTCTGACTCATGAGCATTTCTTTCTATTCACAGGAGTGAATAGGAAAAAAAACAAGTGTTGGGTGAATTAGAGAACACATCAGTTTATTTCAGCAAAGAAAACCCTCTGAAAAATGACTGGTGTTAGGTTAAGCAATGCAAGACTGCTTCACAGATCCCACAGGTGTTTTCTCTCCTCAAGGTATGTCAGAATTTCCACATGCAATTATTACGTATGTGAAGGTTTCCACCTAGTGCAAGAGAACTTTGAACTAGCATATCTCATCTGAATTCTCAGAATAAACACCCACTTTCTTGGCGTGCTTCACTACTGCAGAGAGATATGACTTCTGCAACAGAAGGTAGGAATTACATTTTTTCAGACATCTCCTCTTGCAGAGAGAAATTCACAGAAAATTCAGAGTCTTTACTATTGCCAGAGTACTCACCATAGGAGTGCTATAGTCTATAGCACCAGATGCGAGCCTTCTTCGAGTGAATTAAAATTTGCCCCCAGTCCTACCAACACACTACCATTCAACACTTTGAAGGATTAGTGATGATTTATCTTTTTGCAAAATACACAGACAAAGGAGATTCAGACCTAACTGTGGATTTTCAAACTTATAGCATACTAAGGAAAAAATCCCCAAAACAGTTAAGCAATAAATTTGGAAGCAAGGCTCTGAAGCCATGCAATTTTTTTAGTCAGATTGATGGTAAGCAGTTCAGTCACTATGATGCAAAATGGATTAATAACATGCTGTTTCTTTTTCAAGTTACATTATCAAATACCTAGGTGTCCTTTGTCACATCACTTAACTGCTCTGCATTTCAGCATCCTCATCTGTGAAATGGAATAGGTAATTAAACACTCATGAATGCTTTGGGACTCTTTGGTGGAAAGAATTATTATGGTGTCTTATTACTGTGAGACAACACGCAATTGTCTCAGGTCTCTGTAACAGCTGAGCCTAAACAGAACAAGAAAAAAATCTAAAAGCTCAACTGAGATCTTCTGCCCTATCATCTGCAAGATGCAACTACTACTTCAGCCTATTTTCCATGCTGGATAAATTGTTCTGAGGTTGATCACACTGCAAAAATATTGTCATGTTGCAGTACTTTCAAAACTACTCTGAGAAAGGATAAAAGGAAAAACATATCTCCCAAAGATATTACATTCATGAACGGTCAGAATTATTTAAGAGATGACTGAAAAGAGGAGACTCAAAAGAACACAAAATATAAAGCCTTCCCCTGAGAAGCAAAAACACCCTAAACCCAGCAGAAACCCAACCCCCACAGCACAATTTCCCAAAAGCTCACAGCAATGAAAAAGATTTTATATTGCCCCGAAACTTGCCAGCAGAGAGATCTAGGTTTCTACTGCCCACCTCA
This sequence comes from Pitta sordida, assembly GCA_013390025.1. Classification (NCBI taxonomy): domain Eukaryota; kingdom Metazoa; phylum Chordata; class Aves; order Passeriformes; family Pittidae; genus Pitta; species Pitta sordida. The sequence continues at coordinate 12,198 of WEKX01013741.1, read as the reverse complement.
CAGCACTGAAAAACCAAGTGCCCAGTGGGTATCATTCTCCATTATCTCTCAAACCTTTGCCACCAGAGTACAGATAGAGGCGACGGAAAAATGAAAAGTGTGTATATTGTAAGCGTTGGTTAAACAACCCCACAGTAATTCTTATTTGCTGGAGGTTTTAAGAGAGCAGATGTAGGATTGGCAGGGGCTGGGAGCTGGCTATACTGTTCTAGCACATTTAGAGCCAACACGGAAAGAACACGGAAAGCTGCATTTTTTTGTGTGTGTGCATGTGAATGTCTGTGTGTACGTGTAAGTGTGTGTTTGCCTTTTGCCATCAACTCATCTAAGGCTTCTTGGATTCGCAGTGACACATAAAAACAACAACAAAACCAAAAAAGCTAGGTTGGTTCTCTTCCAAAAGAAATATGACTTATATCAGCTGCTGCATGAGAGTCTCTCAATTGCCACTACTAAGCTGCCTATTTTGCAGCAGCAAGTGGCCATGTGCTGTAACACACTGATTGCCTGCTTTGGTGGTATCAGTTGCTAGAATAAGGGCAAACAAATGGGGAACCAAATATAAAAAGCAGCCAGCAGCACTGAAGAAGCATTACAGCTGCCAGGCAATAACTTAGATAGTTACAGCTGCCATCACCTAGTTCACGCAAGCTTTTTAATATCTTTTGGCAGAGCTTGGTGTCACAGCACAAAAGGAAAGTTGGCACTTCCTAGCATACTTTGTTTGACATAACTGTAGGCAGAACCCAGCTGATACCTTCATCAATGTGTATGGGTTTGCTCTTAAGGTACGTTTTAGCAGATCAAACATGGTTTTTCTCTTTCTCTTTCACACAACACTGTTAAATCATAGGTTGGGAACCACACCAGATAAATGGGAAAGAACTCACTAAGCTGGAGCACACAGCCAGTCCCAGCAGCACCTCAGATAAGGAACACAAAAAAATCCTGAAAAAAAAAGAAAAATATAGTACAGCAGGAGGGGCTGTGGAGGGAGGTTTAAAAAAAATAAATATACTGCTTTGCCAAAATGTTCTCCTGCCTCGCCAGTAGCAGCAGCAGCCTCAGAGCCAGGCCAGATTCTCTTCTCCATTTACCGTACTTATAAAAAACCCACAAGCACAAACACATAGACCATCACATACACATAATTAAAGCATCGACATCCCTTACTGTGATTTACAATCCACACCACCAGAAGTACACAGGCGCTCCCAGGATTTCATCAATGTCTCATCTGGTGCTCTTGGCAAACCCAACCTCTTCCTTAGTCACAGCGCATGCTGCACCTCGTTCTCTCAGAAATGGGGATGCACAGCTCTTCCCCTTATGTGAACTAGGGAAGACGAGCTTTAAATGTGTCAGCTCTGGGTGATTTGCTGCTGTGGGACCTCATTTTGCAGGAGATTAATAAAAGACTAGCCTGCAGCATCGACTCTTGAGACCGCTTTCTATCATCATGAGCTTTCTATGTGGCCCACGATTTTGGGTTACAATATTGTACAAGGAACTGGTCAGCCTCTGCATAATAATATTATTTTACAGCTCTTAAAAGCAAATAAACAGAGAGAAAAGGCTCTGGCTCCAGGAACCTCCATCAGCCATGAACAAAGCAAACCTGTAAGTGTCTACCTGAAGTCAGCCCAAGGTTCTAATAATGTACGCAGTTAGTTTATTTGTAATTCACCCCATAAAACAAATTCACTTTCTTTTAGGCCTCTAGCACTTTAATGGCATTGAAACAAACAGCTTTACAAGATATTTCAGGTGTTACACCACCAGGAAGAGTAGCAATTAAGCTGACAGGAGGAAGAAAGGAGAGAGCAAATACCAAATACATATCAATATCTTAATTTGTAAAATAGGAATTCAGGAAAATGGTTGCTCCAAGCCTGGCCCACACAAGGACAGCATCAGAAAATCCACTTTAGTGCGGCGGTGAGTGTTCCCAACATTCATGTGGGAGACCAGGGGTTCAATTCCCACCAGGGAGGCAGTGGTGCTGTTTAAGAGTTGGACTTGATGGTCCTTATGGGTCCCTTCCAACTCAGAATATTCTGTGATTCTGTGAAATGAATGTTGACTATACTGGGTTCACATTCAATGCCTCACCGCACAGACCAATTGCGCAGACCTCAACTGCAGGGTGAAGTAGGCCTCCCTTAAGGGAGAAGAAATGGCTTGCTGTCCCAACTTGCCTGCAGTTCTATGGAATCTGAGGGTTTGAGCTGGATGTGGTTGGCTGAATCCAACTCCAGAAGCACCAAATAGATATTAGAGGGCATGTTGTCCTGGCACACAGTATCTACAGTTGATCTTCGTAAGCAAGTCAGATATTGACAACTAAATGTAAAGGCATGTCAAAAATTGCATCAAACTGAATTATTTATTGAAATTGACCCAGGAACAAACAGTTTTAATAGCGACATGCAGTACAAGTGAACTGAATGTGGCTTAGAACCGATAAAACACATATGTTGGGCCTAGATAAATGGTGCACTGTGGGAGGGACTAGAAACTGGGGGGAGGTGGGGGGGTGTGATCCTTTTGCAGTGGCAGAAAAAGAAAGCTGATCCATAAAACAGGCAAGTAACACCCCAGAATGGTCCCAGCTATGAATATGATTTGGAAGCTCCTAATACACTGCATAAAGAAACAATCGTTCATGCACATGCACACAAAAGAACAGTCCCAGATTTACAGCCACCCACCAAGGTAGAACAGGTGGCTGTAATGTAGTAAAAATGTATTGCAAGGAACTTGTCATGAATTTTAAAAACAAAGACGCCTACAGACATAATAAAATTGATGTGACATTCAGTTAAAATGAAAGCTTTCACCTATCTTAATAAAATGACAGTGCAGGAGAATTCAAGGAAAGGGAACATTTCCATCGGCCTTCACAGAACAAAGTGTTTCACTCGGTTTACGCAAGTAATGTCATTGATCTCATCAATGGCATGGCTTACACCTGCCACACAGGTAGGAAATCAGGACCAAAGACACCCAACAAAATCACCCCATACAATTGCTTTGAAAAGAAGTGCTCCAAGGTCCTAGCAGAGAAAGCCTTCTCCTGCCACAGGATATAACATCTTCTTTTCATTGATTATTTTAAACATTTCAGGGGAGCTAATTTCAGATGTTAGTTAGGAATTGATTCCTCTTTTCTTCATTATATTTTTTGTGGTACCAATTTGGAAATACTAGAAAATCCAACTCACTTCTCAATAAACTGAGTGATTCCACTGATAGTCCCAAAAACTACAATGGTAAAAGAATGGCAACCTAGATTTAAATTTTGTAGACAAGGTACATCCATCTCTATTAAGATGTTGATCAACATATTAGACAATCTGACAGCAGTTTATCACATCTTTTAACTTGGTAGTGAGGGGAAGCTCAGGTGAAGTGGGATGGAGAACAGAAAGAAACTGGGATGAAGAATGAAACAAAGATAGTTAATTCTGATAAACTGGTTTCCTTGGTAACTATATTTATAACTCTAATGACATTGCTATTCTTTTAGTAATGAACCAAAAGGCTTGATGCAAAGTTATACAATTCAGACATAAAACCCTGCATCTCTTCCATTGGTGAAGCTGAATCCATGTCTTAATGGAAGATGACAAACATCAAAAGATTTGTAAGTGCTTTTAAACAGCTTTTAAATGTTTATAAACTTCCTCCTAAGGACAAGTGAGCTCATAAGGATGAATTTCTATCTCTACACCTAGGCTTGGCTGTATGCAATTACGTCATAATCTTTGTGCCTGGAATAACACAAGAGACAGCAGGCACCACAGGGGCAAAGGAGAGAAAGAGAAAAAAAAAATAAAGAAAACAAATGAGAAAACCTCAGGAATTATACTTGAGTTGCTGAGCTCTTAAGTTCATGTGACCTTCACCAAATGCATGTGCACAGTTGCCAAAATTGTACATGGCATCCTTACTGCTTCCAGACATTATGTTGAAGAACAACCTTTTAATTTTGAAAATTCTCTTGCATTTCTGCTACTGGCACTTGAAAATAAGGTCTACTGATACCTCTTGCTACCATTTTAACCATTTTGGGGAGTCCATTGAAATTCACAGTATTCATAGTATAGATAAGGTTGGAAAAGACCTTGAAGATCATCTAGTCCAACCTATAATCCAACTAAACCTATCATCTACATCTAGATCATATCACTCAGCACCTCATCCAGCCTATCCTTGAACACCTCCAGGGATGGCGACTCAACTACATCTCTGGGCAACCATTCCAAAACTGGATCACTCTTTCAGTGAAAAACCTTTTCCTAATATCAAGTCTAAATCTCCCCTGCTAACGCTTAAGACTATGACCTCTCATCCTGTCTCCAGTGGCCAGGGAGAAAAGACTGACTCTCGCCTGACTACAACCTCCTTTCAGGTAGTTCTAGA
>WEKX01013739.1:124433-161138 GCA_013390025.1 Pitta sordida | reverse complement strand
ATGAAATTCATGACTTGTTGTGTGTAGAAAATGTATTTATCTTTTTCAAGAACAAGATCTTAGTTCATCTCACTTCAACCTTGCTGACTGCAGTTACAGCTCCTACTCAGAAAGTTTACTTCAAGAATTTTAGATCTCAATTTAGGCACAACCAACCTGACTTCAGTGATTCTTATAACAAAACAGGGTTCTGGGAACCATGACGAGCATGTGAAGATGCAAAAACTGAAAGTGAATATTCCACACTGAAAGTGAATATTGCTTGTTTGCCTCTTCAAGGGATTCCATCCCAGGTAGATGAAGACTTGAGTTTTTACTCTTTTTTTTTTTTACTTACATGAACTAAGTCCTCCTGCTGACCATCTCAGAGAGTTTCATGCCTGGTGTGAGACGTTAAAAGAAAAGGAAAGGGGATCTAGCATGTTAAAATTACAAAATTTAAGGACCACTCAAAGTGCAAGACCCGTGGGCACAGTGGAAGTCAGTGCTGCTCAGGAGGGAACCAGTCAGCTTTCTGTGAAGGCCTGTGATTAACAGAGTTTCTCTTTCATGAGAGGGTCTTGATGGAAAGACAAAGAACACGAGTTGCAGAAATTGAGGCGGTAGCACAGATCTGGAGAGCCCTCAAATGTGGCCAGATGTCTCCTGAATTATCTGACTGGAGATAGGAATACTAACATTTGGAAAAATAGCTCAAGGTCGTATTCTTGGAGGAGAATGCAAGAATGAGGATTTTAGCTGATTTTCTTCACTATGTATGTAAAATGAAGAAAGAAAGCATTTAGGGAAGTGCTGATAAAGCTGCAGCCCTTGAGGAAAAAGTAATTTTTTTTTATGGCACTTGAATATAAAAACCCTAGTACTAAATACACCATGATCTAAGACAGACTCAGTTCTGTATTCTGGATGAATGAAGCCTGTTTTCTGCATCTGGATACCCCATAGGCTGTGGTCCTGTGTGTCCACCTTGAAGACACTTATCTGTCTCTATTGAATTTTTGAGGTCCTGGAGGTACATTTATCTCTTCTAGTGTGCTCTGTGTGCCTTCACATGCCTCTGTCCTCTTGTCAGTTAAAGAGCTTGCTGAAAATATTGAAAAGAATGCTACTCTCCTGTGCTGCAGAAATGAAGAAAACCGTGATTAAAACTCATCTGAAGTGTTTCCCCACATTTTAATGAAAAAGAGATCTATGGAAAAGCCTCTTCAAAAATTTGAAAAGCTGGTTGGAAAGCACTTTAGAGAGGTGATTAAAAACAGGGTATGTAAAAAGAAAACCACACAGGACCAACTGTCAAGGTAAGAGAGAAAGCTCTCACTGCTGAGACTGGACTCTTTTGAGCGGAGATGGGTCAAATAAGAAAATCTAATTCAGATCTCATGTGACACCTGGCTCAAGTTCATTTCTGGATGCAGTGTCATCTTCTTCTGCACCTGAAGGTAGAGGTGAGATGCAGGATCAAACCACAGTTTTACAGCACATTAGTCAAGGTGATGCCACCCCTAAGGGTAACCGAGGAAAGTTGCAGGTCACAGTAGCGCCAACACAGTGCTGTCCAGCGGCCACACCAAAGCAGTGTGAATGATGCTGCCTACCCTTCTGCACAGCAAAAGCTAAGGCAAGCTGGGATATAGATTTTGTTTGTCAGATGTGTGGCTGAGGAGAAAAAAGGTTCGGTGATTATAAGAGAATTTCAAAATGTCACAGCCACTGATTTCCTGGGTGGGGGGGAAAAGAAAAAGGAGGAACAAGGGAAATACCTCTGGTTTACAGTTGTTTCCTCTCTTTTCCAGCCAAGTCGTAGAGCTCAGTGATAAAATAAGATCTTTCCGTAACTATTTCCTGCCTCAGAATGAGAAGGCAGTTCAGAGTACGTCAAATGTTGTTGCCTCAGAGCAGCAGGTAGCATTCCAGTGTACTCATAACCAATGGGAGAAAGAAGAAGGATAAGAACAAGCTCTAATATTTTATTACCCTTTCCAATCTGATTAATCCAATTTAATCTGATGAATGTAAAGAAGGAAAATAGCAATTCTTTGTACTCCACTCTTACATTTCATTACCAATGCCTAATGAATGTTAATGAAATAATTTTCAAGCACCTCTCTGAAGAAAAGTGTTTTTGCACCTGATCTACTCAGGCTGAGAAAGGGAGGACTAAATGTCTAAATTCTATAGGTCTTGCACATTAATAATTTACATATATATATATATATATATATATATGTATATTATTCATTTTACAGGCAGCTTAAATATTCAACAGTTAAGGTTTTGTCAGAAATAATGGAAATTGAAATCATGAAAAGTAAGAGAGAAAGTTATCTCCTAGTCCTTTAAACACAAAAATAAACTTTACTTAACTGTGCATTGTGTTATCCTCCATTCAGATTCAAAAAGTATAAGTAGAGGGGTTTTTCCTTTGATATCTGGAAATTTCTATTTAGTACTATGTCCTACATTATAGGGACACTTCTAAATTAATGTGGGCTGTAAATATTAGTATTTAAAAAATAAAACTACACTAGAAAATTGCTAGATTTAGTGTAGAAAAATGTGGCATAAAATGTTAATTTGTTCTTATGCTTCTTTGGTATGGCTAGTATATACATTCATATATTAAAAATGTGTATATACTATATATTTACAGTATTGGAAGTGGGGTGACATCTGACTGACTGAATCTCCTTCCTTGCTCATTCCTTGGTTAAGAATACATAAAATACCATACACCTCTGGATTGAATTAATAACAGAAATAGTATACAAAGGTGACAGTTAAAGAATTTTAAACTAATAAAAATAATTAATAACTTCAAAACCCCACAGTAAACATATTCTTCTAATTAACAGAATAAGCCAAGAGTTCTTATATAACTGCAAAGCTCTGGAGATATAATGTAATTTTATGCTAGATCCTCTTGCATTGCTTATTGCTTTAAAGTAACTGTATCACCGAAAGTATTTAAGAGAGCAATTGCTCTTGGGGATGTAAAAATCCTTAGATGTTTGCATCTAAATAAACTGGTAGCCCCGTTAAAATGGAGATAAAGGCACATTATCAAACAAGTAGTAATTAGAGCTGTGATACTTTCTGCAAGAACAAACCCTCCCCAAAGTGTTAATTAGTGATTAATATCACCTGAGATTAGGCTGAGCCGATATTAAATTTAAGTACTCAAGTTCATTAAACAGCTTAGACTGGTGCAAGAATTTATGGTCAGGCACTATAATGATTTTGCACCAGTGAGATGTGGTTTATCTACTTTAAACCACTGGGTTACATTTTATTGCTTTCCTCAATAGAAAATTAGAATAAAACAGATTTATGCTTCCAGAAAGATTATTAGGCCTCATTTCACTCTTGTTTAGCCGTAGATACAGGAAAACACAGACAGTTCACAAGGACTCAGCAATGCTTGGGATCTTTGAGGCATTTCCTTTCCACACTGACACAGGCTGGTGGTACCCAGTACTCCATCTGCAGAAGTCATGCAGATCTCTTGAATGGCTGGAAGCTGTTTCCTTGTTAAAATATTTTGCTTAAGGGTGCCTAGCTTTTCCGGGCAAAAACACTAGACTGGAAAAAAAATATTATCTTTACAAGAGTCACATCAATCCCAGTTCTCCAGATTCATAAAACAATTGCTTAAGATCAGAGGTGGCACGAGGAAATTATCTGAGCTGGCAGGGCATCTCATCCTGGTGGCCATGTTTTTGTGGGGCTGTTTATGCTTTTTAGCAGCAGTTGAACGATGAATATCTTCCCAGTTTGAACATTCCGGTATTTTGATGAGGGAAATAAATCCTGCAAAGCATCTACACTAATTTCTGCTGGTCCCCAGGGCTTCCGTCATTCCATCAGGTGGACCACACCTGACTGGCCTTCTCCCCTCTCAGCTTCTGGGCATCATTCGTTTGGCCTTGCCTGGAGCCAGGGGAAGGAAGAACATGAAAACAAACAACAGGCAGGCCAGAAACATCCAAATAGCGTACACTGTCATCTCTGCTCACTGGAGTCAGCTCTGGGTTAAGGACTGCAGAGGAAGCAACTATTTGGCTCCATGTCTGGGATATTTCATCTATATTTTTCTTCAACTCTACCACTACCACAATGACCCCTGGCTGCCTTACCTCTGGACACTGATCTGGGGGCTGTATTTTCTCCTTGAGGCATGAAATGACTGTAAAGCTCAAGGGCAGCAGCAGACTCCAGACTGCAATACCATCTGACTGATGGAGGAAGATGGAAATCCGTGCTGTGCCTACATGGATTATTTTATTGTGCTGAAACAACATTGCACAATAAATCTGAAACTTGGTGCATTTAATTTTGTCTGACAATCCTTGGAGTCCATTCAGACTAAGAAGTTCTGAGGTGGTTCAGCTGACATCCAAATCTCTCCTACTTAGGCAGCAGTGGCTGTTGGTGGGAGTATTGCAGTAACACAATTGAAAAGGCTGTTCGGGGTCTCCACTCAAAAAGAAATGAGACCAGCTAAATTGCAAAGTGGGCCCTACTGGTGAAGGTTTTTGTCATGGTTTGACCCTGGCTGGATGCCAGAGGTTCACCCACAACCTCTCCCAGAGAAAACAACTGGAAAAAAATTTATCACAGGCAAAACAAGGCAAGTTACAAGTGAGAAATATAAAGGATTTATTTATTAACTAACAAGATCAGAGTTTCTGAGAGAAGTATGGCCTTCACTGATTGGACAACAGATGAGGAAAATTGTGTATTCTGGCCATCAGCAGCCCAGATCCCTTTCCAGTGCCTGTTTCTGTAAGCTTGTCTATGGAAAATTCTGTGTTTGCTAGGCTGTAGTTGCCGAAGGGGAAATTTCATGTCAAGGGACTTGTTTCCTTGCAAGTTGATTTTCATTGCTGGTAAGAAACATTTATTGACCTCAATGAAAGATGAACTTTTCCCTGAATTCTCTGGCCATTCCTTCATCTGTGTCTTCTGTGGTGTGCAGGTTTACGTGTGATCGCCACATAACAGAGGCACTGATTTTCTTCTATGCTCAGTTTACAGAAAAAGCTAACACGCTGTTCTAAGCATTTCTCCCTCTTTGGTGTTGCAATGCTGAACAACTCAGTAAACTTGTATATAGTTTGGTTACAGTACCTACTGAAACACACGAAAGCTGTTTTTAATGGAAAAGTGTCCTTTTTTGGAAGAACTCTGGAGCCAAAATTACAGTCTCCCTGTTTGGACTTCCCATTGAGGCATCTGGCCAGGCTAACAGAACCACTTTGTGCTGCAGAACCAGGAGCCACAGGGAGGGAACCTCTGCTTCCACAAGGCTGTTCACTTGGTGTTGCTGCTACAGCTGGGCTTATGACGCTGCAGACAAAGACCTGACATGTGCTGGGATGGACCTACATGGAGCTAGGCTGGGATGGAAAGTGCTGGGAGTGCACTGGGCTTCTCCTGTGTCCTGTTCAACAACCATCCTCTACGGTGGCCCCCAGGACACCTGAAGGCTTCACAGCAAGGAGATATTTGTGTATTACTCCACCTCCTTGGGAATCACACAAAGAATCACACAGAATATTCTGAGTTGGAAGGGACCCACAAAGATCATTAAGTCCAACTCTTCAATGGCACCACTGCCTCCCTGGCAGTAATCGAACCCTGGTCTCACATGAGAGAGACGGTGACACTCACCACTATGCTAAAGTGGATTTTAATGCCTTATAACCTAGCAGTTCTTAAGAAGAAATCACTTGAGCGGAATTTCTGTACCTCTGGTCTTTTGATCTGTCAGCATAAGAAAGAAGTTGCAGGACAGAAAGCGCACAAACTTTTCAGAAACTACTCCTTCCACCTACAGACTCCTTCCTATAGAGTAAGTGAGCACAGACTGGTCTTTAATGTGGGAGTTAATGACCAATATTTAGCTGGGAGAATTGACAAATATTGTATTTATTATGTAAGTCTGGAAAGGCACTTCAGTCCCTGTACTTAACTTATCACTTTTACTACAGCGGGAATAAAAAAGCCTCCTCACACTCTGTTCTTTTCTTTAGCAGACAAACTATAGTGTTCTTTGCTCTCATGCTGCTTCATTTTCAAACACAGCATATGTAAACAAATTTGAAAATAAATTATGCATAAGTGTAATAGCAACAAATATTACAGAGAGCTAACTGGCAAGTTTATTCTCTGAATATGAATGATAAATAATTGCTTTATTTGCTTAAACGAGCTTGTTCGTATATTTAAAATGCTTGGCATTCCACATTTTTTCAAGTCAATGACAAAATTCTCTGCACTATCAGCAGAGCTCAGACTTTATCCATGGATATAATAAATTAGCCATATTTTTAATTTTTATCCCCTGAATAAATTAATAGTACTTGATCTTTACCTTCTGTGTGATATAAATCTGGTGTTGATGAGAAGTGGTTCAGGTTTTTCTGCTATAAGGCCTTGCTGAAGACTTCTGCATCCGTGTTTGACTTATAATTTCTCAGCATTATATAATACAAGACCCTGAACTACTATACAGATTTTATTTTTCTGAGAGACTCCTTAAGTTTCATTACCTACAATGCAACCACTAGAACACTCCAAACAAAATAATTTTTATTTCCTATGAGAAACCATTTGTCCCTTCTCCCATCCACAACGGACACCTGCTGATGGACTGTGCAGATATCATGCAGTCCTGGTGTGGAATGGGTTATAATGGGATTTGTTTACTGTCTTCCATCCTCAGATTTGCACCTCACTTTGCTGGAAGATGCAGGCTGCTCTTCTTGACCCCAGGTACACCCTGGGCTAGAGCACAGCCAGGGATCCATCTTTTACTGCTAGTGTAGACCATGAGCAGCTTAACTCCCTCTTGCACTGAAGGTCAGTAGCCACATTATCAGAGCTGAACAAACTCTCAGCCTGGGACCCAGATTTTTTTCCATCTTTCTGACACACACAGGCTGTATGATGCCATCAGAGAAAACAACATCCATTCAAAACATTTCTCTTCCCCAAAGAGAATTTCCTTTCTATGAAGTGCTAATGCAGTTACACAGCAACTGACCCACTGTTACTGGTGAGTAAAATCTGCTTATTAGTAGCTTCTCTAATCAGGTAGCTTAAAGGATCCATCTCAGCTAACTGAATAATCATAATTTCTCATAAGGGAATGAATTGACATCAATATCTCTCTCCAAAAGGAAAGACTGAATGCATGGCTGAGGAATAGATAAATAAGGATGATCGTGTTTTTTTAGTATCATGGTATCACAGTGGTGATAAGGTTGGAAAAGACCTTGAAAATCATCAAGTCCAACCTATAATCCAACTAAAATGTAACAGCTATAACATTTGTATCATGGCCCTCAACACCTCATCCAGTCTATGCTTAAACACCTCCAGGGACAGCGATTCAACCACCTCCGTGGGCAAAGCATTCCAATGCTGGATCACTCTTTCAGTGAAAAAGAGAGTACTTGCTGCTGGGAAGGACTCTCTCTGATCAAGTCCACAATAATTTTTTTAGTGAGTTTTTGAAACAGTTAGCAGTGAAATGTACAGGAGCTGCAGCTGCAGGGTCACTTTATGGTGCACTAAGAATAATCAGGGCGTGGTGACTCTTCCTTTAGCACAGGAGGAAATGTCCTCTGGTTCAATATGAATGAAGACCAGAAAACTATGCTTGTTCATTTGAGGCATGGGGCTACTTTCTAATTTAGTGTAAGATCTGAAGAGAAGTGGCCTCACCAACAAACAATAGATATGCATATCGGAGTGGCATTTTCTAGAAGCCATGTTACAGCATAGAAGAGACATATTCCAAAAATTTTTATGAGGCAGATCTCATAAATAGTCAAATATCAGTTTCATTAATCCTATTTAGTGAAATGAGAAGTTTTGGATCAAATATATCTTAGCCTTATTTCTGATGAAACCTCGGTAATGATCCTGCTGTTCTTCCACAAGTGATGTGGCAGTGTTCGAATCTTGTCTGGCTTCACAGCTGGGAAAAAAGAGCATGATCTTGTTTCATTGCTGTCCACAACTTCCTGAAGGGAGGTTGCAGTCAGGAGGGTGTAGAGCTCTTCTCTCAGACTGCCAGCAGCAGAATAAGAGGACATGACCTCAGACTGCGCCAAGGGAGGTTTAGACTGCATATTAGGAAGAACTTTTTCACAGAGAGAGTGATCTCTCAGTGGAATGGTCTGCCCAGGGAGGTGGTGGAGGCACCATCCCTGGAGGCGTTTAAGAAAAGACTGGATGAGGAATTCAGTGACATGGTCTAAGCGATGGGAGGCTCCAATAGATGGAGTGTGGTGCCCATGGCTCCAGGGTTGTGAGTTCGATCCCTGGGCAGGCATTTTCTTGGGAGTTGGACTAGATGATCCTTGTGGGTCCCTTCCAACTCGGAATAACCTGTGAACTTCTGGAGGCTTGGTTTTATTTCCAGGACTGACTAGAGAAGTCTTTCATGACAAGAAAAAAATAGAATTCCTGTACTAGGGAAGTAATCATCCCCTTCTACTCAGCACTGGTGAGGCCACACCTCAAATCCTGCGTTCTCTTCTGGGCTGCTGTCTGAAAGAAAGACCTTGATGTGCTGGAGCTGGGAAAGAGGCTGGAGCAAGTCTTATGATGTGCAGTTGAGGGAGCTGGGATTGTTCAGCCTGGAAAAAAGGAGGGTCGGGACAGGACCTTCTAGGCCTCTACAACAGCCTGAAAGGAGGAGCTAGGTGAGAGGTCAGTCACTTCTCCCGTGTAAAAAATGACAGGATGAGAGGAAATGGCCTCAAGTTGCACCAGTGGAGGCTTAGATTGTATATTAAGAAAAAATTCTTAACAAAAGGAGTTATCAAGCATTGAAAGAGGCTGCCCTAGACAGTGATAAACAGGAGCTATTTAAAAGACATGTAGATGTGGTACTTATAGACATGTTTAGAGGTGGACTTGGCAGGGCTGGACTTAAAGTTAGACTCTGTGACCTTAAAAGTCTTTTCTAACCTATACCATTCTATGAAGAATGGAGATTTGCTCCCCTTAAGATTTTCATGGGCATGGTTGGACACTGATTTTCCTCCAGACCAGATTGCCATAGGAAATAGCACAGTTGCAAATATATTGCTTTTTTTAGGGTGTTGCTGGGGAAAAACACTGCACATGAAAGCGTATCAATTTGTGTTCCTCCTATTGCATGCTAGAGGAAAAACTTAAGGAAGAGCTTCACAATTGTTTTGNAGATGTGGTACTTATAGACGTGTTTAGAGGTGGACTTGGCAGGGCTGGACATAAAGTTAGACTCTGTGACCTTAAAAGTCTTTTCTAACCTATACCATTCTATGAAGAATGGAGATTTGCTCCCCTTAAGATTTTCATGGGCATGGTTGGACACTGATTTTCCTCCAGACCAGATTGCCATAGGAAATAGCACAGTTGCAAATATATTGCTTTTTTTAGGGTGTTGCTGGGGAAAAACACTGCACATGAAAGCGTATCAATTTGTGTTCCTCCTATTGCATGCTAGAGGAAAAACTTAAGGAAGAGCTTCACAATTGTTTTGACAGTAGAGATAGCGAAGAAAGTATTTGAATAAAAGCCAGTGATTGCATGAATATAAATCCTCTCCTATTAGACATGAGAGTCTTAGGCTCCTGAGCTTGAAGAGCCAGAACACCTCTGTACCATCTTCTGTATGAGGGAAGGAAGGTGAAAGGCTGTAGTCTAATACTTTTTGTGGGATCAGTCCCCAAATTTTAATTCTGAGTTCTCCTACTGTACCAAAACCATTCCCAACGCGGAAATGCTTTTTAGATTGCTAGATTTCCATGAAAATGATGCTTTTGAACAGGTGCTGTGCTGCAGCAAAAACATTTGCTAGAACATTCTTAGTGAACGCTACTGATTAGCTGGCAAAATACCAGGCTTGTTTTTTAACAGAGAAATGTACTGATTAACATGTAATTTTTCTGTTAAAAAGAAGAGAGAGATATATTTTGTTTGGGTTTTTTTTTCCCCTCAGAAGTGTTGCATTCTGAACTTCAGATCCTACAATGATGAAGCTGTAAACTTTAAGTGACAGCATTCTGGTTGCTATCATATAATTTCGTTTTTTCCCTGAAGGATAAGACTAAAAAAGAGACTTTCAGCTAACATTTCAATCAACTGTAATTGAGACAAAGAAGCTATAGCAATAGTTGGCAAAAGAAGTATATCTCTTGCTTTAAGGATTGCTGGTAGCCAAGATATCCACATGTCTTATTTGTCAGAGGTAGGAAGAGTTCGTCCAGTTGCTGAACAGCTTCATATCTGCTAATTTAATTATATCCCTTTTTTTCTACCCCTCCACCCCACCAGCTCCAAGCTCAGTCCAGGACCATAATGTATTTATAGGGATAATGTAAAGTTACTTGTAGCAGCTTTTAAACTAAGAGATGTTCCATTCTGGCTGTGAGTGATCCAAATTCTCATAGAGGCTCTTGGAATTTCTTTTAAATGAAAACAGAAAACAATCCTTTCTGAGATGACTATAGGAAAAATCAAGGCAGGCAGTTATTTCTGTGAATAGCCAGGAAATAGTTTCACGGCAAAAACTAAGAGTGAAACAGTTTTGTAACTCAAACTATTTGTCAGAGAGCTTCAGCTGCGTATAGGACACTTGTTTGTGTTGCTAAGGCATAATGCAGCCTGACACTTTGTGCCAGGCCAAAAAAAACCAAAAGTAGAGACAGCAGAACCATTATTTTAATCTAAACCCCATAACTACATGCTTAGAATTAACACTCACTTCACTCAAACACNTTCTTTATTTATGGTTTTGCCTTGCTTCTTTTGCCTGTGACCAGTTTTATTTTATTTTCCAGTTTTATTTTCCAGTTTGTTTTTTTTAGTTTTCTCCTTCATGAGAGGTTGGGGTGGGTCTCTGGCATCCAGCCAGGGTCAAACCACGACACCAGGAAATAGTTTCACGGCAAAAACTAAGAGTGAAACAGTTTTGTAACTCAAACTATTTGTCAGAGAGCTTCAGCTGCGTATAGGACACTTGTTTGTGTTGCTAAGGCATAATGCAGCCTGACACTTTGTGCCAGGCCAAAAAAAACCAAAAGTAGAGACAGCAGAACCATTATTTTAATCTAAACCCCATAACTACATGCTTAGAATTAACACTCACTTCACTCAAACACCTAATACTCCTTTCTCTTTCTCTTTTTTAATAGACCCTGCTCTGAATCTTGACCTAGAAATTCGGTATTCATAGAAAACGAAGGAACCCTCACAAATTTTCCCAACTGGCTCTGCCCTCCCACACGACCCAGCCTGCACACCCACCGAACAGCCCCCACAGGCCGTCAATCCCTGAGAGTATTGTTACTCCAGCTGCACTCTTGTGGCAGTGCCTTTGTGCCTGCAGCTGGTTTCACACCTGAGGGCAGTAATGAACTGCTTGTGGCTGCCAGTGAGTTGACACAATCCCACATTGCTCTGTTGAAGTGGGAAGATGTTATTAACTCATTTTATAGGTGAGGAACAGCTTGAGGATTTAAACCCAGCTGCCCCAAAGTGCTGTATGCATTTTGTATATAGCATAGCGAGGCACTTTGCACTTTTAAGGGCCTGAGTTTAGTCATTTGTGAAAAATTGTAAACTGTTATGTGACAAAAGAGAAGCCGTGTCTGTTCTCCCCACCAAGGAAATTTTAAAAAATCACTTGAGTCCTTCATTCCAGGCTTGTGTTCTTAGGCTGGCTGTAAGATTGACTAACACAGAAAAAGTGTATATATTCATCGAATTTGCAAGAGCATTAATCCTATAAATGACACAGATGGGTTTTAAATAAGAGTGGCCTTGGAAATTATGAGCAGCCTTAGGAACTCAGCTAACCCTTAAGTAACCAGACATGCAAGGTTAGAATAATTCTGAGTTCCAATCACAAGCATTTTCTTCCAACCTAAACAGTGCTGCAGCACCTTACAGAGAGTCAAGGGAGGTAGGGAGCTACACATTTCACCTGTGAAGAGAAACTAAGCAACCACTTGAAGGTCACTGCTTATTAGAGCAATTGACTGAACATTAAATCAGCAGGGTGTTAGTATCCACGGATTTTGGCTCCAGTCTTATAAAGTCCTGTTGCCAACTCCGTGTAGGTTTTCTGTACTTGCAACTTGTTTTTTCCTTCCTGTTATTTCTTTGCAAGGGAGCTATAAATGCTGAGCACACACTTTCTTTCTGGCCAGATCTGTTTTTTATAGAAGTTTGTATTGAAGGCGCATTCGTGTGTCCGTTGCCAGCTCCTCCACAGGTGATACTTATTCTCCTCTTGGAAATCTGCTTTATGAACAGGCTGTCAGACAGAATGTCTTCAGTCTGAAATCACCTCTCCCCAGATTCTTCTCAATTAAAAAAACTAACCAACCACAAACAAACCAATATGATGTAGTTATTACTGGTACTAATCCACACTACCTGACTCAGGGGTGGAAACAGGTTTATTATTGTAGCTCTTCTGTGGTCCTCACCAGGCAGGGTCAGGAAAGAGGAGGTCCAATCATTCAGCCCTGATACTTCTGGCCGTATGTCCAAATAGCTGAGACAGACAGAAATGTTAATGCTTGTGTAAGGTGACATGTGAAAGAAGCATGGCCAGATGCTGTGATACCTGGCTGTCAATTTCTACAGGAGAACATCATCAAGCACAATTCTAACTTTCATTGCATTTTTATGACCTCAGCTACCACATTTCTTTCTCCTTCTAAATTTCCTCTATTACAAAACGTACCAGGACAATATTACCCAAACAGTTGCCTTACCAGGAGTTTTCCTATCCTGTAGGAGTCAGTCATAAAAGAAGACTGGCCTCCATTCTCAACTGTCCTGGATCTCCTCTGTGGCTGTCAGAAATTGCAGCTGTTGTCATGTCTCTACTACTATTAGTACTTTTATTGTGCTATCAGTTGAAAGATTCCACCACTCTCGCATTGATCTGCTACTGCCCTGCATTCTGAGCACACTGTCTATGACAGTCATTGTTCTAAAACACTTGCAATCTATGTAGATGAGACACGCTAGGAGTGAAAGACAAACTGTAATTTGATAAAAGAACCACACAATAAAATCACCATTTAAAGAGTTTAGTGCTTTCCCAAATCATCCCAACAGTTTATATCTGAGGAAGTAAAAATAACCAGGTATATTCTTCAAAGGGTCCTCTGATGATGGATGTATATCTATGTGCTTTAGGCAGAACCTGTGAAATCCCAATTGACTCTCTTAAAGGCCTAAGGACTAGACAGAGAACTACCAACAGAAATTAATTATGTTTCCCAAGTATTTTCCTGGTAATTTCTTTGTTCTGATGATAAATGACAACAGTAACAACAAATTTAGTCAATGGAAAGAAATTATTCTTGGTTCTTCATCTCTGATAGTTTTCATTTTGTTGTTTGTAGCAAAGCAGAATCTGATGTCATAAGAAGTACAGTATTTGCCACGAGAAATTTTGCNTTTTTTTTAATATATTAAAAAATGTTGTTTTTAGGCATCCACTTGCCTCTAAAATTGCTCTGGCTGGCAACTACTCCAGGACATGACTCCTTAGGTGTCTGCAGATGTTTTACTTCCTGTCAGGATCACTTTCTTCCACCATCTCAGGAGAACAGCTTGAATACTAACGAAGAGTATTAGGAACATGATGAAAATGCTTGTAGAATAGAGGATAAGGCTTCTACAGGTAAACAAGTTAACTTTTGTCTTTGGTAGACCTAATTAACTGTATTAAAAATCAGAAAAAATAAGTAAATAAATAAATAAACTAACCCTCCAAAACCCAGCAGCAGGTTGCTACATTAGCATGAATATTTGATGTTTGATCTGAGGATGCCTACATAGAATTTTGTTTTGCTCTGGGATTTGCTGTTTGTCTTAAGTAGAAAGAAAACAAAACATCCAGAAATTCAACAAAGTCATAGCTACATATCTGTGTTCCTGGTATTTCATACAGTGACTGGTACCTCTTGCACATTTAGGCTGCTGAGCGCAGTGCGGAATGAAAAAAACAACTAGAAAATAAAGTGCCATTTTCATTGACACAAGAAAACTAAAAAAAGATCAAACAAAGCTCAGTCCTGTCAAGAATTATCAATAATAAGAGGATCTGACAGTATTTGACTTAAACTTGTCCATTTTGGGCAAGGGTAGTCGGTTGCTTCAACAGTTCTGAAAGGGGGAAAATGTCATGTGTGATCCTCAGAGGGCTGCACCACGGCTCCTGTGCCTGTCATATGTCAACATAGATTAGGTTTCCTTTTCTTCTGGGAAACTGCTGTCAGTCTGATGGCTCGGCATACTAATGTTTATGATGCTAATAGTATTTCTGGGGGACCTGGAATGTAGGTTAATTGTCATAGGGGTTTGAATCCGATGGTATGGTGCTGGCGTCTTGGTTGCCAGGCTCCTTTTACCCTCTCAATCCTCACAGTTCAATTAGAGTTAAATGGAGTAAATTGCCCTTCAGCCATGCCATTGTTACAGCACCACAGTATCATGCAAAGGTGACCCTGGTAGTGAAATTAAAGTGCAGATGCACTTTACGCTGAATGTCAGCCTCAATAGCTGTGACCTGAGCATGTGTTATCCTTGTGAAGCCACAAATTTCCCATTCAGGAAGTTGGTCCTGCACATTTGCCTGTTGGAACAAGAAAAATATTAGATGTTTTAGAAGAGTTATTACTTTTTTTTTATTTTATTTTTTGTTCTTTCCTCTCCTCCTCTCCACCCCAAATCTAACTTGTTCTCTTTAATACCCTCTCCTCTCCAGAGGAGGCCCATATTGCATCCTCTTCTATGCCCACTGACTGCAGTGATGTTCAATAGCAATACTGTTATTAAATAACAGGATTGCAGAAATCCTTTCAGGCTCGAGTATGGGTGAAGCTCTAGTGTTTTGTTAGGTTAACTATAAATGTGCAAAGGCCACATTTTTCAAGAGGATCTAATGAATCCACATTCCCTTTTAAGACACTTTAACACCAATATAAGGAACCTTCAGGTCACAGGGAGTTGGGTCACAATTTTTTCATCATCAAGCTTTTTTTTTCCAGCACCTCAAGTGAAAGAGAATGACTGACAAAGCGTCACACACAGTCTTACATTAGTAAATGACAGTGCCAACACTTGTAAAGAAAAAATATATCTCCTTTGCATGTTGGAGGCAGAAATCCTGCCAATTTTAGTCAGGACTTGTATGCTTAGGATTTGAAAAGTAAAATTATGAATATGAATTACATAGACCTTATGCTCAGCGCACTCCACACACGCAGTCAGACCTGACCTTGCAGTGCTCCCAAGCCTGAGAGTGGATTTTTAGAAGCACAAGTAAGAGGCAGATATCGACCCCCGCTTCTTTTTCAGTGATATTTTGGCACTTAACCGCACTTTCTGTTCTGGAAGATGTTATATCAAGTGACTTAATTTTGTTAGGGAGAGAACCCTTGGTGTTTAGGATAAGTTATTAACTTCTTGCTAACAACTGAGATACAGTAAAACAAAAAAGAGAAGATTTAGAGCAGGAGTAAAGAACAAAATGAGCACAAATAGATAACTATAATTCAGGCAATTTATATGGAGAAAAGGAGATCACACAGAGAGGTTCTTTGATGAAACACTTACAAAACAAAATAATGATATAAAATTATAATAAATTGCAGGACCAAAAAGATATACCAGGTGAGAAATAGCTCAAAAATATCTGACGACTACCTTGAAGAATAATGGAGACAAATCTCATTACAGATTTCATGTGATTTTATCTGCTATATCACATATAGTGCAAGCAGGAACATAGAATAACTTTCACCAACTGTATTCATATATTGTTATGTTTGATAAAGTACAGTATTAGGCAGCTACAGCCTGAGTAGATGAAATAACTCAGTAGCTGTGTTCACTCACACAGGATGTTTTAATTTAAAAAAATTAATAGCAAAGTTACAAATCATATAAGTGTAGAAAATAATTTGTTTGGAAAGGACTTTTGTAGGTCAGCTATTTCCAATCCCCACTTCCCTAGTGCAAAGCAGGACTAACTTCAAATGAAAGGATGAAAAAAAGAACATTTTGTTTTATTCTAGAGAATGCCTGACATGTTTTTCTTGTGAATTTTTTCTGTGACCTCTATTTATAGCTGATTTTCTACCATTTTCTGAGGTCTCCGTGCTGCAAGCATATTTGAGATACAAATCAGGTAGACTGTACCTGAGCGTTAATATTTAAAATAGACTTGTGGAAAAAGCAGTGACTAAAAGTGACAGCTGCATTTTACCAAAATGAAGGTTGTGAAATGGCACCAAGACTGTTTTTTCCTTCTCTTTGTTTTAATTGGCAATTCTCTCTGCACATTCATTGTGTAACTTCTCTAGAATAGAAGAATAGTCCTTGAAGCAAGAAGTAAACTAGAATTGCATTAAAATGACACTGTATGAGGAGCAGAGGGTTTTTTGTTGTCACAGAAAATATTTTGTGTGTTTGGTCTGATTGTGGCTTTGTTAGACAGGGAGTTAGAGGCCTTTATGTCACAAACTGTCCAAACTGCTGGATTCTGCTCAACAGATATGGAGCCCCTGGTCCTTGGAGCTGCTTCAAGCTTAGGGTGCTCTTGGGAACCAGCTTTGCACATTCGTCATGCCTTGGTAGAAGCTGTGAATTCAAATTGTTGTTCCTTTGTGTCCTTGTTGAATCCTAGGACCCTTTCAGGAAAGATTTCTGGATCTCCTCTCTTCCACCCTTGTCTGAGTGTTGCAAGGGCAGATGTAGAGAGATCTGAGTCAGCAAACGTCAGAGTTTTTTTGCCATTCTTGCCATTCCATGGCAAGAAATACCTGGGCTTCCTCCATTTCTTTCGTAAGGTGTGTTACCTGCTGGCCTTAAGTCTTGCACTGAGAATGTTCTTGCAAACCAGTCTAGCCAACTGGTGACTTTGTTACTGCAATGACCTCCCAATATACAGTGTCTACCTAATGCTGTCATTAGTTCATTTTATCTTCTAAGCTTTTTGCCTGTTTTATAGATAGACTAGGTTTATTATCCATGCAGAGAAATGAGGCAAAGCATAGGTTAAGTGACTTATTCAAAGTCACACACTGAAAGTGTAACTGAGCAAGATATTGAATTTTCATCCATGTATTTCTATTCCAGCACTTTACAATCAGATCACCATTTAAATTCAGTTTCAAATTGGAAGAGAAAAAGGCTGAGGATTTTCAAACATTTTCTTATTATCAATGATTCGCATATTTCCAAGCCTGGGAAATAACCTGTGGAAGGCAATTCAGTTTGACAGTCGTATATCAGAACTTGTTACCTGATCTATAAACTCTGACTTGAATGAAAATACACCCTTGCTACAAAAACCTGATAAAGAATTTTACCCTCCAGAGGCAGGTTTTTATTTCAGGGCATTCTCTAGGAGTTACGGCTACATCTCATTGTCTATCAGCTTCAGGTTTCCTGAACATCTGCAGTTTCTTAGGCTGGGAAATTCAAACTATTGTTATATGTGTAAATCCAAAGGTTAGCAAACAGGAAAGTGAAGCACAGCATACAGTAAATGATTTTGACCATTAATTCTGACATATGTTTGATTTGTCACAAAGATGATGGGCTTAGATCAGTGATTTGGAGGAGGGATTTGAAAGCTAGATTTTCCATGCCGAGGATAACAAATGGGAACAAAGTATGAATAATAAGGAGCAGAGCAAACACATTCAGAAGGATTTGGATAATTGATTAGGCTAGGCCCAAGAATAACAAATGTCTTTCAATTAAGACAATTATAATGGAATCCAGAAATTTCAGAGATGACCCAAGGGATATCTTACAAAGTTGGCGCAAACCCCACCATTCAGCCCTCAATGGAAATGATCCCTTTATTTGTTATTTCATACATTCATCAAATGGATAACATGACATCCATGAGCTCCTTTCCTTGCAGCCTTTACACAATGCTCAGACTTTTCAGAATTACGTAGCACTGCAAGCAAGGTTATATTTTTGGAGTGAGATTCTTCCCATTCAGCTGCTTGAAAAGCAAACCCTGGGCTAAACTCAACATCAGTTCGGAGAAGGCAGTGACTTTCCCGGCTGAAGCAGGGCCAAAGGTATTAATATGTCTTGCCCGGGGTATACTGGCAGAGACTGCTTGCTTTGAGTTCCAGGGCATTTTTAGCCATAAAATCAATGTCTTCTTTCCTTGTAATGAGAGATAAATGATAATTTCCTTTCTTAAAAACAGATCACCTCTTTCCAGACTGTGGGAATGGTCTCACAGGAGGCTTCTGGGAGAAAAGTCTTATCAGATTGAAGAAAATATCCTGCATCCAGTGAGAATTGCCAGTGTAATTACAAAGTTACAATAAGTCAGCAAAACTAGATTCAAGCCAACAGTTCCAGCAAACATCTGTGCTAAAGCCAGTGTTCAAAGAGTCAGGCAAACACCCACTGAATACAGTGGGACTGAATTTCAGCAGGATGAGAGCAGCAGCAAATTATAACCCTCTGTGGAAAAAAAAAGAGAGACACAATCTGAATAACTGAATCTGAAAATGATGAAGACAGTGCTGTTTTGCAACAAAAACTTGTTGCAAAATTATTACTTGTCATAATAGTACGTAATTTTAACTTGGAGTCCAAACACTGCTCTTTTAAATTGTCATAAATAAAAAACATTGCCACCTGCAAGGGTTCTATTCCCTTTTCTCATTTACAAATTTTCCTTGACTAGGGACCCACCTTTGATAGATTATAAAGGACAAACTGCTCCTTGAGTTACCCCTGTTGACATACAGCCCTTCTGAACCAGCTGACACAGAGAACAAGGTTTGCAGGGAGCTTAATCTTAATTTATGTGCTTTTGACCACTTAAATTTCAAAACTCCTTGTTAGTGAATCTTCCTCCTCACTTTATGGGTTCCATAACTGGCAAATTCATAGGTTTCACCAAAACCTCACAATATACAAGAGTAATCAATGTGACCTCCATCTGGCTTTAGATGTAGCAGAGAAATCTGGTAACAGCCAGAGTGAACTGTCTGGCTTTGACAGGTGCCCAGACATTCAGTGAAGGCTAAGTGCTCCTGCACTCCTGCTCCTGCACTCCTGCTCCTGCACTCCTGACTTTGCTTCCCTCAGTGAAGTTTTCTGCATGGATGTCTTCCATAAGATGTCTCACATTTACCATTTGCATCTTGATACTTTCTTTCTGTGTGAACTTTGATTATACACCTAGCATTATTTGCTTGCTTTATTTCCACACCTCCCCCCCCCCGCCTTGATTTAAACGAATTTGTTTGCACAAAGAGGTCAATGTGCCTAAAGGACCCTGCAGCACTATCATGGCTGAATGGTATCAAAGACTATGGTGATTATTGTGAATTGAGAAAATTGTTAGTAAAAGTCAGAGCAATGTGGTGCTGAAGCACAGAGTTAAATGAGTAGGGATATAAAACCAGGTGTCTAATTTCTTTTTAGACACTCTAAGGTAAGATTACCTCTTCATGGTCTTCACACCATGGCTCCCTTAAGTCCTGCATCATTTGTGACAACCCTGTGTAGATGTGCCACATCAATTAGGGCATCTCAAATGGCACTAGAGGCCTGGTTTAGGGCCTCTGAATTCTTGTCTTGGCATTTTACCAGAGGTCACACAAGAAAAATCTGACAGACAGTCGAAATCATGTGTTTCAAATCCAAGTGAATATTTTTGAACAAGCTAAGTTTGTGCTGGAACAGGCTGTTTATGAGCACCTGATCTGTCAGCTGGCAATGTTCTTTAACTGGATCTTGTTACTCATCACACATACACACACACACACATTTATATATACACACACATGTAAGTATATGTATATGCATATGTATTTTTAAAGCAAGTTGAATTAGACAGCAAACTGCCATCCTTTAGTCAAGGAACTTTCCATCCACCATATAGACCTCTGCTGTCGCTTACACAAATTGAGTGACTGCTAACAGAAGCAGGTTGGTAACTTTTCCTATCAGCTGACACCAGAGAGGGAAGTATTCTTTTGTTTTATTGCCTTACTGATAAACTATTGGTAGCTTTTGGCAGCTGAGAGGGTGTTGAAGGTCTCCCTTGAAACACGCTTTATGATTTTTTCTTCTTTGAATAAAAAGTGGCTTTTTCAAAGCAAACTTGTGCAGGTTGTTGCCCATTCTTCCACTGTTCTGCAGCTAGAAAGTCTGTTTTTATTTTCACAAGGTTATTTTCCTCTCTACTTCTGCTCTGAAGTGTTTGGCTCTTCCTTTGGAGGGAGATCTACCTTTTGCCCCACTACCTGCTGCTTTTCTGAGCCTGATACCCAGAATTTTATTTCTTTTTTGCCTTCCCCAAACCTGAATGACAAATACCTACATGTTTTCCACAAGCAGAATGGAGAAAACAATACCTCCCAGAAATCCTGACTTGAGCAATGTCTGACTTTAGTCCCATTCCCATCTTACTGTGACACAATCTGTTATCTAAGTTTAATTGTAGTTGTTTTGGGAAGCGTTTGACTGAGAGGCAAATGCAAAAGATTATATCAATGAAATACAAAAGCAATTGTCACCAATGTAATCAACAGTTCAGATACTGGTTGTTCTGCTTTGTCCTTCTGCCACATTCCTGATGATTCTGCAAAGATTTGGAGTGCCCAGGGCCTATTTCAGACTGTTCAGCCTACCGATGCCAGACTTGGTTTCTACAACTTGTTCCAGGTTTAGGTACTTGACTACATTTATGATGATTTTGTGTAGTCTAAATTCTCTAAAAGAATACTCAGTTCAAATTGTCTGTGAATAGATGAACAAAATAGATGAAAATGTGAATAGATGAACAAAAAAGAGAAAATGGGATGATCTGGGTGGGTCTATGACCAGCTGTTAGCTTTGATTTGGAGGCACCAGTATTGAGCTCAGTAACATGTGATCGAAGGATAATTTGTAGATACCAAATGTAAACCAACCAACCAAACCTGCAAAGCACACAGGTCTGATGCAGAGATATTGGGAGGCAAATACTATGGTCCTATGAGAGCTGTTTGGTCTTATTATTAAAAATGTACCTCTGTTCCATGTGAATTTGTTTCATTTCTCCTTTCAGCTGTGTATTTGTCTTATATTTTCCTCCATTAACATAAAAGCCTTTTAGGTATCCAGTATTTTCTGACAATGAAAGCAGAATTTATCAAGTTACCTTCTTTCCCGTGCTTAAACAATTAGATTGAAGTTTTAAACTTTTTGGTTTTTTCACTCTGAAGGTTTTTCCATCTCTCAACTCATCTCTGTATTTCTTTTTTTCCCTGTTTGGAGAGGAATATTTTTTAATGCCATCATGGAATAGTTGGTATTTTTCAAAATGTCACAAGCCGCTTTGAGGGTATGCTACATTTTCAGAAAAAAAATGGAGGTTAAAAATGCTATGACAACAATGTACATTCTTTTCTCAAAAGCATACAATGTGAGTTCAGCATAAGGAATAAGTTGAAAATATGTTTAAGTGATGAGTTTTCTTTGCAGGGAAAGTATGATCCTGGTATTTCAAATTGGCTGTAAAGGAGCCAAAACTAATTCACAAGTTGAGTTATCTAAATGAGATAATGGTAATCACAAGTCTTAAAATTGCAAAGGATATTTCTGAACAAATTTCTGGAAGGTAGTAAATGACGATGGTAAATGACAGAGACTTCAAAAACGACAAAATAATTTTATGCCTGTAATATTCAGAAGGTGATATAAATGTTCACAAAGTGATCATCAGTTTGTGCAAGGTAAAGTTTATATTAGTAGAGCTTATCATAGCAATAAGGATAAGACTATTGCTTCCTCAGTTGAAGAGGGATCACTCTAAATGGAAAATGTTTTGTAAGGCCTGATAATATGACAGATTTAGTATCAGGTAAAGCAAATATGAAACCTATTCTCTGAAAATATGTATATATGTATTGTCATGGCTCTGATGTTTGAATTTGGCATAGACGTTATAACACATTTAGAAGAACTCTTAAATCTGTTTGCAAAAATAAATGCATTTAGAAAAGAAAAATTGCCTAGAAAAGTCACTGTCTTTCAGGTCAAAACCCAGAATAAGTGGCACACAGTACCACTAGCCCTCTGTATCCCCAGCTCTTTATGGTGCCACCATCCTAACGCACTGGTCTCAGCTGCTAACAGTTACCTTGTGTAGCCCCACAGGAGACTCAGTAGGTGATCCTGAACTGGGAGCTTGAACTGGTGGGATAACAGCATCAGGGGGAACAGTGAACTTTGTTGCTGAAGTAGACAAAAAAGCCCTGGGTATCAGTCAACCCGTAGCTCTGAAAGAATCTAGAAATAAAAGGACTTCTTTAAAAAAAAACCCAACCCCAAAAAACAACATAAATTATAAAACCATGCAATTAATATAATTTGATCTCTCTAATACGTACAACTAAAATCCAAGAAAAATACTGGGAGAAAGGCCACCTGTAAAGCTTTAACACAAATAGGCACAGTGAACTTGAACTACTAAAATACAGCGCAGACTGTTTGTAAATCCATTTATTCCAAGGCAATTATTTTATGGCGCCAGTACACCTTTGAGATCAGAGCAGAAATGCTTCCAAATTATATTCCATAAAGCTGAGGTGAGAATTTTGTTTCAGGTGCCAGCTTCAGTTATGATTAACAGCTAAGTTTCAGCTATTGCAGATGTACTACGAGGTCATTAAAGCCAGTTCACAAATGTCTCCATCCACTCAGCCATGCCAAATGCCAGCTGTTTATGACATAGGAGAAATGGATCAAAATGATTTTGATAGTGTGTTCAACCTGTGATTGGAGTGCAGTTTCAGAGCTCTTTATCATATTAAAGCCTGGCTTAGATTGACAGTGTAGAAAATCACCCATGACTTTGAGAAGTTGCAGAATAATGTTTCACTTCAACAAACATGAGGTATTTGTCTAGTCACACGCTACCTAAGAGTCTGGAGAGAATTTAACCCTTCACAAGCCACTAGCTTCTTATGCCATATTAAAATCCGACCCTTATCTTGGTCTAAAAAATTAAATATAATTCAATGTGAAGTTGGATAAATCACTTTGTCCAAGTTCCCCACTTAAAAGAGAGGATGAAACACAACAAAGAGAAGGCAAAAGCAGTTTTTGATTCCCAGTGTAACACTGTATGTAGAAAAGCAGGAGAGTATGTTGAAGGACATCTGATGACAGCTTGACAGTACTATCCTGTTTTTCAAATTACTGCCACCTCTCCTGGTCTACACATTCAGGTTGAAATAAGAGAGGGATAACTAAAAAGAGAGTAATAAAATTAAAACATAGCAAGACACCTACGCTCTTTCAAAGACAGCCTTAGTGGATATCCCTGGCTTGTAAAACCAAATGTTCTCACAGATTTCCTTCAATATACTGTGCCTGGCAGGGGTCATTTTCCTGAACTGCATCTTTAAAGTTTTGCAGGCCACTAAGATTTTGTCAGTTAGACTGTAATACCCAAGAAAGCTGTTGTAGAGTACTACATTCAGGTTCTCTATTGTCCTCCAGTAAAATTATGTGTTTGTGATGAAAATGACATCCTCTCAATTTTCTATTCGACACGGTTACACATTCCAAAGAATCCCTCAAAAGAACGCACGCTGAAATATTCAAAGTACTCAGAAAAGGTGAAACTTGTTCTTTTTATTACTGAAGCAACTAGGTCTTACTGTTTTGCTCTGTTTAATATTATCTTTCCAATTGACAGAGCCCCTCATCACTACAGGTTACAATATTATCTTGGAGAACCAAATGGGATACATTCAAAAGGTATTTTTGCCCAATATGTTAATTGGAATCTTTCATTACATGAAACAGGTGTTTGTCTTTTTGTCTCCTTTAACCTGTGCAGGCACAATACATTCAAAGGGTAAAGCAATAGCATATGTTTCTTTCATTCCTTTGACATGGATGTTTGTACCTTAGACCAGCTACGTATTTGGAGGAGAAAAAAGAAAAGAATGCTGGTCCCTCGCTTGCTTCTGCAGTAGAATATGTTACACCATATCTCAGCTGCACAATAAAAAAAGAGAGATTCAGTCATTCTCAGGAAACTCAGGTACACCATGATGCATTTGCTTTTGGCAAGGGAAAAAAGTGAGAACTTAACTGCTTCTCTACCCATTTGCTCCAAAGTATGAGTCTACAGAAGAAAGCTGATTCTGCCAACATTTTCATCTAACATAGGCATAGAAAATAGCTTGCTAGACTTTCCACTTTTTTGCTTGTTAGGGAGAGGTTGTTTCACGGGTTTTGACAATTAATGGTAAGGATTTGGAGGGTTATATCCACAGCTGGTGTAAATTGTCCAGACTCTCCCAAAATCAAGTACTGAATTGTATGTGTATGTTCCATCTCCTCTCCCCCTCTGAGCCAGATTTTACTTGCAAAAGACTGTAACTAACTTATTTGAGAAAAATATTAGATTCTGTTTTTCCACCAATAAAATTTACCTAAACTTGTTTACCTGGATCTCGGGGGCATTGTGAGGTTGAATTTGTTAAGCAATGTACACTTTGAGTTCCTTGAATAAAAATGAAGTAGGAATGTAAAACAGTGAGGATCCAGATCTCCTAAATTCTGGTTATTTTGTGATAGTAATTCTGGGTAAACTAGACCAGAGAGCAATGTACTGGCAATAACTCTCCATAATCCTGTGTGAACTATTATTGGCCAGGGTGTAATAGATGATATCCTGCAATTCAACGGTACTGTGTTGAGTACTATCATATTTATAGATATTGATGTATCCTTAGAGATAGGCAGTTAGGTTTAGAAGTCCTTGATTAGTTCCCCAGTGTTAGGCCTGGCTGTAGCCCTGGAATAAATAAGTTGCTCCAGGTGATAATACAGCATAGTTATCTAAAGATGGTAGCTGTAACAGCTATGCTTACCTTTGTTTCACTCTTCTGATTAACAGATACACATTATTATAGCTAGGCAATTTGGGCCCTTATTGCTCTCTTACACTTTCCTAAATTCTTTTACTGTGGAAAGAGAAACCTGTCTGCAAAAAATCTAGACTGGAGATAATTATCTTTTTTTTTTTTTTTTGGTCTTGTTTCAGAAAAGTAAGACAAACCACAATGTGTCTATAAAGCTCCAAGTCAGCCAATATTACTACAACTTTATGAGCACAAACAGCTTGATTAACTTGGGTAATTGCAACCCCTGTCTCTGTTGGAGCAGACCATCATCTGGCATAAATTGACTAGACTGCTCCACCTGATGCCAGTTTGCTTTTATACACTGTAATGCAAGTTTCTCTGCCTCGTCCTTTTGTTGCCTCACTTCCATTTGTGATCTGGCACTGTGGCTTTTCTCCCACCACAGCTGGAGGCTTGACTTATCTGTGCTGAAGGAGTAGGGTTGGGTTCCATGGGTGGAGAGAGCAGCCATGATAAAGAGATGTTTCTGGGTGGGATGGCTGAAGAGTGATAACCCAACACAGAAGATGAATCTACTGCATATAATGAATTATATGTCCTGCTAAGACTCATGTGGGATACTTCTAATGGTTTACAATATATTGATTACTAGGGTCGGTCTTAGAGTGAATAGAGGTTAAACCATGATTATATACTAGTCATGGTTTCTTGCTTCAGAAGCTGTTAGGCTTCTCATTGGCCACTCAATGGGCAGTCACAGATCATTGATAGACACAGGCCTTTGAGCAAAACTTTTCTTGTTACAGCACATGGACCTGTGTGGATTTATGATGTTCACCACAGATTCACAAATTATAGTGAGTTGGAAAGGACCCTCAAGGATCATCGAGTCCAACTCTTAAACCACACCACTGCCTACCCAGCAGGAATCGAACCCTGGTCTCCTGCATGGCAGGCGGGGACACTCACCACTGTACTAAAGTGGATTTCTAACTTCCATATTCAATTTCTTTGTCTTCTGGAGAGAGACTATGAAAAGTTACCCAGTTGCCTCTCCTTTTGTTAACTGAATTGACCCATACAAATCAAAATTAGACAATATTTTGTGATAGATACTTATTGAATTTATTTATTCTAGGAAGAAGAGGATCAGAAAAGTTAGTTGTTACATATTGAAGTTGCCTTTGTAATAATTTTCCCTTGTATACTTGGAGCACTCTGAAGAGTTAAACATCCTTGTATTTCAAAATACAGTGAAGACTTGATAAATATTGTATTAATAATGGGATTGTCTTCAAAGATAAATAGGCTGTTAACTTTTCATTGTTGAAGAAAAAGCATACTTTAAGTGTATATGAAGAATGGGTGATGTTTGAGATTTGCTCTCTCCTACAGCTATTCATCTTCCTGCCACACAGCAGTTAGTGGTAGGAAACCAAGGAAAGGGTTATGAAATTTGGTATTGGAATTGGACAACCACACATCTCACACATGTTTTATAAAATATTTATAATTTCAATACATTTTGAAAGCCACTTTAAAGTAGTTATGGAATCTCACAGCTCTTAGTGCAGTATCAATATATTTGTCTTGTTTTACAAGTTCAAACAACTCGCCATCCAGAAAAATACAGTTCAACAATACACTTCAAAATATATAATTAGTTCCTGAACTTATACTTTATCATCCAATAAGCTGTTTTAGTAAAAGAGTGGAAACCAAAATAAGTAATAATATACATTACAAAGAATTGCATACATTAAGATCAATAGTTATAGTATTTCATCTCTTCTTTGGATATGAAAATACATATTTTCTCCAAATGATAATTCAACATGCAGAAGGAAATTAGATCAAGTGGAGGAAATTAGATCAGAAGTTGCAACAGAGAATGAGAATAATGATCTTAGAAGAAAGAATTGTGTATCTGGACTCGCATGCAAGGGATGTGGTCAAGACCCCATTTTTATACATATTCAAGAATTAGTTAGATGAGACATTAATGGACATCCTTAATTGAATTGTCTGTAATAGCTGCAGGCTCTGTCTGCAGGAAGCGTTTTCCTTATTTGACTTCAGTGATAGCAGACAACAATCTGTTTCGGTGACATGTAGAGACTGACAAGAGTTTTATTGTCTTTTTAGTACAGTGTATTTTAACATCAGGCAATTTGAAATACGTAACTAGACTGGGAGTAAACTTATGTTTCACTTAAGCAGGAAGAAGACTCTTCAGGACAGCAGTGATGAAAGAACTCTAAGCATAAATAGGTCAAAGTCTACTTAACTGATTTTCAGTTTAGAGGAATGTTTATGTTCTCTATAGCAAAACCAAGAAGAAATCAATTCTGAAAACAAACCACTGTGGTCACAAAGGATTCTTTTACATCTTGCAGAAAGATGTTGGCATAAAGATAAAATGAAAATGTCTTCATTTTAACTTTTTACATTTACATTTGTCTGAAAGTAGAAACAAAATGCACATAAATATCTAGAGATATCTATGGAATAACATATTTTTGCATGTGTATAATGACGGAATATAAGTTACTAGTTTTCCTTCCTTATCTGCAGCTTAAGAACACGGCAAAGCAAGTAATTAGAAACAGAGGTGGTTCTGACCTAGAAATACTTCCTTTAAGAAAAAAAAAGACAAATAAAAGACAAAAAAAGGACTATTTTTCTCTCTGAGGATGAAACCAGATTTGTTAAAGATTGAAGGAGGTGTGATAGGTTTTTGTCTTGTTTTGTTTCACACCTAAGGGTTGATTTAACTATAACATATAGAAAAATGTTGTCTCCGCCTGAGATAATATACAATCCATGCAAAATCACAGCACTGTGAATAACTGACCATCTGAAAATATTTTTTCAGCTTATCTTATGTATTGATTACTTATTTAGCAAAGAAGGTATATTCTATTTTTTATTTATTTACCAAAAAATTCACCCTTGAATTAAACCTTTGACGGACTGAAAGCTTTGCTTGAATAAAGCACCAGCAGTGGGAATAACTCCTGTGTTTAATGTTATGAACCAATAGAGCTCATACCTGTGTAAATCTTCATGCTCATGCCAGTGGCTGGAGTACAGGTGAAACTTGGGGAAGGCCTACAAGCTTGAGACAGCCTTGTACTCAGGCGGGGCCTGATCTTTTATCCTCATGAAAGCCACACTCAAATTTGACCAAGCCTCAGACTGTACTCAAGCAAGAAAGCTAATATACACCCCATTGTAGATCATGACAGAATGAACTGTGCTTGTCTGAGTTACCCAGCTGAAGGGCATCATGATCCTGGCAGCACAGTGCAGTTACTGTGAGCCCAATCTATGGTTAGGCCAGTAATGAATACAGAAAGGAATTGGGTAAAGACCATCAAAATATGTAACTATCCCTTTAACTCTGCCCTTTGCACCATGGTAGAGGTATATTGCAGGTTGAAGAACGCTCAGTTCATGCTTCGCTCTCAGAACAAGGCAAGGGATTTTTGCAGTCTGGTAGGAAGAAAGAAATCCTCTGTCCAGGACAGGTTTTCTGTCGTGGTGCTATCTAGTAAACAGGCAGTAATGGACACATCTCCCATGTCCTACTCAAAGTTTATCTTCTGCCCTTTTGGACAGCTAGTTACCTTTTCATTGAACATCCTTTTGCAAGACTGAAACTTACCAGAAAAATACCTAAATAATATCTGAGCTCATTGTCCCACTTCAGTCCCATTGTCTCTTCAGTCTCATCTGTTCCTTTAATCCCATTCATCAGAAGTGCCTTCTGAGGGGTTTCCCAGCAATACATTCCCTTTTCTTCTACCACAGCCAGCAATAAAGATTGTCACCTTTGAATTCTGGAGAACTGGTTACCGTGTGTTACAAAGACAGAGAGAGAGAGAGGATTAACTTCACTGAAGGCAACAAAAAACCTGGGGCAGAAGCAAGAACAGATTCATGGTCCTTCGGTATTTTTAAGCTGAACAGGAACTACGCATATTATGTGAAGCAAGAGAGCAATGTTAACCAGCAGTACTAGAGAAGAAATATTGGTTAATAAAAATGGCTATAGCTATGTGCAGGCAAATTAGATGCATTTCAGTTAATCTGAATTCTTAGTAGCTCAGCTATTGAAGTCTACTGCTAACATTTATCAATAATAACTACAATAACAATAATTATTAATCAGAGTAGTTCTGATTAATTGTATGCTGTGACTGTATTTCAAATTATTTTTTTCTCTTTTCCTCATTCTTCTGACAAAAGTAATTTATCTACCCCTTTCATTACTCTTGATAATTTAAATGCACACACGTACTCGCACACACACACATATATATGAAATAATAATAAAATAAGGAATTTTCCCCTTAATTTTAAACTGCTTGTAATTTTTCTAAACATGCTACATAGCAAGGTGCTTTACTGTGGCTTTCAGTTAATGTATATTTCTCCACTTGGCTCTTAATTTCCTGCACTTTATCCACTGTACATACCCACTCCCTGCCAAAATCATCATTTTGCATTTTAGTCTGAATGGTTTCAAGCTGGTTATGTTTCATTCCCCTCCTTTCTGGGAAGTAGCAGGGGAGAAAGCTTTTTTCATTTAATACTGAGAGAATAACTACAATACTTGAAGCCTATAGTGAACCAAGTGGGCACAGTCATCATTATCACACTGAGTCCCAATTTTAACATCTTGTGATTTGTCTGAAATTCAAGATATTCAGCAATCAACCTTCTGTAGTTAAGCAGTTTCAGCAAGCTTTCCATAGTACAAAATGCAAAGGAATTACAACTCCTCGGGCTGAACATTTTCACAAAGTGTTCTTAGTGGTTTTGTCCGATTCCTCAGGAAGCTAAAATCCAAAATAACAAAGTCGATACTGACAGCTATGAACTACTTCAAAAGGCTGGAATTTAGCATGATAAATCTTAAGGTCCTTAGTTCTTGCTCAGCCAAACTCTTCCACACTCCTTGGTGGAAGGCTGTAGTGAAGCGAGGACTGAGTTTGAGCTGTGCTCTTTAAATGAAGCCTCACTGTGCTGCTGCCCTTGGGGCCTGATCAGATGCGCATAAATTCTGGATGCACAGCTGCACTTTTCCATCCAACAAGTCAGGGTGGATAACCCAGTGATTTCCTTGGCTGATGCCGGTGATGTGTGCCCCAAACCACAGCTTCCTTCCCTCTGCCCACTTCCTATGTCCTTGTAGCTGCCAACACTATTGCACTGTAGAGATGTTTGCTGATAGTGCCCTGAGATGCCTAGCCTTCTGTTCCTGAGGTTAAATTCCCGACAAGGGGAAACCCCAGCCAGTATTATGCCACTGGGAGGAATTCCCTTCTCCCTTACTTGCCCCATGCTCTCCTCAATGCTCTCATATGGGAACAGTCTGCAAGTTTCTCCCATACCTTACCTGGGTCACCAGGCCCCAAAGTCCTGAAGTGTCACCCAGCTCCTCTCATTACTCCTAATGAGGGGCGGAAGCCTTTATAATACCCTCCAATGTCCATCTCTCCAGAAACACTAATGAGTGCTCGTTTCCTCTTTCTATTCATCTTTACCATCTCTAAAAACTGTTCCCTAGTTTGAGACCCAAGTTTGATGGCTACGCTGGAGGAAGGGAGCTCAGGTAGGGGAGAATGGTCTGAACCCTGCTTTGCTAAGTGTTTGGGTATGTTCTGTGTTGTATCTGACTTGTTTGATACCTGTGACTGTTTTTGCTTCTTGAAACTTGCTGGCCTAACTCGTGGTTAAATGTGAACAGCCTGGAGCAAAGGACAGAGTTTTGGAGTGGGGAAGAAGGAAACCAAAGTATAGTGAAATGCTGGGAGAAGGAAGGACTGCAAGATGAAGGAGGTGTTGGCCCCATGGCCAAAGCCAGCCTCAGAGCCACAGGGCAGGAGTTCAACACGCAGAGTGCGGAGTAGACTGCATGCGGCACAGCTGACCAATGTGGGCAAACCTTCCTCACTTCTCATGGAACCAGTTGCCACCAAAGGACTTTGTGAGAGGCAGCTCACAGGAGTCTTCATGGTGGGGACTAAAACAAGTGCCTGATTGGTCCCCTCATCCAGGAGTGCCGCTGACCATTCAGAGCAGAGAAAACAGGCTTATCTCAGAAATGTCTCTCTGCTGATTGCTTGGTTGGAAGTGATCACCAAATTTGACTTTTCAGACAAACGATGTCTGCCTCTCTCAAATCCTTGTTGTTAGGCTAGTTTACACAAACATTTTTTGCCAACTCTAGCTGTACAACAATTAGAGCTACAAAGAGTGATTGGCTTTTCAGGCCAAGCACTTGGATTAACAGTAGATGAATTGTAACACAAGTTGCTGTACTGCTCATTCTGTTTTCTGACGGACACAGACTTCAGCCCATCCATTTCACAAGCTGGTCCTAAAAATTTCACTGCACTCAAATGGAAGACAATTTCTTTTATTTTGTGTGCAGATGTTAGAAAGTGAGACCTTCAATTATAAGCCTGAGACAACTGCTAGTGGTCACTTTCTTGTGAGGCAATTTTTGTTTGATAAGGGATATCAGTGTCTAGACTAGCATTTTTTTTTTGTGTGTGTTCTCAGGGTGATTGCCTGCTGCAGGGACAGGCTGCTTGGGAATGTGTTAGACCCAACAGCAGAGCAATTAAGATATCTCACTGTAAGCGTGAAGTATGAACTCAAAGCTCACGCTGACTGTGCACCACACTACCACCAGTGCATCCAGCTATAAAGAAGCTTCCAGGCATCTGAGCTGGGCAGTCATGTGTGTCTGGACATGCTGCCACTCCTATCTGTCCTTTCTCTGCTGTTGGCTGAGATACTGGCATGCCCTGGCCATGATGATAGAAGGGATTTTGATGAACTTGATGTCAAATATTTCTGCTCTGGTATGGAAATTATTAACTTTCAACTCACTCTCCACTTGCCTGTTGAAGTGATTTTTTTTAATAAATATTTTCCTTTGAGGGCAAATTTTTACCAGCTATAAGGTTCTTGAGAGGTTAAACTTCCCTCTCTTGTTTTCCAAAATCAATTAGGGCATTAAGAGTAATGTTGCACTGATTTATAACTGTAGGTTTTTGACGATGCAAATCAGGATAAGCCTGTGAAATCAGGAAGTTTAAAGCTACTGGACTTCATCAGGTTTTCATTATATAAAAATAAAAGTGCGTAATTTTGTCATAAGAAATACATGCAGGTGTCAGTACCTCTTATATGCTATTGATACATTTATACTCATTGGAAAAAAAGACTAAGGAAATATATGCTTATTGTACTGGATACAAATTAAATTAAAAACTTATTTCTTTAAAAATATAAAAAGAAAAAATAAAGAGAAATAATATTTTTTTTTTTTCAGAATCCAGAAAGAAGGCCTAGGATCCTTAAGAAAACAATTTGCTGAAGACTCATTAGGTCAAAGCAGGCCTTAGAATTCTGCCTCTGGCTCTCTAATGATCCATGAAACTTGAATTCAATAAAAAATGACTTAACTGTAAAGTAGTTGAACTGTGCCGACTTTTGCTTACTTGGGCATTTTTTTAAGCCCTTTGATGTGTAAATAGTATTTGTTTCTCTTGGAGTGAAAGGATTTCCACAGAAGTGTTACCGAGATGCTCTGAGATAGTTTGCAGCCATATTGACCTTTGTGCTTTTTTTCCACTGACAGTATCATGTACACCCCAAACCCAATAGCAGTAACTTACGGGATATGCACAATGAGGCTGCTGGTCTTGAGAGACTTTTGAAAGCTCATACATTAGACTCTCACTTTCCAATCCATTAATTCTGCTGTTCTCTGCCTGTTGGGAGCTTTGTTGTGTCTTGTAAGAATAACAGATCACTGTTGAAGCTTTTAAGATCTGTTACCATGAGAAGCTGCTGTGCAGACAGTGTGTCTCCACTAGCCTGGCACTTTTGTCTGCCNGCTAGGAAAATGTTATTTTCAAGAATGAGCATTGGAGATTTCTCTTTTTCTCTTGCACTTGAATTACATCAAGTGATATTTTATACACTAACCTGCCAGAGGATGGCACAATATGTTGGAGCACTGCACCTGCCACTGGAGAACTCAGGCTGATTTAACTTGCATGACTGGGGTTGCCCTGCAGACCCCTCTAGGCAGAAGGCTGGCATCAGCTGACTCAGCATAACTTTGCACAAACTCCTTTACCCTTAGAAAGGCTCCTTCTGGAAGACAACCAGTGTGAAATTTCCTGGGGCAGATTTACCTTAGGGCAAAGCTTTCTGTCTTGTGGCTGCTGTACCTTTCCTCCCAGGTGACAGCTGCACTGCTTATTACATCCAATGTGTATAAAACTACTGCTGTAGGTTCTTAAATTTGCACACTGTGCTGACCCGTTGCCTAGAAAACTGCAGGATGCTCAGAGACTGTGCAGTGCTATGGTGACCATATCATGGTGTCCACGTCAAATTTGCTGCAGATCTGAATTTCTGGGCTTGCCTTGGCTTCTAGGGAAGCATTCCTGCTTATGACAGAGGGGAATTGGATTAATGTGCTTGCCCTGCCAGCCTTAACTACGTATTTGGTGAATGTAAAGAGACCTAAGTGTAGCTTATGTAGACATTTTTACAGGATTTATCGTTACAGAAAAGGTAATGTGTAGAAATTGGTGTGTCAGCTGGTGTAAAAACCCTATCTAATAGAGAAAAAGTGCAAAATAGTTTATTAGGCTATTGTACACAAAGGCATTCTCAATGTAGGCTAAGAAAAACCTCACGGCAGGTTATTGCAGAATACCTAGAGGACTGTAAATCCAGATCTATCTGCTCACTAACTTCCCCATCCATCCGCATGAACTCCTTGCACATGACACTGATTTTAAGCAGAACTCCCCACTGGCTTTTATAAACATAAAAATCAGTTCCCCAATTTTCCCTCTTTTGAGACAATTCTCCAGATATAGCATATACCTGTACTTTATTCTGATTTATGTTTTAGCTTAGTGTGGTATAAACTACCTCCCATCCAGGGATCACTAAGCACTTTGCAATATTCAGTTAGTAATACCTCAAAACACAGGTAAATAATCACAAACCAAAAAATGTGCTGAGTTTGTGATTACTCAAAACAGTCTTATGTGTTTGTGTTCTTCACCTCCACCCAAATTCTGACATTCACAAGAGCAGTAAGCATTCAGCTTAAATATACAAATATAATTTTTTAAGTGAAAGAGGGCCAAGAGAGGTGAGGTGCAGGCTCAGAGTGTGCAGGTGCAGGGCTAATATGTAATAATCTGTTCTTATGAGTGACCTCAAATCAGTGCAAATCATTGTATCTTATAAGCCAAGGAGAAGGCAGAAGTATGTTCATCATAAATACATTTCCAGAAATTTAATACTGTTGTCATTTATCAGTTAAAGCCCAAACCAACCTACTCTGCTTCTACTAAATTGCATTGTGAAAAGAAGTAATACAGATTGTGGATTTTCTACTAAATTTAGGAGAATGGATGAAATTAAATGCAATACTTAAAAACTTGAGAATAGGGAGGTTACCTGGCAGGGCTTAATTTATGCTAGTTGCTGAAGACCTGGATGAAGCAAAATGCTAAGATAAACACTCACCTTAGCTCTGCCTTGTAACTGCTGCATTTTTCCTGTGAGGAACATGGTGAGATTTTAAAAACTCTTCCCATTTCACCTGTTGAAATTGAGAATGTTTTCAATCTCTATCTTGAAGGTTTGTCTATATTAGATTGGTTATGCTGTAGTGGTTTAACAATCAACTACTCTGTTCACTAGGGCTGTAGATAGACATCTTGGTTAATTTACCAAGTAGATTTCTTCTGTTTCTGTTCTGTGAAATAATGCTGGATGGTGGATTGCGAAAGCGAAATGCTTGTATGTGACTATGTCCACACACAGGACTAGAAGTCTAGTCATGGCTGGATTTCCCATCTTGGTTTGTGAG
Organism: Pitta sordida; assembly: GCA_013390025.1. Classification (NCBI taxonomy): domain Eukaryota; kingdom Metazoa; phylum Chordata; class Aves; order Passeriformes; family Pittidae; genus Pitta; species Pitta sordida. The sequence continues at coordinate 126,272 of WEKX01013739.1, read as the reverse complement.
CTGGGAAAGGCTACAAGGTCCTGCAATTTAGCTGTGCTTTCCCCTTTCTGCTCTACTACCTTCACCTTGCAATGAATTTCATATACTACCCTACATCTTTCAAACACTAATAGGTTCCATTCACTGCTTACTTAGTTTGTGGCTGAACAAAAGAGAAAAATCCCAGAAAGGTATAATTCTCAGTTATCAGTACTTTAATAGTGCAGTTATATTAAGGCGTTAAATATCTTCCACCCTCCATAAATATCTTCTGCTCTCCACACTGTTTTAGATGATTTTCACTGCTTTAAATTAAAAAAAAAGTCAGATTATAAAATCTGCAGTGTTCATTATATGCCTAATATTTTATTTACTGTGTAGAGCTGCTCCCTCTCCTTAATGTCTTTACTCACTGCCTACAAGGAGACAACTCACTTGGGGTCTTCCCCTATTTTTCACAGTACCGTGATATTATTCGTGTCTTTCTGCCTTTTCTTTACATGGCTCTCCAGGGAGCAGGATAGTGGAAGGAAATTCAGGCAGGAAAAACATATTTATTGAGCTTTTGCCCTGTGAGAGATTGGAGCTGCCTCAGAGATCATCAGAGTCTATTATTCATGTGCATTTCTCATGGGATTCATTTAGATCTGGAAGACAGCAGCTTTTTAGATAGGTCTTTATGGAAGGTTTAGGCTTGACTCTAGCTTAGGCTTGATCTCTACTAAACTTTCACACTGCCCAAATGCCTTGTTTGAGTTCACCTGCTTTAATTATGGGTCTATAGGCTAGTGCTTAAATGCTGATTTCAACTTGGCTGGTAACCTGTACTAATATAAAAAACCTGCAGCATCTGATAGTTTTTGGGTGGTTTCCAATAGTCTCCCTGAAGATATCCAGCTATTTGACCAGAAGACTTATAGAATGGATAGAAGCCAAAGTTCCAGGAGATTTTATCCTTTACCTCTTAACAAATATACAAACAAGGTCTGTAAATTTGTGTACTTTTATGATTTAGCTGATCAGAACTCATTTGACTAAATCTAAGATGTAACAACTATGAATGTGTTCCAGAAAAGGGACATAACCATAAATGATCTTCCCTCTTCACCCAAGGGATTTCCCCTAAGGAAACAGAGCTCACGTCTGAGGAAAACCTGAGCAATTCTTTACAAAGATGCAATGACACTAGATCTTACTATATGCAGTCTCTTCATCTCAAATAGATTGCGAGACTCAGAGTTTATGTGCAGGGTGCCTGAGGGCTCTAGATTTTGTCCAAGTGATGGAATGGGCTGCCAGATATAAACCTATTAATTACATGATTTTGAGCACTCAGGATTGCTGGTAACACGATGGCAACAGTATTAAAGCCGGTGGAAACTCTGTTTGGTAGAACTGAACTATCCATACTTCAGAGACTGCATGCTCTTGTTTTAGTCTCTGCAGAGTGCTGATGGGTTACACTTTTAGGTTTGAATCCTCCACTTGTGAATGATACTTTGAGAAGGTCTTGTAATTTGACAAAGCACAAATCTTGAAGCTCTTTGCCACTATNAGAAACTTCCTTGTATTTGTTTTAACTAGTAGGTGTCATAGCTCTGCTGGGAAAATCCAAATTGCTTTAGAGGAGGAATGTGAAAGGAACTTCTTTTTTCTTTTATAATCATTACTAGGAGACACAAATAAATGGAAGAGTCATATGTGAGATCTGAGCCCAGCATAAGTTGCTGAATGTCTTCTCAGATTTTCAGCAGCAATAAAACATTCTTTTGAAGCATATTTCATCCAAGGATTTCAAAGCACATTATTCCAAAGCTTGATATCAGTACTAGTATTTTATGAATATTAAAAGAAAGATTC
>WEKX01013739.1:94230-121704 GCA_013390025.1 Pitta sordida | reverse complement strand
ACAAGAAAAGAGTCACCATCAGATTTACGCTGAAATATCTTTGAATGATTTTTGCAAAAGTTAATTCATGTTTGTCCAACCTTTCTTTTATTCCTCCTTTTGTCTAGTCAACAAATTCATGTTTTAGTGCTGACCTCTATCATACTTCACAGGATGAATGTGATGCCTTTAACTAAGACATCATGCATTCTCCTGACTGCATGACCTTCTGCTGAGAAGAGTCTCTATATGCCAAGTATATACATTGAAGTAATTTCTTTGCTGAAGACAATGGGAGCTTTGCCAACAATGTCAAAGGGGATAGGATTTCAGCCAAACCATTGCAGTAATGTAATTTGGCATAAGTCCACTAAAATCTGTGGAACCACTTGAATATACATCAGCTAAAAACCAAGCCAATAAAATGCATATTAGTCAGCATAGTCACGTAGGTGTTTAAGAAAGGTTATGAGGAAAAGAAGCAGCATATGATACCTGTAATTTCAATTCATACATATATGCGAGTCCTCAGGGAATTTGGATGACTATAGACTTGAACACAACTTAAACTAAAATGACACCAAGGCTGTGCTGAGATTTCATAGAGCTGTGCTCACCCTGGAGGCTGAGACTGAGACAGAACGAAAAGCCAACAAAATAAAATATTTTAAAAACTCTTTACTTCTAAAGCTCTCTGTTGTCAGTTATTAGAGAGTGATATTTAAAGGGTAAATAGTCATAGACAGGGTAAATATGCCTGGTGCTTTAAAATCAGGTGACTATTAGACTATTTTAGTAGGTTTTGGAAAACTAGACTTCTTAGTTTTCAATATTTAGCAGGGGATCCAAGGATATGGACAAGGTAATATCAGATTCTATTAGTCTGTGCTTGCAAAATGCAAAGTGGTAGTTTCACACAGGAAGACGCTGATGAGAACAAAAGGATTTCAGATGAACTGGAACATACGGCTGCAAAACAGATTTCTATAATGAATTCTGAGGGGCGCATCTGTTATTATCTACGTGATACAAAATTGCTCTTTTTGTCTCATTTCGCTCAGTTGCACAAGATGCAATCACACCAAACAGGCACGTTCAATAAAACTGTGATCTGACTGATTAAAATGAACACCAATCTGTTTTCTTCTGACAGTCACACAGCAACTTGAATAACAAGGACTATGAACATGGAATTGAATAGCCACTTGGAATTGGTATTAATGTTCGTGAGTGCTGTTAAGGCATTTGACCAAATCTGTCCATCCAAGGAAATAACAACCTTGTATCCTTAAATCATTTCAACCACAAGTCATTTATGAGGCATATTTGATAACATACTGCTGTTCCTCTCCACTTCCAAAGCCTTCTTCTGAGCCATTGTACTGCTTTTTTGTGCAGCCTGAATACCAGCAAAGGAAGTGTTCCTGGAAGGAGGGCACAGGCATCTGTTAGTAAGTGAGAAGTTTCCTTTCACAGTAGCAGGAGGAGAGTTTGCAGAGAAGAAGACATCTTGGTGGAGTCATTTCCCCTAAATCGAGCATATAACCTAAGCTTTCTATTTATGCCCTGTCTAGCTGGGAGAGGAGAGATAACCCTTTCCTTCTGTAGAATAATTAATTCTACTTGTTCAGACACATATTTGTGGTGGAAGACTGAATTATCTTTTTGGATGTCTCCTGCTGAAAATACCAAACCGATGGATATTGTAATTTTCCTACAAAATCCATCCTAAGTGATTAGTACCACTGAAAGATTGCATTCTTCAGCTGTGGAGCAGACAGCCTTAAATTCTTTTATCTTTAACATGACGAAGTCTAACAAAGCAATCAAGTGTTCATATAAATCAACTTGCTCTGATGTTAATGTGATATAGCTGACATTTCTATTGATTCTGGTATTCAATTTTATAAAGTGGTATATTTGATGCCTGTTTTGTTTTCTACTCCAGATGGTATTATTTCTTTTCCTTAAGTGTCTCAAACCCACAAAGATCTTTCAAAAGGGCTTCAGCAGATTTCTAGAATGAACACAGTAAGTGATTATTTCTATTTGCACTTCCTTTTCTCGTGGTTTTGAAAATCTATATTAGCTTGCACAATATGTTAAAATATGGAAGTAAATTGAAGGGAGATGGGCAAAAGCAGAGTGAATTCATTCATCTTTACTCTGTTTTTTAGCAGTATCTCTTTAGTTTTCTATGAAGACCTAAAAAATTAAATAACAAGCAGAAAATTTCAGGTCAGATGTTTCAGGCATAAGCAGTATATAGCCCCAACACCATACAGTTTTTTATCTGTAGTTTTTTGCTCTTTTTTAAGCAGCCATCAATGGTTCACTGAGGGGAAAAAAACCCACAGCGCTTAAAAGGGCAACTTAAATACAACATGTCTGTAAATCATACAAACTTATTCGATGACAGACAAATAGGAATAATAAGTTTGAGGAAAATAATCTTCCTCGTGTACCACTGTTAATGGTAAAATCTAAGACCTGAGGGCTACAGGACACCCCTCCCTCTGCTCTCTGATTCAGCAAATATTTTATGGAGCAAAGAGACCAGTTGGCTTGATTCTCTTGCCAAGACAAATACTTGTCTTACTTCCCGTCTCCTCCATGACTGTTGGAATAGAAACAAGTAGAAATGAGATCTTTTTGTCAGTTGTGCTTCTTCTTCTGTATGTATCCTCCTCCTCACCTTTATGCACCTATTAGTAGGTGCTGCTGAGAAAAGGATACTGATCGACCTTTCCTCTGCTGCAGGACAATTCTTACCTTTTTCCTCTGTGATGGGAATAATAACTTCAAAGGGCTTCACTTCACTGTACACCTCTAGCCTAGTGTGAAAGAAAGATAATGCAGGTACCCCTAAAACGCCAGGATGCAAAGGATTTAGGAAGATTTCTTTTCAGAGGCCAGAACATTAAAGAAACTAAAGGAAATTAAACCTAGCAATGTTAAAAACAATGGGCCTGGGAAAAGACGCACCCTGTTTTTCTCAGGGCTTTTATAATCCCTGGCCCTGTGTCATTGTGGGGGCCTTCAAACATGTCTGCAAGAATTTATCTTCTTCTCATAGCAAGGAGAGCTTCCCTGGGAAACAGAAGGAGAGAAAAACATACACAAGATGTTCTTGGGACACATGGCTCCCTGTCATGTGGGAAAATTAGTGGATAGAATAATAGAATTAGTGTAGAGGGTATTCTTATGAATCTGTTCTGTTCACAGTGCCAATGAAACAATCATATTCTCATAAACTTCTGTAGTGGGAAGCAAAAACATACTAGAAATGGTTAAAGTCAGTGATAGCAGTTTAAAAAAATGGAGAAGAGGCTTGTCCAGAAAATGTCTAACTCCTTTCCAAATTGTCAGAAAGCATTGAGAAAAATAATCAAATACTGAACACACTTTATTCATAATCCCAAACCACATCTTGTGAAGAGACTTTGTCTATATGAATGTGGCAGACTTGCCTTTCACTCTCTGATGAAATCAGGGACAGCTCTATCTGGGTGATAGTCACTCTTGAACCCCTCAGTCAGAGTATTGTTACTTTCTTAGAAATCCTCTGTAAATGTTATCTTGTTGTGATATCTAAAGCTCCTAAAGACAAGCAGCCCACATGTGACAAGACATGGCCATGTCATGCTCATCATTGTGCCCAACTGAGCTGACAGTATCCTATCATTTCCTTGAACTATGTCTCCACATCTCTGTTATCTTGCAGATTTTTGTTGCAGTTTTCTGCAATGCCTAGCATCAAAAAGCTTGTTTAATGATCTACTTGTCATCAGAAATAAAAAAAGATGAGGATAGGACTGCTTTGACATATCTCTGATTGTCTTTGTGTCAGTGGAAAAGAATATCCCTTTCTCAGGGAAGTGGCAGACACTTCAAAATGGGAGAAAAGCATATTTAATAACTTAATGATTATTAATCCTAATGTAAATATCTTCAAGTCAAATTCTGATTTTGCAATTCTATTGAAATCAGTAGGCAGAGGTGGGTTGGTTATATGGTCTCTTTTTTTCTTCTTATCTTAATAACTTTGACAATAAATACATGTGGAAAACCCCGTAGTGTTTTACAGATACCAATCTTCACCTTAGTTTGTATCTACTCCCTACACTGTGTGCTATGTAAACTAAGTGTTTTCCATAGCAGCCTTCAGTCTAGTCAATTACCAGGCACAGATTCTGGGAGGAACACTACAGTTATTCAGAAAGGATTATCAAATATTGTGCATTATTGTTCTAAACACAGTAATGATTTAGAGAGTTAAACTGCAGTCTACTGGAAGGTAAAGCATACTCTTTTTTGCTACAGTTTTATTTTTTAAGGGTTTTTTATTTTGAAATCATTTATCACTTAATTTTACCTTGGCCATGGTCATATTTCTCTTCCTTCCACCCACTCCCTGGAAAGGATTTTTCTGATTTCACACTAAGAATTACATTAGCGGGAGATCAGATAACTTCCTTTGAAAATGGTACATCTCAATTAAGTACATCTTTTCTGTACTTGTTCATTCATAGATGAGAGTGTAGATGAGTAAAATGCTTAAAGAAACTGAGAATTTCTGGCTTATATTCACATAGATATTCTTTCCTAACATAAATGTAGAGCGAGGCATTTATGGGGTAAAAGAATTGCAAAAGATGAGGCCTGTCTTATTCTGTTTGTTGATGCATTCTGAGCAATTATAACTCGGGAACAACAGCCCTCCAAGATTTCAGTGGCTAGCAATGAACATACTGCTAGTTGGCTGAAACCTAAGCATATGCATTTCGTTGGATGAAAGAGAGCAACCACTGTACAAAATTTTCATAACAATCCTTTCTACAAGTCTCTGCTAGCCCCTTTCACTGCCTTAATGTGGGTTGAAATTGGAGTTCTTCAATGATTTCTATTCAATCTCAGCAGCGCACCCCTTTAACAAAGCTCTTAGCCTTTGGATATGTTCAATTGCAAGTTGTATGAAAGCTAAAAGGGAAATTTGACTTTAACTCTTGAAACTGTTGAAATGAAACAGTCAAGCAAACTTTTGTTTTTCTCGCTTCCAAATTCAGAGTTTGAGTCCAGACGGTATGCCTGACTCATCTGGTGTCACTTCTGTCTACATTTGGGTTAGCTAAATCAAGAATAGCGTGAAGACAGTTTGGCATGTTGTATTTCTCTGGAGGTAAGGACTCATGCTCCAGTGTGGAATCAATGCCATTGCTTTGTTGCAGTTTTGCTGTTGTCTCTTCTTTCCGCAACTGCGATTGCTACTAGCTCGTTTACTAGTTTTCCTTGATCCGCAGTGGTGGGACTGACAGATTGTTTCTAATGTGTAAATAGCTCTTTGATGAGAGACCAACCCTCTCAACAGAACCATGAAATCTCAGTTCAGAGAACATTATCTCACCTTAAGCTTCTCCATAAATAGAAGGCTGTATATTTAGTGCTTTTCATCAGAAGATTTCAAAACATTTTACAAGAGAAGAGAAGTATTTATAGTGCAAGTGTATTTACAGTCAGGAAAGACATCAGATTCTGAGACATCAAAACCTGCTGTAAATGTAAAGTTTTTTTAGAGAGCTCTCGGGAAAACTTGTCTTGATTTCTAAACCAGTGATAACCATCTCTCTTTGTGATTTTCTAAGCCAAGAGTTCTTTGTCTCTTTCTTGAAGCCAACAGTTCACCAGAGATGTCAGTCTTGTTCTTTTATGCTTAGTTTATGTTGAATTTTCAGTGGGTTGACCTAATCTAGGTAATGGATAATTGTGGCCTCTCCTATAATGTGAATAGTTCCTGTGGCTTGTGTAGATTAAAAGGTTCTACATAGGGCACTTTAGTACAGTGGTGAGTGTCCCTGTCTCTCATGCAGGAGACCAGAGTTCGATTCCCACCAGGGAGGCAGCGGTGCTGTTTAAGAGTTGGACTCGATGATCCTTGTGGGTCCCTTCCAACTCAGAATAATCTGTGAATCTAAATGCTCTAATGATTTACCCTTTGGCTCAACAGACTATGGGGAAATCTGGAGAGCCTGAGTCAAGACTTGAAGATATAAAGGAAATACTAAAATAGACTAAAGGTTTTGTGCTCCTTTAACTTTGGGCCTCCAGTCTGGGGGTGTTTGAAAACCAGAGTCAGAGTCTAGCGTGGCCAGTCACTTCTGAAAAATTCCATCACTCCAGAATATCTTTGGTTAACCATTTTTTACTTTCCTGCCCCACACCTCTGGCCATAATACTTATTAGTAGGAATTTTTGCAAATGGTGGTAAATACCAGCTTTGGCTTTTGAATCTATTTGTTCTATTTGGAAAAGCTTACTTTCCAGTGGCTGTAAGGTGGGTTTTTTATTGCTGTTGTTTTTTTTTTTAAAGACCAGTAAACAAAAACCCCCGTCAATTCATAAAGAAATGAGACAGGGGAGACTATTTATGCAGTCTCATGTGTAATAATAATCAATTAAAATACCTAAATACGTGGTCATCACTGTTTTTAAATGAAAGCTTTCCTCTCAAAATATCTTAAGACAGAAGAGTGATCTCAGGTAATACTTTCCACTAGCTGTGCTGCTGACTTACATAATTTGGATGCTAATCAGAACAGAATGCATCAATATACTTCTAGAGAGTTTTTATTTTAAACCTTTTATTGGCAACCAGGCAGCTGGAATATTCGTTAAAAAGTTTTAATTTCTATTCATTTCTTTCAGTTCTGATAGCTTCTCTACTGCTGTGATGATTGTAGCTGTGAGGCATAAGTATTACCTGAACTTTCTATGACCTAATCAAGCTCAGGTGAAGATAAAAACCAGGCCTAATTTCTCTTCTTTTGTGCTCTTAGAATTCAAATGATATTTTCAAGGTAAAGGGGTCATCATCTCTTTTCTGCCAGGTATACTTTTCTCTCTCGTTCAGGCTGTGAATGTATTGTGAAAACTGACCAAAATCAGATTCATGGTAAGGACATGAGCTTAGTCTTTACTTTCTAATCAGATAACAGCTGTTTGTGTATAGTGCTTAGAGATCGGAGTCATGGCTCAAACTCTATTGTGTGACTGTATCCAAAGGTAAAGATCAAAGACAAGTCCATGCCACAGAAAGTAGTTTCACTTATCATTGGATTCAAGGTGACAGAAAATATAGCTGACACTTTAAACTCACTAGATGCACTAGATTATTATTGGCAGTATTGTAAAATAGCCAATCTTTCCTCACCTGTCTGTGATTCCCCTTGTGGGGAACATTGTTTTCCTGGCTGTGATCACAGTAATATATCTGTTAAGGTAATGATTATCAGTGATGAGATAATCAGACACTGGAATCAAAGATTGTTCTCTCTTGGCTTCTTTTTGTTTTTTTTTTTTTGGTAATGAAGATAAGACACAAAGACGAGAACCGTCACTATTAGCTCAAGACTTCTTTCATCCCAAACACCTAAATCGTTTGAGGGAGGATCTTTAGGGGAGGCTCCCCTGCAAATTAGGCCTCTCAGGTTTCATGCCAAGTCCTATGCAACTGTGCATGTGCAAACTGCCACCTCATCCTCTCGGTACAGCTGGAGAGAGGCACATTTATTTTGTATATGAAGCTGGGGCAGGTCCTGAAGTGCCAGGTGGTTGGCTGGTGAGATGAGGATGCTGGTTGAGTACCAGGGCAGGGCTACCCAGAGATTCTAGTGGACAAAAATATGATGTTGTTATGTGATAAATTTATATGATAAGCCACATGACCACTCTGAAAAAGATTACATGTACATATGGGGGTGAAAGAATGGCTTATTGCCTTCCTCTGGCTTGACTCTCATGCTTCTCAACAAGGAAACCATTTCTGCCACCCAATACCAAGCCAAAGCCATATTTTTCGTTTAAATATTTGATCTGCTTTGGATAAAAGTCACTAATTCCTGTTGGCATTCAATTATACTAATCTTGTGATCCTCCTTGGTAGTATATTTTTTATAATTTTATTAGGTATTTCAGTTTCAAGGGAGGGCTTCTAAAGGACACGCTGGCTTCACCTAAGTCAGCAGTTGGGTTGAGCACAACCAGCCTGAGATGTTTTATATCAGTGGCAAATGTTACCTCCTCTACTCGTGTTTCTGTAAAATTAAAACTTCAAAGTACTCTTCTTTCATCACTAAATCTTTATCTGTTTGTGTAGGCTGTGTGTTATGATTACTTAGTTTTTGAAGTGGTGAACTAGCAACCTAAGTCATCTTATGGATTTTTAACCCTGAGGGGAATCTATACAGCATTTATATTCAGTTACCTTAGATGCCATTCAAAAACTGGAAATCAGAATTTTGTTATAAATCATTGAAGAGAGGCAGGCACCTTTGGTGTAGGCAGTTAAATTTTAGAATACTGAAATTAGCTGTGTAAAGTGCAGAATGTAGATGTTATCAAGTATTTAAATAGTTCATAGAGTGTTATTCATAGAAAGATTTTTCTGAGGTCACCCAAGAAGCTTATGTATTGCGCAAAAATAAATGCCTATCTCCCAAGTCCCATGATTGTACTTTTCCATTTGGACAATTCATCTTCTGTGATATTTTGCAGAAAGAGTAATAATAATAGATCGTTGCACTCGGTGCTTCTTCTTTTCTCTGTCAAAAAAGTCATCATTATTCAGCTTTCTGGCACTTCCATGCTGCCGAGGGTAAAGCTGACCAGTTTACAGCAGACAGAGACCTGTTTCCTCATCTACTTTCCCACTGCATTAGGTTATCTCAAAGCAAACAGGAAATTATTTTCCCTAATGAGCACCAAGAGTTGCAATTTACCAAAACCAAGAGGTTTATGCAGTGCTTATGCTGTATTTCAGTAACTCAGAAGAGCCTTTGTTTTACCCCTTGGACACATTAATCATGCTGGAAAATGCATCAGTTTTTGTTAATTATCAAAAATGGTTACAGTTATTAGAGATATGTTTGCCAAAGAGACGTATATTCTTGAAGGCTTTTGGAAAGATATTATTCTGTTCATATTCATTCCGGGCTAGCAGTGTAGGCCTCTGGTCCAAGGCAAAGGACTGCGCCTGAATTGAAGGTTGTACCTGATCCAAGGGCTACATTGATCATTCCTTCCTCATACACATGCAGGCTTATGAATGAGATCTTGGGCATATATAAATTACCAAGTCAAAAATATCTGTATAAAGAAGTAACAAACACATGAACAAAATTCAGAACTCAATGGAGCTCTGCAATCCAGCCTGTGTACTCTACTCTATTTCTCTGGATTATGACCTGTATTTTCAGTATGTTCTCTTGTGCCATATTGTTCTGGTTTTGGCTGAGGTAGAGTTAGTTTTCTTCCTAGTAGCTGGTTCAATGCTGCGTGTTGGATTTCATATGAGAATAACATTGATAACACACTGATGTTTTAGTTGTTACTAAGCGGTGCTTACGCCAAGCCAAGGGCTTTTCAGTTTCCCATGCTCCTCCAGTGAGAATAAGAAGCTGAGAGGGAGCATGGCAAGGACTGCTGATCTGAACTGGCCAGAGGAATATTGCATGCTGAAGAATGTCATGCTCAGTGTAAAATCCCCCTCAGTAAAAACTCGGGGGATTGGCTGGGAGAGGCTGCTGCTCAAGGATGAGCTGGACATCGTGACCGGTCAGTCAGCAATTGTATTGTACATCACTTGCCTTTCTTGGGTTTTATTCCTCTCTCTGATTTCACTCCAATTATTGCTACATTTTACTTTACTTCAATTATTGAATTATTCTTATCTCAAACCATGAGTTTTCCAATTCTCCTCCCCAAACCACTGAGGGGGTAAGTGAGAAGCTGTGTGGTGATTAGTTACTGGCTGGGATTAAATGCAGGACCTCATCCTGCAGCCCTACAACACTTCTTAGTGCTGGAGTCATGGTGGGGTCTGTGCCTTCCAAGTGGAAGTGTGACTAGTGTGCTACTCCTTGACAGCCCATTTAAACTGTGTCTACATCTTCCTTGTTCCAGCTGTAAGAGGGTTCCCCCCACAAACCTGCCCAAAATCCAGCGCTCAGCATGCACCTCCTACCTTGCTTTGAACTTTCAGGACTGAAAACTCACCACTTTTCAGTCTCTGCAGGGTTACACTCAAATCTTTGCTGAGCAAGAGCAGAGGATATTTAAATGCAAAGATGAAAGGAGCAGAGAGACTGTGATTCACACACTAAGACCAGTCCCTTGTTTTCTCTCACAGGGTAGGATTTGGGAGATTTCCAAGGAAGAGCTGGACTTTGAATCTTTTCTGAGGAGAATCCTAATGCAATTCAAATTATTTTCTATTAAGTCCATGGCAAATACCTATTTGGTTAAAATGTTGGAATTCTGCCTACATACTCCTCTGCTGAATCCATGGGTAGTCTGCTCCAAACAGGCAACTAATCTTTGTATAATTCAGCTGTATGAGTGTGCTAAACTAATTCCCAATTATTTTCATTAGGTTCCTGTGTTCTCCTGCCCACTTCATCTGGGCTGGAATCCAGCTGACGAGGCCTCACAGAGGCTGAAGGTGGAATTCAGGTCTGATGACAGTTGCTGAAAACTCATTTATTTTCCAGACAGTAGCATTTATTTAATTTCCATTTTAATATACTGTTATTTCAAATACTAATCGACTTCCCAGATACCTTCAGGTGTCTCATTCTAGCACAAAATATTAAGAAATACATTTGCTGTCATTTGATCTTGGACTCAAATGAGTATTTAGCAAAGTGGTTAAGTTTGAGCTTAACTTTCTGCATTTTAATTTCATTTTGTATTAGCAATTGAATATCGTCTGAGTTAAATTCTGTTAATAATTTTTCATATTTAAGTCACGTCATCCTTCTCAGTCTTTCTTTAATGAATTAATTTAGAAAACTTACCAACATAATTAATGATTTGTATAAAGATGACTGAACTTTTCCCCTCTCTGTGTTCTTTCTTTCTGAAAACACAGTTTTTCAACTGAAACATTTTTCAAGGTAAAGAGGTTTTTTCCCTCTGTTTCATAGAAAAAAACCTGTATAAACAATTTTCAGTATACTAAATTTTAATTTCGAAATCTTGTATTTGTTTTCTATGGAAACTAGATATTTGGGGAAAACCCCTCACACCTATAATGTTTTACTAGTAAGAAAATATCCTTAAAAATAAAGATTGGTATTTTCTCATGGCCTGATTAAATCTAATGATAAATTCCTATTTTACAACACTACAACCCTTGTAATTCCTATCATATATTTTCTCTAGGAAACAAGGAGTGGGCAAAAGAGCCCTGCAACAGAAATGAGAACTGAGGGAGACAATTATAAAACAAGCTGTTCAGGATGTCTGGAGAAAACAGAGTACCAAACCCAAACAACTGGATTATTTCTTGAGCCCTTTTGTTTCCATCAGGGCACTTGTTAATCTCTCCAGTATTAACCTTAAATTTCTCTGTCATATTTAAATTTCTGTTTGTTTTGCCAGCATCTGAATCCAAGTGAGAAAGATTAATTGCACTTGGAAAGATTTCTGTGAGTTATTTTTCTGAATATGAGGCGCTAAAAAAAGAGCCGCTGCATGATGCACAGCAAGGTTCAAACTAAGTTAAGAAAAGAGAATTTGGAAAGGTGGGGTTTTTTGTTTGGTTTGTTTTTTGTGGTTTTTTTTTGGTTGGTTTGTTTTTCCCCCCTCTGGGAAAAGGCTTCTGTGGTCTGCAACCTGCTTGAGCCTGACGGAGCAGCTGAGGTTCATTAAGCATCCATGGAGTAGCATGCCTGGCAGCTCACTGGGTTATATGGGATTTATCAGCAAGAAATCAATTGTAAACAGTATAAACTATACGGAATACCAGAGCTGCAGGAGGTGGAAAATAGGAGGTTCTGATATTACCATTGTGGAGCAATACAAACTGCTGCGGAAGTGAAGAAATTGAAATAATTTGACCATATGGTTTGTGAAGGTTATATTGCAGGAAAAAAAAAGATGAACCACAAAATTGGCTTTGATCTTTGACAGAAAAATCTTAAGAGTAAGGCACATAATCATGGAAATTTTTCTTTCCTGTAAGTAAAATACTTACCAAATTTTGCACAGATTCCTAGGTTCCTATATATATTAATCAGCAGAAAAATCATAATCAGCCATTACTAGACTCTTTACAAGAAATGATTCCTTTGTAATGTTAACACTGTTATCATAAGACTCATCACAATTTGAACCTTGTAGGCCAGACTGGCTGCTTTTTCACTGAAAAATAAAAAGGTCATTTTAATCAGTGCAATTTGGAAATAGGAAATATTTTAATTGTAGTGTATAGTCTATTAAAAATGGCTTTAAAAATTAACCCATTCCTCCCCATTACTTTTATTTTCACAGTCATATTTTCAGTAAAGGAAATAGCAGGCATTTCAAACCCTTGACAAAATATTATTTCTCTGGGAGTGAAATAAACTCAAATAAATATACTCTTATAAAATTATAGCTACCTACAAGCCTGGGTCCAAGTGTATTCAAGGAACACTGAGCAGGTGAATAATCCCTGCTGAACACAGTGGAACTGCTCATCTGCAAAAACCTTGCAGAAAAGTGCCAGGGTCTTCTGAAACAGTGTCTTAAAATATCTAATAGTTATTTGCCTTTCACTGACCTTAATCTTAGAAATTTCTCTTCAAATCTTAATTTGAATATAAATTGCAAATTATTCACATCTTGTTCACAGAAAATGTCTAAACCAGGTCTATTGTCTGTTTATTTATTGCTTCCTTTTCTTATCATTGTAAAAATATTCTTAGCGTAACAGAATTGCCACAAACCCCATCACGATTTAAGTGAGTGTGTAGAATAAGTTTCATAGGGAGCTATGGCTACCATAAAAATGATTCGCAGTTGTTAAAGTTGATTCTACCTTTTAATGTTTCCTCATAACCTGGTGCTTTAAAATAGTATTTGGGACTTGCAGCAGCTTTGATTATCTAAATAAGTTTTCTTCTCTGAATTTTTGGGAGCCCTATATAATTTCTACAAATCAGTCTATAAAGGACTTTTTGTAAAAGAGTCTCTCTAAGATCAGTACACATAATGCTGGGAAACCTTCAAAAATTCTTCTAAACCCCTTAAAATGTGAAGAATACTGAACTGTACTTATGTCGATCCTTATTGACTTGTAAATATATGAGTTTATTGAATACATTGACTTTCAGGAATAATAGCACATGCAGTTTAACAAGGATTAATAACCAAACTCATGTATTCTGCAGGTATAAAAACATTTGACGGCTATAAAGAGACAATCATAACGGTGATCATGTCTACAGCATTGAAGATAAATAAAGGATGACCACATTTCATGGAAATGGAGATGCATGAGCCTGCTGAGAGTGTCTGCCAAAAACATGATATTATGGTTATAAGAAGGTGAGTATAGGCTGTGTGCTTGTTTAAGTCTTTTTTTTTCTAATTCTAGGGGATTTTTTTTCATGAACAGTTCTCAGGCCATTGTTAAAACATTTTGCTGGGAGAAAGAAATGTGTGACTCACTTGGTGAGAACACATGGACTATAAGGATCATAAAAAAACAGGCTTGCAGGGCTTGGTCATCATAAATCAAAAACTAGAACGTGCATTTAGACAGGTAAATTACTATTACAATGAAGGTAAGTGATATTTATACAATCTTAGAAGTGGTATAGTCATCATGGAAGGTTAATTTTCCAATTTCCAATAAGAATTGGTTAATTTTCAAATTTCCAGTAAGGATTGGTCAGAAATAAGTAAAATTAATTTTATTTGGCTTCCTTGCAATTTTACCCTTGATGTTTAAACATGACCGAAATAAAATAGGGTCTTAGAAACAGAAGACTTCTTTCATAATATCTGTTTCTTTCTCAGGGTACCTCTCATTAATTTTTTACTTTATATTAAAAATGCAAAAGTGTTGATAGAAATAAACATTTCCTACCAATAGAACTTATTTTTTTGTTTTAATAAAATAGATAGCTCCAGACTTGTGCTAGTATTTGTTTCCAGACTTCGGTATTAATCACAGAAACTCTCTTTGAACTTATGATGCTTGGCTTTGAGGGTCCTGCAAAACAATCTGCTTATCCCTACCCTTTGCTTCTAACCTCTTGAAGAGTTATTAATTCACAATGGGACCTGCTCTTGTATGCCTGCAGCTTCTCCTCACAAACTTTGGTTGTACATGCTAAAAGTTTTGGGAAATTCAAGTGCCCCATTGTACCTCTTAGACAGTCATCCATGTCATTTTTTGTGACTGGCAAACTGGCAAGCACTACAGAAGTGCAATATCCATCTGTCAGTTGGATTAATTCTCGTTTTATCACATTTATTCACATGTCTATAAACTCTATTCTTCATGTAGTTTCATGTAATTTGCTTTATAACCCAGTCCAGTTTACTGTCGTGTAGCTCTTTGAATCTACATAGTCTTTTTTTCAAAAATTTAGGTCCCATTTTCTGCCTTTTACTCCTTTGGTACTATGGTTGAATTAAACATCAGCAAAATACTACATATTTTACATTTTACATATTACATTTAGAGCTGTGGCATGAGTAGCATCTAGTTCCACACATTTGTTACTATTTATTTTACCATCCCTTTCAAAACCTTTTCTAACTAACATTTGAATTTGAAACAGTTACTCTGACTCATTCCCTCAACAGAAAGATGCAGGTGTGGGATCAGGCCTTAAATACAACATAATTTCTTTTTATATCTCTTTTACACATTAAAAATAAATTGTAGATCAATCACTTGTCTGAGCATTCTCAAGAGATTCTATATTTGAGCCTGAGCATTTTTGCCTGTTTTTCCAGGGAGAAGGCATTCAAGAAGATAGCTATGTATAGCTACTTTTTTCTCAATCCATTTTAATTAATTTAGTTTCTAAACTAAATTTCTGAGGGTTTTTTATTATTTTTGTGGGTATTTTTTCTTTTTAGACTTATGCCTGACTACATTCTGAGAATCCTTTTATTAAGTATTTAACTGCAGTAATTTCTTCTAAAGAAACCAACTCCTGGTTGAAAAATTCATCCAGATCTACTAAAGAAAACTTCCCTAAGAGCTGAACAATAGTTGCAGCTCTTTCAAAATAAAATTTTCTCAGTAGTATCTGTAGTCCTTGAGACCCTTTGCTCTCAACAGCTCGCAGTGCTGTGTTCAAGGGGGCTTATCCAAGGACACTCATCTTGGCAGAAGCATCTTGCCCGTGAGCTTGTTTTGCTATCCTTGACGTTCCAACCCCTAACCTTCTCCTAATCTCTGTTACAGTTCCTTGTTGTTTCTTGTTGTGTTCTCTGATCCTGGAGAGGTACCAGGCTGGTGGAGCTGGTGCAATGAATTTCTTTTGTTTAGGGGAGCTTTCAGTTGTGACCACAGTTGGAGTAAATGATTCATTTCAGCAGTGTTTCTTTGCACACTGGTGCTCTGAGCGTGACTGAAGAGAGCAAAATGCAGTATTCAGCTAGAAATGGAAAATTGTCAGCTGCCCCTCATGAATTTTAAACTGCCTTTATTTCTAGCATCAGTAGGAGCCAGAGGAAACCTGGTTATAAAACTGAATAATTCCTACTAGATCTAGGATGAGAAATGAAAAGGCTTCACTCCTCTGAAGCCCATTTGACAGGGGCAATAGTTTGATGTTTCAGAGGTCTGGAAAACCTTTCAGGCTTGAAGCACCTTCTGCAGACACCTTTCACCTGAAAATATCTTCAACATGGGAAGTCTGAAGTGGAGAGAAAAGTTAAAGAATAATGAACCCATGCTGAAGTACTAAGGCAGGTCTGAATCTGAATGCCTGTTCCAGATTAATATAATCTTTCTCCCAAAACAGTCCCATTAATTCCTGCTGAGCTGGTCACTGCATGGGATAATGTGGTAGAAGCTGATTATGTGCTTTGAAGAATTTGGAAACATGAAATTTTCTATTTGGTTTCTGTTTTGTTTGAGTTTTATTTTTAACCTACCTGTGTTAATATTAATGCTTCCTTTGTCTTGTTTATTCTGGGTACTGCAGAGTCCTTCCCCAGTCTCTTGACAGATGCATCTTTTCTGCAGCGTGAACAAAGTTTATTGCTAGTACAATATTAGCTTTTCTAATCAGAAACTGACGTTATTACCTAATGTAGTTATTGCTCTGCATTACTAGCCAGATGTTAGAAATAATGAGCTGATAAAGCTGCTATTAATTTGAACAGGTTGACAATTTCAGGCTTTTGTAGCACAAGATCAGGAGACCCATAAAGGAACAGAAAAATAATCTGAGTAGTGAAGGTAATCAAAAGCTTGTAAACTCAAGAATTGATATCCAAGTTTGACACCCTTCCTCAGGCTGTTGGCTGCAATCACATAGTGTGTGCTCCAGTTCAGAGACCAGAGACTGACCACACCTCAGGCGAACAAAAAATATGAGACTATGCAGTGTCATTCTGAATCTGAGCTGATATGTTCTACCTTTTCATATAGGATGTCTTGTCTTCTACCATTGAGACAGTTCTGAGGTTTTTGGTCAGCTAGAATTGTGGATAGAATGGGCTCATATTTCTAGCAGCTTTCCATGGGTGGGATTTCAGGGCACGTGGTTCTGTATATTTAGAAACAAGTTAGGGAAACTTTTCCCTCTGCTCATGGAAGAGGAAAACAGAAGTTCATTTTTGTCTAACCCCTACTTTTTTCTGCTACATGGAAAAAACCCCACCAAACTTCTCTCAGCCTGAGAATGCACTTTTTGGGCTTGCAGATATAGAATGGGAATAAGGAACAAAACTTTGATATCCTACCAGCTACCGTTCTCTGATCTTCCGTACATTGATGTAAAACCTGTATTATCAGCAGATAAGATTTCAGTGCATGCCTGTCTATCCTTGGAGAAAGATTAGAGAACAAATAGGTTTAGATAATAGAATATTTAATAAACTGATTGAAGGTGTTTGGATGCAGCAGCAATGAGGAAGAGGGCATCCATTGGTATTCGAAAACAGAACAGAGTACACAATAGAGCAGTGTGTTTTTGGAGAAGAAAAGTATTTCCACCAGGGGTTTACTTAGTGTCCAGTTTTAGTAAACTGTAGTTTACTAAACTGGACACTACAGTTTACTACTTCAGTAGTGTCCAGTTTCAGATTCCAGTTTGGTAAAAAGTAATTTGTTACCTGTACAGAGGCAGTCGCGCTTCCTGTGCTTGATTTTCACCTCCGCTCAAACTTCATAATTGTCCAGAGCAACTTTCAATGAAGGTAGGCTGATTCAGTTCACTGAGTTTAGTCCTAACTCTGTTAAGGGAGAGAAATGCTCACTGGCAGATTTACTTGTAACTATTATTGTTGAATTTACTTGTTTGGCCTGTACTTTTAAAAAATCTAATTGAGGTAAAATATATCTACCTATATGTATCTGATACACAGCTAAAATAGAGAATATATAAAGCATGATCTTTTATGTTATTAGGCTAGTCCAAATTATGCTGTCTAGGAGAGGAGGAGCAAGACAGGGAAAACATAGGAGTAACATGAAGTAATGGTACTTAAATTTTAAAATCCCACATTCAGAGGTTTGCATTTTACTGATTTTTCTATGAATCTGGAATGCACCAATGCTCCTTTCAAGCCTTTTTGCTTGAAAATATGGCTAATTTTATATTAATGCCTTTAACTATTTTTATTGTAATTTCTAATTTCCTTTGGAGAATAATATATATTTAATGGAAATATTTATTAAATACATATTAAATATTGGTAAATACAGTTATACACCATCCTTCACGAGGAAAGGGACAGGCCAAGGCTGTTGCAAAACACTAAACTTGCAAGAAGTGCAGGTTGTTAATATGCATGCGGGGCTGCTGGTGCGGGCACAATCACCGGGGTCTGGGGGGGGAAGCGGCACGGGATTTATGCTGTGGGAGTGACCACAGCAGCCCGGAGAAACCCACAGGCTGGCGGGGGTGAGGAGGTTGGGTTTCTTTCCCTTTAACATCCACCGGTCTTGTGAGAGAGGGGCAGCACTGCCCGTACGGTGCCAGGCAGAAGCCTCCTCCTGGCGCAGCGACAGCTGCACCCTCCCAGCACACAGTTTGCCTCACTTCTGTGGGGCAGTTTCTTGGGTCAGGGATGGGGGCACGGTGCCGCCATTGCGAGCCCCCTCCCCGCAGGGCGGGGTGAGTCCCGCCCCACAGGCACCGCGGCACCGCCCCTCGGCAGAGCAGAGTGACTGCGCATGTGTCAGGCAGCTGAGCTCGCGGACCGCTGAATCATAATTGAGAAAAATTTGCTTCACAAATGGGTGGGGTCATAATGGAGAGGTTGCGATGCAGCAGAGATTCACTGTATATTTACTTTAGCTTTCAAAAGCTCTCAGAATCCTGAAAAAAAGTTTCTGATTATTATGTCAAATTTGATCTGACAATCTCTTTCCTTTTCATTTTTCTTTCTTTTTAACAAGCTGATTGAATAAATGGAAATGCCACATTGATAACTGAAGCTTACATAGAAAAGTCTTTCCTGTGACAAAATTATTCTCATTCTGGTTGATTGGCATGCACAATGGCTTACAGGTGGTGACTTCTATTTATCAGTGACTATCAAGATACTGGTGTTGTAGGGCTTTTTCCATGAAAATGGCATCATTGCCTGCCTTCCTCATCGGAAGTATTTTCATCCAAATATAATGGACTAGATACAAGGACAGCACTTAAGTACCTATTGTAGTATGATATAGATGAGTTACCTAAATCTAAAATAGTAATCTAAAAAAAATACTTATGAGCTGTCACCTAATACTGGAAATATCTAGATTCACTACTTAAAGAAGTATACTTACTTCCAGAATTGATACTATGTGAGCAGCTATTTGTTCCACTGATTAGTACTTTTTAAAAGACAAAGTAACCCCACCAAATATGTTGGTGAGACTAGCCCCAGAGTGCCTTGCAGCCTGTTTGATGCTCTGAACCAAAGAAGGGGCACAAAGCTGGTGAAGGGTCTGGAGCACAAGTCTTACGAGTAGTGACTGAAGGATCTAGGAGCAGTCAGGCTTGAGGAAAAAAACCCAGCAACAAATCACCCCCCACCCCCCAAAAAAATGTTTTGCCTTTTTCTTTTTTTCAGTCTGAGTAATATTGCCACAACAGAAAAATTTGGTGAGAAACATACTACATTTTAAAAATGATTAATTTTAAAAGCTGAGAAGTGGCCTTGAGCATCTATACTGTGTTTATTTGTTGGCAGACTGGATACCTGGAGGAAATCACAGAACAATTACATTATTAAGAAACATTTCACTAAAGGGATCACATAAAAATATTTCTTTGAGAAAGTTGATATATATTTATCATGAATAGTTTAATGGTAAAATCAATTGTGCCAGTTTTGTGTTAAATGAAATGAAAAAAGATAATTAGAACTAAAAATTGTGACTTTGCAATCAGAGTCTAAATAAAAACCTCATTCATAAGGAATAGTTAACAATGCCTTTGTAATGGAGATTTACTTACTTTAAGGTTTGCATTAGATGAATTTAATTATTCAGAAGATACTCAAAGCAGCACTAAAAAGCAGTGGTGTCTTCACTGATATGGTGTCGACAATTACGGTCCAGTTATTTTCATGTTTCACTGCACTCACATAAAGTGGACAGAGCAGAGTTTTGTAGGCCAACATGGATCAGGTTTTGATGGATGAACTAATAAAGAATGATTGGTTTGCTCTTAACCTGTTATCCAATTTCAAATTCTTTTTGAAATGTGCCTTAAATACTTGTTTCTTTCCACTTAAGAAATTCAATCTTGATATGTTCCACAGAAAGCTCCATGATGTAAAATGTCTGCACAGACGCTGAAAGAACTCATTGTGTTTTTTCTTTATAACAAGCACAGGAAGAAGCTGTAATTTACCTCTTGGTACTTCATCCTAAGGAGGAACATTAAAGAGAGCAGCTAATAGTACATGGGTTTTTTGGAACTGTCTTCACTATACAACATTTTTGTATGAAGGACATAACTTTGTTCAGTGGCTGAAATGCCTGGTACATGATAAACACTGGTTCTGAGCTTTTAAATCTGCTCTTACAATAAATTTGCAGGGGACACGCAGTCAGACAGTTTCTCACTTCCAGGTTCTTTGCTTAGCAAACAAACAGCTGTGCATGCTTTTGCTATTTAAACAAGGCAGCTTCATTTCAAATGCATGTACAACTCCTGTTGAAGTCAAGGAGAGCAGGACATGTCTGAAAACATGGTTTTTGTTTCACTTTCCTTCGGCCTTCTGATTGACACAGGAAAAAGGAACGGCATCTTGTTTGGGAAATTCAGTGTTTCAAAGGATTTCAAAGGGAATAGTGAATAATGAATGAAGAGACAGGACTGGAAACAGGAGATATGAGAGAAAGAAAAGAAAGATAACAGAAAAAATAACCTGTTACAGTGTTATTGAGGAATGGATAACGAAAGATGCTGCTAAAATCCTCCCAGAAGGCACTCTTTTCCTGGTAATACTATACAGAAAGGAATGCAGCTCTGTCCAGCTCTGTGCTTGAAGCATGGGGAGCATTCTCCTCACTCCTCTTAAAAGGCCAAGATCTCTTGAAATTTCTCCTCTCCATTGGTTCTTTCAATGTATTTTAATTGGTTTGAACATCTTACAGATGAAGCATAAAACTACATGCTAGAAAAATGCAGAATAGTCCTAGGAAGGATCTCACGTAATTCAGCTCCATTTTTCAAGGTAGGACAATCACATTCATATAATTGGTGATGCTTGTCTGATTTTGAAGACTTCCACAACAATCTAGTCAAGGTTTTTACTAGTCTTTCAACTTCCTTGATATTTAATTTACATGTTGCTGTAGTTTTAAATCCATTGCTCCTTATCCCCCCCCTTAGCCCACAGGCTATAGGTATGAAAAACAGATTATTTTTATCATTATCCTTTCATGTTCTTGGAGATTTCATGGTTTAAAGAAACTCAGTTTCTGGATTTTTTAAGCTAAGCAACTCCAATTCTTTGAGAGTTGACATTCCTGAGAACTGATATTTCAGAGAATTGACATTCCTTGAAACTTCTTCACTTATTTTTTGACACAATGATCCTAAAATATGACAGTATTCCAGTTGAATCTATATCAACACTATGTAGGAAAAATATTAATGTGATTTTCTGGTTACAATCCATCTCATATTAAAACTTCTGGGGGTTTGTAACAGCTTGGCTTTGGTGATACATCATGAGACAGTCTCAGCTTTCAGTGCACTTAAAAGATGCTTCAATATTAGTACCCTAAACACTTGAAAAAAGACCATGGTGTTATGGTTTAGGGGGTTTTCTGCTGCTCTGGTAACGAGGGGGTTAACAGCTCAGTTCTGGCCTGAGCTCTCCGTGCTGCCATGGCCTTCAAGGTTAGAGATAAAGGCAGGCGTCTCTGCAAATAACAGACTTGGGAGAGAAAAAAAGTTCAGTAGTAAGATGTAGCGTGCCAGCTCAGAACCTGCGTCGGGAGGCTGAGAGATTTGAAGGCCCCCAGGCCCACGAGAGAAGGGGTAGAGATGTTCTTCCAGGCATCCCGCTGCTGCTTGTGAATTGGACTGACCATGGTGAAAACCTATGGACCAAAGAGAGAGAACCAGGACCGCAGAATCCGTCTAAGCATTAAGACTGAAGATGGAGAGGTAAAAACTGGACAAACTGCTGATGTGTTGGAGCCCAGAGACAGAAACCTGGAGCTAGCTGAGAGCTCCGCAGAAATCCTTGGACAGACTTTTTTTGTGCATTGTTATAGTATCTGTGTACTTTGGGATGGGCTCATTTTGAAGCAGAAAAGCCAGTACTTAAAAGCTGCAATCCTGGCTGTGACTTCTGGACAACAGAGAATTTTTCAGAAGAACTGTCGTCCTCAGGTCGAGATCTCACTTGGGAGGGGTCATGAAAGACCTTTCCCTCTTGTGAGAGAGAGAGAACTTTATGGAAGGGCAGAGAGATGGTTCCTACCCTGGATCTGGTCAGAAATACCAACCTGCCTGGTTTACCCCTACCCAATGTTCCCCCTTTTTCTCCTGGTGGAAAAGGGAATATTACATCTATTGTAAGAGAAGGAGGGGTGGGGGGAGAAAGGTTGCCTTCTAAATGATGCTTCCCTTGCAGTTCTGAGCTTGTTAGTTAGAAAATAAACCCTTTATGTTCTTTATTTATAGTTTTGCCTTGCTTCTTTTGCCTGTGACCAGTTTTATTTTATTTTCCAGTTGGTTTTTTTTTTTAGTTTTCTCCTTCAGGAGAAGTTGGGGTGGGTCTCTGGCATCCAGCCAGGGTCAAACCACGACACATGGTCATTAAAACTATTACAAAATAGTAATCAGGGCAACTTTTGGAATAATTAAATGCTTTTTTTCAATTTCAGTGTTGGATTCCTTAAAATTCATCTTTTTTAACATCTTTCCCCCAGAAGTAAAAAACTCTATTATTTTGTAAATGTCTGCTGAAATTATCAGAGATTATCATCATTCTTAGAAGATGAGGGCTTCTAAGAGAGTACGTAAAAAACTCCTTATAACTGGCAATAAAACTGTGAGATATGATAGCACAAGGCTTCAGGAGACCACCACAGAAAATAGATTGCTAAAATCACCTCAGAGTGGTTTTACAAAGCACTAAATTACTGAAAATTGGTCATGATTTTATCTTGGGATCCCAAGATCGAGTTTTCAATTCCTAATGTTTTTGTCTGTGACCTTGGCTGTACGGTTGATTTTCTGCTACTGCTTCCCTTAGTTGGATCTGAAAGAGCCCATAGCTAAATAGACAGTCCCTTACTATGAATTTATAGTGTCCCATGCCATTGACCCCAATCTTATATTATAATGCTAAAAACCGAAGGGATATACCTGGATATTGAAAAATGTTGATCATGACCTCTGTTCATTATCAGAATAAAATTATTATCATAATAAAAAATGGGCTGGAGATTGAGAAGTAAAATGTACAATTTGTGGTGAAACGAACACTGGTGGGAAAACTTCGGGAAATAATTTTTAATGCTTTGATAGGAGTTACAAAGGAGAAAGTGGAAAAGAATACATCTCCTTCATTACCCAGCAGAAACTTCACCCCAAAGGCCCCCTCAAATCACAGGCACAGTAGTTCATACAGATCTGGGCCAAGAACATCTGTCTAGATCTTGGAAAACATATTTTGTTTAGGTGAGGAGCTATACAGTCAGCCTTTCACTGTAGGACCGAGTTTTTTACTCAACCAGCCCTTTTAATTGCAAAGAAATCTAAGCCCAGAAAAAGTTTACTGAACAGGGAAGAAACAGAGGTGTTATAACATAAATAAAAGAGAGGAAAAGGAAGGCTTTAAAAACAGAAGACAATTTGCATTGTCATATTTCTACTGCAAGTAATTCAAAAGTACTAAGGTAGATCTGTGCATATTAACAACAGAAAACAGATCAGAGCACCGGTATTGACCTGCATGACAGGCAAACTTCAAACTAATTTTCCTCAGAGATGAAGAGCAACAAGACAGTCTCAGTCTGGCACCAGGAGCACAATGACCCAGTTACTCTGGCTCTGGCACAACGTGGTTCTCAGCTTGGTTTTCCTGGTTCTCTTCAGGGCCTGTTTCCTCTGCCTTTGAGGGAGAGTACTTGAGTTAAAGCGCTCACTTCAGTTAAACCTGGTAAGACCCACCTGGTCTCACTGCCAACCAGTATGAATTAACAGCAGTTTTATGTAGTGTCCTAGTACCAGACAACTTGGCACTGTTGGAAATTATCTTTCCTGTAATAAAGCTAAGCTTACAATATTCTGTGAACTATGATACATGCTGGTTATTAACTTACAGTATTTTCCCACTGTAAACTACTTTTTCCTTTGTAAAAAATATCACTCTTGCTTATTAAATTATAATCTGAATAGGTCATCTTTTCTATGTTTGTAAAGATGAAATGATTGCTCTTTTCTTAGCAGTTCCTGTTATGCAGCTAAAAATCTGTAGTTTGTGCGTGTAGTTTGTGTAAGGGTAGTTGTTAAATTTATGTACGTTTCCTGAAGGGGTACTATGGACCTTTCTGGGGGTGTGGCACTGTTTTCGCTTGATGGCAGGAATACTGACAGATATCTCTATTTCTCTATATCTGACTTTAAACAGACCATTTACAGAATATAGAAAAATTGATTTAGGGAAAAAAAGAGAAATAATTCTCTGGACAAAGGTTGGTTGTAATGGAAAGATACTAAATTAACTTTCAAACTTAGAGAACAGATGAATATGAAATATTTTGGTCCAAATGACTAACATTTTTCTTGCTTTGGAGGAGTGGTTTGACTGTAGTCTTGAGGTTTGAAGAAAACACTGTATGAATTTGAAATGAAATGCTAATGATTTGGGGAGTGTGTGTGGGAGTCTTGGCTCAAAAATATGTTTAATATTTTCTGCATTTCCTGTAATGGGTGTGGGTGCCAACAGTGAAAATACCTCTGTTAAAATTATACGTCACATGGGAAAACTAAATTTATGGATTAGTGCATTTTGATTTTCAGACCTAGTCCACTGTCACCATTGTGCCTTAAGATCCTCAATGTTTTCTGTTGCACTGGGTTTCAGCGTAGAATGTATTCATTATTGCTTCTGCAATGTAATTTACACTTACTAATTTGCTACCAATCGACCTTTTAAGACATCAGAAGATAAATAACAGGCTCAGTGAATCCCCTGGAGCATCTTCATAAAGGCTCAGCAAAATAGCTGTAATGATCCATACTTTTATAAGCCTTGGATTTGCATAGCATTAGCAATGATGCTGATGTCCAGTAAATGATGAGCACTTGGATATCTAATAATCAAATGGCCCAGAGGATCATGTTTTCCCATGAACCCTAATCATACACCTCGTGATAGCAACAGTTTGCACAGAGGGGTGAGCACTTCCAAAATTCTTGGAAAGATCCATTAGAGATAAAAAGGAACTGCCTGACTTCAGGACCCTGCACAGCTATAAACAGCAGCACAAAACTGGTCTATAATTCTAGTCAATAGCACGGCTCATTTCTAAAATTGTGCTTTCCTGGATACTTTGAATGAGAATGATGCTTCTAATAGCGATCTAACATGATAGTGAATTTCCACTTAAATCATCATCTAAGGATTTACTACCTCAGTTTGGGAAAGTAAATCTTTCTCTGTATGATAAAAGGCCAAGTTGTGAAGGTATCTGGATCAAGACCAAAACATTACCAAAAAGAAAAAAAATCATAGAGTGATAAAACGGTATGGAAATTAACACATATATTCTTGTAATGAAGAAGGAGAATAAAATGTTAGTTCATCCAAGATTTAATAGATTTATTAGCTTTTGGACTTATTAAGGAAACCTTGAGACCCTCTGAGTGGATTTGGAAAGGTGTCTTCTGATCCAGATTTTGACTATGAATGTGATGTATATCAGAACAATTCATTGCTGTCTCCATGGCTCAATATCCCTTGCTGTGCTCATGAGTATGGATGGTATGGGAGACACCTGAACAATGGGAAAGCCTGTAGACCATCCCCTTACTGTGTGGGAAGATCTGCAGGCATTTTGTGTGGGAGAAAAAATCTTTAGTTATTGCTTACATTTTACTCCCTTTATAATTACATTTTTCTCTAATTTTTGACAACGAGATATGCTGTGGGACAGCAAAAGTTAGACAACATGCATTCTGTCTTTGGAAACATATCCACAGCAGTGTACTATTAATCATTTTAACACTGGTTATAGTTATAGTATGGAACTCACAGAGCCATGAAATTATTTTAATTTTAAGAATTTAAATTAAGAATAGATCATTCAACTTAAAATTCTTTTAAGTTGAATGATGTAGGTTTTAAAAACTGAGTCAAGACAGCCCTGCCTCTACACCAAAGCAGCCCAAGTGGCCCAAGAAAACACCATACACTGCCTTGTGAAGAAGGTTGATTTTGCCTGGGTCAAAAGTGTTGGAAACCTGAAATTGTGGAATAAATTGTTATTCTTGGAAGACACTTCAAGAAAGACTATCTATTTGGGGAAAAAACAAATAGCCGAGGAAGTGGGTTATCAATGAGAAAGTCACGGAGGAAATTAGATTACATAACTGAGGGATTTGCACTGAGAAAGAAAGCTGGTGAAGATAATGTGTAAAAAGAGTTTTTTGACTCTGTATTTCTTTATTTTTTCCATTTTCCCATTCCTTTGGATTTTTTTCAACACATTTCCTATTTTTGCCATTCCTCCCTGCCTTTTCCTTTGTTTCTCTTTTTGATTCTCACCTCCACAGAGGCTTCTGAGACCATTTTTAAGGCTAAGAAAATTAACAAAGCCCAAGAGAGAGCATCAGTGGTGGAGAAAATGTTATGAAGGAAACTGGGCTGATGGAAGTTATTATGAAAGGTCAGGGAAACAGACCAAAATGCCTGAGTGCCACGAAACTTATGAAGGAAAAGACAGTTGGAGGTTATAATATGATGGAGGAAAATGAATGAGATATAAAGAGAAATGGAAGTGAAGATTATGATGGATGGATTTAATATCAATAAGGCACAGTGCATATGACGCATGGCATGCAAGACTTAACTTTCACTTTGAAGACTAGATATAGGGCTAACAATAACAGTTGGGAATGTTAATATTAAAAAACTAAGATTTGTTGGACAGAAGGATCTAATATATCAAGCACTAAATTACAGACCTGGTGTAAGAATATCACATCTTATTTCATGTTAATCTCAGACATTCATATGAATTAAATGATATCTAGTATAAGTAAAACTTTCTGGATAAAATACAATATAATAATGTTTTAATTTTGTTTGTAAAGTGTTTTCTTTAAGCAAACAAAAAATTGAGTAAACTAGGCAAAAATTACTTTCTTTTCTGAGAGATTATGCAGAGTAAAATAATTCCACCTCAAAAGAGACTGAAAAATTAGAATCTTAAAAATATCGATAAAGAGATGAGTGAAACTAAAGTAATACCAGATTCGAAACAGTGACAATAATTTGAAAATGCCAATATGCAGCATTTTGACATTTAACTTTTAACTAACTTGTAGATAAATTTTAGAAAAAAATGATCTTGATAATGATAACAAAATAATCTTTGTGCTTTGAAAACAGTGAGAGGACTCAGCCAGGCAACTTCATAGCTTACTGAGCCATTTAAACTGAGCAGTGAACTCCACTGTTTATTGAACAACTTGGACTGATTCAAAGTCCCAACTGATGTTTCTTCAGCTGCACTTTTCATAGTCACATAATCCTTTTCTATTCACTTACTCTCATCTCCAAGGAGGAGAGCAGGCTGAAACTTCTCTTTCTGCTCTGCTTTCCATCCTTAAGAACATATATTGAATTTTACATTTGAGAAAAAAGCCCACTGAGGAATTTCAGTGAGTCTTGGCATTTCTATTGTTCTCAGGGCTGGAAAGCCTCTGCTCTGTGGCCTGTGACAAATCTGATCTCCTCTGCTTCTTGCCATCCCACCTACTTTGAATGCCCAATGTATTTACACAGAAATTT
>WEKX01013739.1:32207-94195 GCA_013390025.1 Pitta sordida | reverse complement strand
ACTCAGGTATCTGACCCTTCTGCTCCAGCTCTTGTTAATACACCTGCACTGGGAAAAGACCTGAGGTGTGGGACACACAGTTATACTAGTTGAAAAATAAGAATGTCAGGTGTTTTGGTATATACATAATTCAATCTACTCCAGAAGTATTTTACAGCAGAGGAGCCTGTTCCACTTACATAGTTTCTATGCTCTTGAACTTTGAGCTAGAGTATGGCAGCAGACTTAGGACGGGGCTGCCTTTTGTATTTGCTGAATATCTAGCACAACAAAGCCTGAGTCTTTACTGTGGCATTTAGGTGCTGCTTTAATACTGCTCATAACAAGAGAGGAAAAGAAACAGGTAAAATAGCACACAGTAATTTCCTGATGTAGATTTCTACATTCCTTTTATGTTACCTGCACTAACATCCTCCATATTTATTACTAACCTTTTCCACTATGCTCTGCAATCATTAGTCTGCCTAGCTGGTATTTATAATGGTGGGACAGACTATGGTGCCCCAAACGCATTATAACTTTTAGAGACACTTCTAACCAACAGCTAAATGTATGCAGTAAAAGCTGACCAAGCACATGAAAGGTTTCTATAATTGCTATAATTATGTAGACGCTTTAGAATAAAACACTTTTTCTCCCTGCCCCCATTTTACCTTTGAAAATTCATTGTCAAAGAAAATGAAAAGAATTGCTCAATAGCGGGTTCACTCTCTTCCGACTTTGATGCCTTTGATTGGAAATTAAAGCCATAGTGATTATAAAGTGGATACAGTACCTAATTATAACATTGGTTCTTGTGGTAATATATAATAATAATGTACCTCATTTATATCACTTCTTTTGTGGTAGAGGATTACAGGAGCTGAGGAAACACAGCCTAGTTATAACTCTTTAAAAGTTACTGCAGGAATAAAGCTTGGGCTGATAAAACTGCAATCCTATCACAGCACTGAAATAAAAGCTTTGTGAAGATGTGGGCAAAAGGAGGGACCATTTAAGAACCTTTCATAACCACATAGCAATTTGAGGCTTTGAAGGTCACGAAGAGAGATGTCTACAGAAGCAAAATGTAAGATGGTCCTGCTCTGGGTGTGGATATAGCCCCTGCCGCTCAGCCTCAGCAGGCAATCAAGAAGCCATCAATTCATTGCAATGTATAGAAGTTAAGTACAGTTTTCACTTTTTGATATTAAAATTCCTGTCACAAAAGCTACTGGAGAATTTCAGGCTTGAAAATTTTGTCCAATGCTTTTGGCCTGCCCACAGTTGTGGAGATGAAACTCCATCTGTTGCAGTGTGGGGCAGGAGATGACATTGCTTTACAGACTCCTCCGGGGGTGCATTGCTACCCCAGCATAAGAGGTAAGGTCTGTTGTCTCTTCCATCCAGAAGAGACATATCTATATCTATATCTATATGCATATCTATATCTATATGGACATATCCATATCTATATGCAGAGTTCTTTTTGTTGAATGAGAAAAAAAATCCAGCATCCAGCCTGTGCTGTGCAACATCCATCTCTGCTTCTTACACAGCAGGAGTACAAGGCGAGAGTGGTACAGTTTCAGTATTTCAATGTCTTTGATGGTCAAAAAACTGACAAAGAGCCTCCAAAGATTTGCAGATACCTAAGGGAATTGCTTGTCCAGTACCTAGTGAAGTTAATTGTTTAAATTCTGTCTACCTCTTGAGAGGAATTCTGTAAATTTTATTAATATGCTTGGGAAAAAGAAATTCCTAGTGTATCATTGAGGCAGGAAAATTAAATGCAGTTAAAGTATGTAAAAATGACCAAACTTTCCTCTCAGAGAGGTCAGTATCACTCTAATTTTCAGAGTTGCTCCCAGTTTACCCTGGCAGGAGAGAAAGCAGAATTTCACGAATATTGGATCATACATAAGTAAAACAAATAAAGCAAATCAAATATGAAGACAAGAAACCAAATAAGAAATAGATAAGAGTGAGTTTTGCAGTTAGATTTTAAACATGGACCATAAAAATGTAGAAGGGATCTATACTTATCTCTTCTGGTATCATTGTCAGTAGTAGTGTCACAAAACCACACAAAACTTGGAGGCATTTTGAATCTGTGGATCCAGGAATACAGTAGCTTTTGCTTGTAGTCTTTGCACATGTCTCTTCTCCTCTAAGTGATCTGTGGTTAAGCCGATTAGCCTGCCTCTTCAAACCAGGCAGAGAAATCCCAGCGATTTCACTGCCTTAGAAATCTCCCTGAGCCATAGAGAAGTGCAGTAGCAGCACAGTAACAGGATGGCTGTAAATGGGATTTAATCAAGTGACACGACTAACAATGCATAGCATGTCTGTGGCCAAAAAAGTCCATCTTAAAAAAACTATTTTCTCCTCTATTCTATTCTATTTGCTTCTTACACTACAGCTGTCAACTTTTCACCAGAGTCCTAGTGATTTCCATGACAGATAGTCTGTGCAACACAAGAAGACTTACTTTTTATGCTGTTTCTAACGCATTCTTGCACATTTTATTCTGTCTCCAGGGCAGTATATTTTTTAGCTTTATCCTGCAATCATTCAGTAAGTAATTATTTACCCTAGAACAATGAACAATTCATCCAGCAACACTCAGAAGTTTGCTGGTGCTAACAGAGAGTTTTGTTAGCCGTGCTTACCTGCAGGTGCCTACTGAGCCTTGGAGCTGTGGTTCTCTTTTGATGTTTTACAATTATAAAGGCATATGAGAGAATAGAAATTTTCTTCTGGATATTTTTCCCTAAAAGTCTTTAAGAGACATTGATTACAGCTTTTTTCTAGCTTTTAGAAAGAAATATTTATTGCTCCATGAGTTAAATGATCTCAGCTGACCTGCGTAGTCAAAAGCTTTTATGTAGTCAATGTAGTACATATATCTAATGTCTCCAGTTTGGGTCCTCTGGCAATTCTAAAATTGTCTTTCATCTGGAAGGTTCCATCTTATATTGTTTCACCTGGTGTGTTGTGGTATCATTTTACTAACTAGGATTGTTCTTCTCTCCTGGTCCATAGTGGTACTTTTCTTGTGGGAAAAATGAGTGGAACTTTTAGGGTTAACTATAAGTGAGAAACTTTTGTTCCCTTTTTTCTCAATTGCATACTTTCAGGAATAAGCCAACAAGGCTTATTGAAAGTATTATGATGCTCAGCCATCATTTTTTCTGGTCATTTTGTCTCCACAGAATCTCAGAACCTTTTTACTTATTTCTTTCTGGTAATGTATAATTTCATTTTATGTCATCTTCTATTTTTTAAATAAAAATGGTTTCTAATGGCAGCCATAAAAATTATGTGATACACTTGAGTTCATGACAATAAGCTCATATTTAGAGTTAAGTGTGTTGGTGTTCTACCTCCTCAGTAATGTATGCAATTAATCTGATACCTACTGTGAGATCAATCTTACTACAGGATTTAGCAAACTATTTGCGCTGCTACTGACATGACCTCTGTCAGTTTATCATCTAATTACACCCTTCTTGATTCCTTTCTCTTCAGGTGTTAAATAGATCTTGCTCTAGATAGAACTGTTCTTTCTTAAGATTAGTTGTGATCTCAACCTCCAAATCCTCTTTGCATAAACCTGTGAATATAGGGGCCAAACCCATCTATCCCTTTCTTATGTTGCCTTTTTTCCTTTATGCTCCTTTGATCAGAATTGCAATCACTTCAGAAGGATTGAAATTCAAGCAGGATTTAGATCTAAAAGCTTTCCTCTTCTGAAGCAAAACTCTCATTGTGCTGTATCTACAATCTTACTAAAATTAGGAGTAATTCTGTTTGGTTTTGGTTTAGGCTTGTGTGGAGGTGTGTGCGATTTTTAAAAAGCGATATACCTTAGACAAAATATTTGTTTTAACAACATAAAAATCTGAAAAATTCTGAAAGTATCCAAAATGAACTTTGATTTCAGATGATTCTTTTTTAATTCCTTGATTTTCTGAAGTTTTGATGAGATATCATCTGGAAAGCATTCTCCCTGAAAATATTTCGAAGATTAGCATTCAAAACTTCAGAGCACTTTAAGGTCAGGTTTGAAAATTTATTATGACATTTTCTCAAATTAGTACTTGTTTGGCTCTGTTCTGGCAGACAGCTTTCTCAGGTCATTTTAGTCTTCTATTCTTTGCTACCTTGTAGGAGTGCAAGTAGGGATTCACTAAAAAGTTTCTGTCACACTCTGATCAAAAAGAATTGATCAGTGCTTAAAGGGAGACAACCATGATCTTAATGTTTTCCTCTATTTCAGACAGATCAGCAGCAAAATCTGTCTTTCCGTGGAAGGAAGCTTAGTAAATGGTAATTATCATTGCATCATACACACAATCAAGAAGGTTTAGAGAAAAACTCTACTAATTGGATGACTATGTTCAAATTTCTCCCTTCTTAATTAGAAAGTGAATTAGATACAAATTCTTTATACCTTCTTCTACATAATCCTCTCTTATATTCAATCTTAAGAAATTTTAATCAATAATACATATTTCTATTGGATCTCTCAGTAAGGTTATTAAACAAGAGATGTTATCCCATAAAATGGAAAAAAATGTGTGGTTCTCACACTATAAAAATAGTAATTTTAATGTTTTGAAATAAGTCTGAAAATATTTGATGAGAATACATAAGTTGTAAATTCCTTCTCTCTCTCAATTTATGCTTCAATTAAAATGTGTTTTTGTTGATGTGTACTAGCAGCGATATGTGGTTACTCTACCATACTGTTGTAAGATTTCTTCCTTCAGCCTTTTATTACAGTGCTGCTTGATGACAAAGCCATTTGCTTCATTTTTAGTTGTTTAAGATGCCTACTGTTTGTTTTAAGCTTTAAGGAACAGCCAGGTGTCTTGTGAATGGGAGGAGATGACTACAAGGCAAGCTGACACAACATGGTCAAGTCTGGTTTGCCACTGTCTGTGAGTTTCCAAAATGTTTTCAAACCTAGTAGAACCCTTAACTTTACTTTTACATTAAGGCTTTTTATATTCACAGAAAAAAATACTCCAAACAAAGCAATTTATCATTTTTCCCTTAAAGAACTAATTTTGTTAGATGAGCAAACATAGTCTACCGTTGCCTTTATACCAACAGGGATTACTTTACAGGCTTATGCAATAAAAAAAGAATACAATAAAAACACTGTTGTGATGAAACGAGAAGGAAAAGTATCCAACTGATTTTTTGCTACATAAATCATACAACTAAAATAAACAAATTATGAAATCTCGGTTACAGGATTTTTAGGTAGAACTTAATTAATGCACTGCATTAAAGAATAATTTTCAAGACTGTTTCCTCAGCATGGGAAAAAAAAAAGCAAACATAAAGCAAACATCCAATCTCTTAATATTTCATATCAAGAGTTATTACAGATATTTCAGATGGTGTAACTGTAATGGTTGTCTATTCTTTATTGCCAACTTCTTTCTGTATAAATAACCTGCTGCCAAGAAGCTAGAATTACTCTATGCCAAGAGATTTGATTTAATGGGCAGATAATCATCTGTTGATTCTTCCTAATTTAAACAGGGTGTTTTGAATTAAAGGTAGAATATTTGAGGTAGGTGGCAAACTCCATGAAGATTTTACAAAATGGTAAAAATTGAAAATCTAAATCAATGACTGAAAGACAGGTTTTCAAAAGGCCATTTAAATACAGAGTTCTGAAAAATTAACTTTTACTTTAATGCCAAAAATCCTCTATGAACAATCAATTCTGTTTTATTTTGTATATGCAGTGAATTTTTTAAATGATTTTAACAACTTGTTGCTCTTTTAAACAATTATGTAGCTAATAAAACCAAATTGAATTGTCATTTTGGTGGCTGGCCAACTTAATTGCTCTTTTGGAGATACTGCCTTCAGTTTACAGACAATTTTATCATGACATACTGACTAAAAAGCATTTGTGCTATAAGAAATATTTCAGCATCCAGCTTCTTCAGTAATGGGCACATTAAAATATTTGGCCAAAACTTTTGCTTAATTTTGAAATATTGATGTTACACCACATGGTTATGATAGGGTTCAGGAGAAAGTTCCCTGAAACTTTTAGATGTGTGATCTTTTTCCAAATAAATATATCTTAAGTCTCTTAGACACAAAAGTCATAAAGTGTTCATGAGAAATTTTGTTCACATTGTGTTTATTCAAATACAGGCACCACATAAACTCTGTAGAACAGTCCTGAGGAATGAGATGGTATTTCTTCCAACAGGATTCAACATAACTCATTTAACATTTAACTTCAAATTGTAAGACAGAAGTAGGTGGTATTCGGAAGCAGTCAGGATCCAGATGGAAGCCTAGTGGAACCACTCTAGTCAATAATAAACTTAGCAAAAAAGATTTTCTGTCAAGTTGCAGACCCTTCTGTTTCCAGTCAAGCACAGAGATGGGACAAGCAGCCTGGTGGCACATACATATTCTGATTTAAGCTGCCAGCTGAAGATACCAAACTATATCTGATTCCTCTGAAACCTAAATAGCACTTAAAATGCCTAGAGAAGTTATTTTGGAAAATATGTAAACCAAGGGTAGGTGAAACAATTTAACTGCTATATCAATATATTTGGGTAGATTTGTACCAGTTGAGGAAGCAAATGTCCTCTTTTGCCGGACTTTAATCCATGGAAATACATAGCAAGTCATGAGGGAAAACGTCCAGTAACATGGATGATGTATTCTATTTTTCTTTCAAATTCACTGTAGTCTTACAGAAGGATAACTTAATAACATTGTACAAAAAACCATTGTGCAGACAAAAATCCCTTTGTGAGTTCTAATGCTAAATGGTGTTTGCACGTGCAGGTGATGAGTTTCATCATGCAGGTTTACTAAGAAGTTCTTATCAGTGGATTGTATGCATCAGCAGTATAGGGTCTGTGTGAGACACTAATAATTATGGTTTTCTGCCAAATATCACCTTATTTGGCCTTACTCCTTGCTTACTGCATGGTATCGATATAGTTGTAACTTTGCATCACTGCAATTTCAGTGCAATTCATGACAAATGGCTGTCAAACACTGGGCCGTTTTCTACATATAAATAAAGAAGCAGAGAATTTTTGACTCCTCAAGCAGTTGCAATTACACAGTGCCTCCAAACTTTTTATTAACAACTTGATCATCTCCCAAGGGTTTTCTTGTTCTTTTTCAGACTTAAATGTAATCCGAAGAAGTAAACTTATTTTATTACTGTTCACATGGTGGAAAAGATATAGGTCATTCATCTTCCTAAAGTGGAAGTTTGATATTTTCTTACAGATGCCATAGCCCTGGTGAATTTTATGCACTGTGTTTTGGTAAATAAGCTAGTATTTTATTCCGTATTTTTTTAAGCACATTGTTTCTGGAAGGACAGATGTGTGGTTTGATGCTTTGCATATTAATTAACATTTTAGTAGTGCACAGCCTTTGTTCTTGCACTTGAAAATGTCTTCCCCTTCCCTTAATTCCACAGAATACCCTTGGCCATTGCTGTAATATGCCTCCAGATTTGCTGTCATCTCTAGGAGATGCATAGACAGAAATATAAATACTTCTTTTAGTTTCTCCATTTAGGATTCATCAAGCCTCTATTGATCTTTGTTATTTCCCTCAAAGGATTTTCTGAAGAGGCATATTAACTGTATAATAAATATTAAAGGCACTTTAACTTCTGGCAATGAAAGCTTTCCTGTTTTAAGGGCACTTTGGTATGCAGAAAGTGTACCCAACCATTGAAGTAACTACACTTAGGTACCCACACTGCCTTCTTAGATGGATCTTCCCTTGCTGGATCCTGACCACCGTGAGAACACAGATGGGAACCTGTAGAATTGCAAAAAGGTTAAGAGTCAGGATCTTTGGTTGAATGATCTTGGAAATTTTTAAAATCTCCATTATAATGTAAAGCTTATCGAATATGAATGAAAAATACTGTGCTTCCTCACACTCTGGGCACAAGTTACTCCTGGGACAAGGAAAATCAAGGAAATTTTGTTCTACTCATATGATCCTGCACAGGGCTCCATTGTTCTGGGTGCTGGTGCATTGAGGAGGTACACTCTTCACTGAAGATTATTTATACTAAGGTCTGCATTTCGTTGGGATCCAAACCCCATGATCTTTCAGTTTTGTAGGGAAGGCTTGCTTATTCCTTGACTAGGGCTTGTAATCTTTTAAACTGTGCAAAAGCCAAAGGCAATGCAGAGTTGCTCTACAGATGTGTCAGAAGACTTTTAATTTTGAGTCAGACAGTGCAGGAAACAGGCAGCTTGGTCATGCCTGGGTAGAAGCATGCAGACAGTGACACAGTAGGCATGAGTATCCTCAGAGTATTTCTGGCTGACATTTCCAGCGTAAAGCAAACCATATGGCTGCATTGCTTATTGGCATACAGCCTTTTGCACTACTCAAACAGCAGAAGAGATAACAAGCTAGTCTTAAATAGTTAGAAAATAATTCTTTCTGTAGAAAATCACTTCCAGACATTGAAAATGTGCCACCCACAGATCCTTGACCACCTTCTTCATCCACCCAAAACAAAGGCAGTAAAGTAGGTGCTCAGCGTGGTAGTAGATCTGTGCTGACCAGCGATCTTACTCTGCAAGTCTCGTTTGTGCATTCATTGCACGAAGGAAAAGAAAGCTCCTGAAACAGTAGCAAGTAGATCACCCAGCCAGCCCCTGTGCTGGCACGGGCTCCTAGCCAACCTCTGCATAGGCACAGGATCCACACCTCTCGATGGCTAGACAGGCCATCCCTCTTTAAGTCAAGGGAAGGCCTGATAGCCAGCAAAGGTTTTACATGTTATCCCCACCTGAAGAACTGGGACACTGATTTTACCTCCCTTGTATATTCATCCTTTGCTGTACTAGAGCAAAAGTTGGTGATATGATGGAGGGGAGGAGAAAGACTTTATTAGCTATGATTAAAATAATGTCCTTGTTATAATGCTCATAAAACGTAGCTAATAGTGGAACAGATTACATAAGTAAATAAGTACCGTAAAATATGACAAAGTTTACAACATGAAGTGGATTTCCCTTCAGACCAAGACAAATATAAAGTAAGAGTCATACTAATTAGCTTTTGTAGTATAGGATAAATCTCCACTTTTTGGGTTCATCTTTCAGCAATGTTCTTTTAAAAGTATATCCAAATGACTTTTTAAAGGAGTCTGCTAGAATTTCTCAGAGTAGAAATGTTTTTATAAAGAGTCCTGTTAAATAAGGATGAGTTCATCAAGTTCTATATAGTATATGAACCTAAGCAGCAAAGATTATTACCTGACTTTACTGATTTTGTTACTCCAGCTGTTGCTCTCAGCATTTTAAAGAGTGTCTTTACAATAATATTAAACAGTGT
Source organism: Pitta sordida (assembly GCA_013390025.1). Lineage (NCBI taxonomy): Eukaryota > Metazoa > Chordata > Aves > Passeriformes > Pittidae > Pitta > Pitta sordida. The sequence continues at coordinate 84,835 of WEKX01013739.1, read as the reverse complement.
GGAATAAAACCTGGTAAAAAAAAAGTTCCACCCATAATGCAAGCTAGCTGAGAATAAGTTTCTGAAGTACTTATATATAGAAATGGAACAGCAAATTTCATTGAATTTATACATTGCAAGCACTTAAAACTTTTTACTTTCCCCTATGAAAATGTTAGGTGGGGTCTGAAGTACAGATTAGGTGGTCATTTCAATTATTAATAGTAGTTGAGTAGATTTGTAGGTGATTGTTTCATTTTGCTTGAGGGACAAATTATATTGCAGGCAGTTATACAGCAAAAAGCACTGCAACATTTTTTATTACTTATTTACTACACACCCCAGGTTTTGTAATGGCATTAAGTAGCATGTATTATGCAGGTAGACCGTTGTCTGTTGCAGGAAAAATCAGAACTTTCTGTTTGCATCTCAAAAGCCACTGCGGTGACACGAGTGGCTTATGCATTTTAAGCAGGTCTTTTATTCTATGATTCTCACTTATATTTGTCCTGGTCCTCTCCTTAAAATGCCAGTTTTTCCGATTCCTAAATTTCCATAAACTGGACAGAAAAAACCAAACAATTTTCTCTTAGGTCCTAGGTAGGTTTTACAGTCAAAACCAGAACTGAGAGTGCAAGAGGGGGCAAGGACACTGTTCAGTGCAGCAGTGAGCAGTGACACAGCTGTCAGCAGGCTCATCATGAACACAGCACCAGATTTTCTGAAGTGTGGTGGCAGTGACGATGTACACACACTGTTTGTTATTCCACATTAGCCCATGACATTCAGCCCACCCCAGACTGAGGAAGTAAGAAAAGGCAAGTGTTTGTCTTCTCACTAAGCATCATATTCACAGTTATTCAGGAGTAGAGCCGAGGGAGAAAAGCAATGTAGATTTTTAGCTCCTTTAGAAAACAGAACTAGGAATAATATGAGAAAAGATCATTATGACAAAATATCTGGTAGAGATGAGATTGGATCTTAATGAGCAAATGTTTCCTTGCTCTTTTCCCATGCTTTGTGTCCCATATATTTAGAAACTCTTGTCATAATCACAGAATCACAGAATATTCTGAGTTGGAAGGGACCCACAAGGATCATGAAGTCCAACTCCTAAGTGAATACAGGGATTGAACCCGTAACCTTGGTATTATGAGCACCATGCTTTAACCATCTGAGCTAATCTCAGGGTCACTTTTTTTTTTCTTGCTTAACTCCCCATCCCATCATCCCATTATCTAGACCATGTCACTGAGTTCCTCATCCAGCCTTTTCTTAAACACCTCCAGGGATGGTGACTCCACCACCTCCCTGGGCAGACCATTCCGTTGAGAAATCACTCTCTGTGAAAAAGCTCTTCCTAACATCCAGTCTAAACCTCTCCTGGCGCAGTTTAAGACTATGTCCTCTTGTTGTGGTACTGGCAGCCTGAGAATACATTTAATAGTATCTGAACAAGTGATAAATATTTAGATGGTAAAGCTTTCTTTACACGCCAGGTTTCAAATAATTTTTAAAAATAGAAATGTGGGAATGTCAGTGAAATATTTAGATGCCACACCCTATAAAATAACATCTACAGCCTTTGGGAAGGACAGTGCTTTCACCATGGAAGCTCTCTCTTCTGCATTGATATGTCTGTCACATTTTCACATTCATCTAGGATATCATATCTTAGTAACACTTGCAAACAGGATGGTCTCATCTTACCTTTCCGTCTTCGTTTTCACTGATAATAAAAATTACATGGACACACAGGAGATCAGAGTGCGAAAATTGCAATCTAAAAACCATTTTCATATATTTGTTGCCATGGTATTTTTTGAACCAAAGTTACCCCTGTGGCAGAAGAGAAAGTAGGATTGTGGGGGAAAACAGTTGTCGGATGGAGGAGTAAAAGCATTATAACCCTTCTGAGAAATACTGCTGATTTGTGTGAGACTAAAGTATTTGTGAAATGACACTATACTATTAAGTTTATATGAAAATTGTTTTATAGTTATGAGAAATAGGGTTTAATGTAATTGTTCCCAATTTCTATGTTTTAATTCTAATAATGCCTTGTTTTATTAAATTAAATAGATTGCATAACATACCTGGATATTGAAAAGAGGATGTCTTTGTCAATATCACATTCATTAAATGTAACTCAATGTTTTTTTTCTCCTTTCGCTTGCCTGACAGTTATTGAATGTGTCCTAAATGTGTTTGAATCCTCATGGCATTGCAGCAGTACTGTATTAAAGAATGATCTTTTAAATGGGTGCTAGCATGGAAATCTCCCAGAAAGCACAATTATTCAGAGCTGATCTTGCAGAATTTTTACAAGGAATGAAATAAACATCTGAATATCAGATTAATAATTGGAATTCAGCAAGTTAGTGATTCATTACCTTATATTTTCAGAAAGTTGTTTATTCAGCATTCATGTTAAAAAAAATGAAGAAATAAAAAAAAAGAGGAAGGATTTTTTTTTGTGTGTGTGAGATTTTCACAATCAAAACACTCACTTTAACTTTTCATCTGGGCTTGACATGTTGTATGTGTGCCATAGAGTGGTGAAGTGGTGAAGTGACCTCAAAATGAAGATTAAGATTTCTCAGAAGTGAATGTGCTGAAATACATATCTTGGGTGTATCTAGTAATAGGGTGTATCTTCTATTAATTTAAAAAAGATTGAATTCCCACAAACATGTTATATAACATACTAGAAATGTTAAGTTGTAATATAAACTTCAGTTTCTTTAATTTTTTTTTCTCATATGAAGATCTAGGGCAAAAAGTAGCAGGGCCCAATTTTGGGACACTCATACAAAAAAAGCCCTTTCTTAAGGAAAAATTCAATGTGTCAAATCATAACAAACTGAAATGTAAGGATTTGCTTAACTCGTTTCCTTAGTGAGGGTCTGGATGCTAAAGCAATAATTGCTTTAGATCAAAAAATGATTAGATTTAAACTATCAAAATACTATTTCGATGCCTGTCTTCCTTTGAAATGAAAGGTAATAGATGAATCAGAGGACCCTGAGTGTGAATGCTCTCATATTAAATCAAAAGTCACAAAAATAAGAGAGAGAGACCAAGTCAAAAAGACTGGACAATATTTTGTAAATAACAGATATTTCAGAGATTTTGATTAGCTAATGGGTGGTTAATCCTTATTTATTCCATTCCTTTATGCTGGCTATGCATAATTTTTTTTTTCAGTTTTAAACAAGCATGTATCTAGGTTTTATGAGACATTTTTCTTTTATTTATATTTGTTATGCAGAATTTCAGTCTCCAAAAATCACATTGCATGTGTTCCGCTCATGTGAAATTAGAAATTAGAAATCCCGTTTAAGTCAATTTTCCAGTTCTTTTCTGTCATAAACACAGAGATATTACTCCATCTCTAGAAAGCAATACCACCCTAAACTGAGAAAAATCTCTCATTCAGGGACAGACCAGTCCTTCCTTCACTCCAATGGCTATTGAGGAAAATTAAAAGGCCAGTGAACGTGGAACACCTACATCTCACCTGTATTTACCTAAGGAAGTTTAATTTTATCCTTAGAATTACATGTAATTCTATCCTTACAATTCAATATAATCTTATGGACAGAATTGCTTCTGGAATTCTTTGAAAGGACTGGAAAACAATAAATAGTGAATGACGTGTATTACTTGCTTATAAAACTGAGAATTCTAGTTTAAATTAAGGTGATTTGCACTTTTTTCCCCACAAACATATGTTGCCTGTCATGCACAAAGTCTTATGTTCGTATTATACTGAGCTTACCCCTTCTGCTCCCAAAAACAATATTAAAAATACACTTTACTTTCTATTTCTATCAATTGACATGCTCTGCCAGAAATTCTTGATTTCTGGATCTATAGTAAACCTAGTATTTTTATATAATGCAATACGTATATGAAGCCCTCCAGAGACATGTTGCTAAGCAAACCAACCATAAATTCTGAATTCACTAAATCATATGCTATCACATACAACGTCTCTTACCATCCCTTATCATACCTTGCTTTAGCTTAGTCCAGAATCCTAGATGATGTTTGTTGCACAAGCTGAGTTCAGGTATCAATACTTCGACTTCTAGAATATGTTGCCTGAATCAGAGGGCTCATGGAGGTACCTGTTGAAGCTGTTTCAGTCTGTGTGAAGTAGTTTCACTGGCCTGGAGAAGAGAGATTGATTAGGCACTTGGGTTAGAGACACTAATACAGCTTTCCCAGCACATCATCTGCTAACTAGCTGGTACAGCATATATGGATCAGGAAGCCAGCTACATGGATTTCACTTTCATTATGGAAAGCATGAAGACCTGCTTTACATGCTTACAAAGCTGAACCGCTGACGAGTGGAGCAGCTCCTCAGTGATTTGATAGCTACCAGAAAAGGTTTGGCAAATGAAGGTGAACAATTTATTGTGTCTCATGAGCACAAATTTCTGACTATTTCACAGTATAGATAAGGCTGGAAAGGACCTCAAAGATCATCTAGTCCAGCCTATAGCCCAACTAACCTAGCATCTACATCTAGATCATATCACTCAGCACCTCATCCAGCCTCTCCTTGAACACATCCAGGGTTGGCGACTCAACCACTTCTGTGGGCAGCCTATTCTGTAGGTCTGAGGAGACCTCAGCAGACCTTGAAAAAAGTGTCATCTAATCTATGCATACAGTATAACACTCATAAAATTTTAGCCAAGAAGCACAGGCTGCATCCTGTGTTTGTTTGCAGAGTGCCACAAACACATTTATAATTTGGTATAAATAAAAGATAACACTGAGTAATGACTGCAGGCAAGACTACAGCAGTTGTGCTGGCTCAGCCACGAAAATATGATAGTGCCAATAAAATAGTAAGAAAACCATAATTAGGTTAAAGGCTTTCCCATGTTATTATTATGCAAGAGTTAGAAAATTAGTCTTTTAGCTACATCTTCTCAGGTTCCTTCTGGTAAGTAAATTTGTAGTGATTATAAGGTTTTTTCAGTATCCTGTTTGTATTGTGCCTAGATTAATTTTCTTTCATTTACTTTAGAGTGAACGAAAAAAACCCACTTGTTTAGAAATCAACACATATATAAGAGGATTTCAGTTAAAAGATCAGAATAAGAAAGTGAGTATTAAAGGTAAATATGTTCTTTACGGAACATATATATATGTAGATATTTTAACTACAGAGGAGCCACACACCACGGTGTTGTGAAATCCAAAATGGATGTAATCTTAACTCACAGATCCAATCCTGATTTTTATGGTCCTTGTCAAAGTGTGAAAGGTTATGGATAAGGTGCATATGCATAAGCATAAGGTGCACATGCTTGAGCAGGCTTCACAGTTAGAATAACCTTTTTTTTTATAAGAAATCTAAGACCCTATTCCAGCTATAATTCACTGCTTGTGTAAGTTTATCTTTATTTTTTTGGTAAAAAAATATTAGTTGATAATGGAAACACCACCTTTCTCTTGTTCCTTAATTTGTATTGATATTGTCACCCCAGCATTTTGTACAGCCCTGTTCAAAAAATTCTATGCTATTCAATTCTCCTTGGTGGAGGAAGGAAGACTAAACAATTCTGGCTGAGTATCATGATCAAGGCAGGCATAAACAGTGCTTATTTCTTTGTCAAGTAATTAGAACTAAGCATTCAATTGGAATCATGAGCTGATGAATTTACACTCTGCTAAAATTATGATCAGAGCTTGTAAACCACATGGCATTGTGTCCATAGGTTCAGCTAAAGCTCTGAGAAGAGGTTTTTTTGCAGAACTCTCCTCTTTTCTGCAGAACTTTATTTTAAGGACAAGGCTTCATTCACCTTATCCTTAAAACTCACTTAAAAGGAAAAGAATGAAAACCTTTTCCAGAAATACACGTACTGTGTCCGTCACTCTGGACAATATATATTGAAAGTACTCTCTGTTCTCTAAAACCTTATCTACAACTGTCCACAAAACAGGTGAATTGGATATTTTCCCACTGCAACTTCCCAACACTTCCTCCTTTTTTTCTTAAAAGGTTCATTGAATATATGGTAGATAAGGAACAGTGGATGACAGCCACTTTCTGATACTGAAATACAATGGAAATAATGGAAACAATCTTTGTCTCACTCTGTAGAACAAGATGAAAGAGCTTGGTATTCCTGTATGCACAATTTGCGTGATATGGAACAATATATTAAAAGATCTCTCAAAGGAGGGATGTGCATAGGATGAAGAGAAATCTATGATGAGGCTGAAAGCAGACAGTTACAGCACTGGTTAACAAGCTTACCAACTTTCACTTATTTTATAGTCTGAATACAGCTGCACAAAAATAAATCAATAAGTAGAATTGATCACAAAATTGTATTTGGGACATTTGTCTATTATCTTTTAGGATATCTTTAAAATAATTATGAGATAGGTTAAAGAAAGCAATAAAGAAGTAAAAGAGAATAACCTCTTTTTACCAAAGCCCTGGGTGAGCAGTGAATGTGAGTTGTGTGGAATAAGAATGTGGTCACTGAAAAGTGAGTCCTGTCCAGGTTGCAAGTGTTACATAACACGTTGTTATTTAACATATTTTTAAAAGACAAAACCTGACCCTTCATCTCCAAAGCACACCTCTCTTCTGCTTGAACTAACAGAGTCTGTTAGGTGCTCCAGTAGTGGGTGGAGTACCTCTGTGTGTTCCAGGCACAGTGAGAGTAAAGCAAGGAGTTATTGATTTATAACCAACATAAAGCTGGTAGGAGTGCAAGAACATCTATGTTCCTATTTTGCATACCAAAGCCTTGCTCTTCAGAGAGCAACAGCACAACTTGGACATCCTTGAGGTTTTGGAGCACACATTGACAACAAGAAGGTGTCAGGCACAGGATCAACTCTTTATCATGGATATGTTTCGGGTCAGTGTGTCAGAATGGGCTGACACAAGGACTGAGGGCTGTCCTGGATTGAACCTCTCCTGTTACACACAAATCTGAGCAGGGTCGAATTTAAAGCTGTCAGGCAAACACTGGCCATACTATTACTTTGGTTCTCTCCAGTTCCTCATTCTTGTCTGGTTGAAATTAGCTGGTGTTAAACATCACTTATAATGATAGTGATCACATTCAATGGCCTCTAAGAAAAATCGAAACTTGTGTATTGTACGTGCAGCAATTCTTCTGTCAAGCAATCCTACCTCCAGAAGACAAACTCTCCTTTTCTGCAGTGTGGCAGATAAAGACTCTGTAGAATAGTTCATGTAGCACATTGATTTTAATAAAATATATATTGATTACAATAAAGTGTCAGTCTTTCTACTCTGAACATAATATCTACTGTCATTAGGTAATGTTAAATTTTTATTAAATCAATATTATGTGCTCCCTTTAATTAAGAAGAGATTGTCTTTGACCTTATTTGTGCTGCTTGAATGAAACTCCATTAAGAGTCAGCAGAAGGCTGGTCTGTTTTCAAGAAAAAAGTTAATATTAACACATGTACACATTCATATTTCATAATGGACCTAGTGTCACATATATCAAATCAGTTTAGAATTTTATTTATTAGAAAGAAAGGTATTATTAAAAGCAATATTTTGAGCTTCTCTAGAGTTCCTCAATATCTCACCAGTTGTGAGACAAAGGGAGGCCAATATACACCACTACAAAATACTCCCACAGTTATCATTTTACATGTTAATGGGATATTTCTGACCCAACACTGGTTTCTGAACACACTGATAAACTTGTGTAACGGATGCCTGTAGGAAGAGAAGTACCAGCACAGCCAGTGTTTCTGATCCAGAGGCAGCTTTTATTCAGGAATGTTTATTAGTACCATTTGACCACACATAGTCCTGCAACAGCTCCTCTGGTAACTTGGGAAAGTATGACAGGTATAGCAAAGGACAAAGTTATGTGTTTAATATCTGAATCTTATGCCTTGCAAGTAGGATGTCTGCTGTCCTTATTTGTAACCTGATGGTGTGCTTAGAAATTTTAGTATTCATATAGACAAGGAATGTCTGCATAGTTGTGATTATTATTGTATATAACTAGTGGTTTTAGTAGTAGTTGTTCAGCCTTGCAAAATTATATATACCAGATAAAAGAAAAAATCTTTTTAAAGTATACAGGTTTTACCAAAAAACCTTGGGCAGAGAGATGACACTGCCTTCATCTAACAAAATGCCCACTTTGTATTCTCCTTTATAATCTAATAATTAAACTACACAATTAGACCCATTATAACAGCCTAATTTATAATATTTTCAGCTCAGTCAGAATTCTGCCTGGAATGTATTTCCTTTCAAGTTTAAATGAGCAGAAACTGAGTATTTTAACTGAATAACCACATGAAGAAAAACAATTATGTCTTTGCTTTAGTTAATTTTTCTCTCATAAGAGGTATTTACTTAATCACGAAGAGTGAAATTAATACAAGGCTGGGAGTTCAAACATAACAAAGCAGTTGAAAACCAGCTTGATGTGTCTCACCGAGCTGTTCTAAATGTCACGTACTACAACGCAAGAAGCTGGAGAAGGAAATAGCAATGAGGTAACAAAATATCACTCACCTGGGGGCAAAAACATCATAGGACTTCTGGAAACTCAGATTGTTCAGCCTGGAGAAGAGGTGGCTCAGAGGTCACCTCATTGCTGTTTACAACTACCTGAGGGGAGGCTGCAGTTGAATGTGTGGAAATCTCTCCTCTCAGGCTTCCAGCACCAGAACAAGAGGCCATGGCCTTAAGCTACATCACAGGAGGTTTAGACTGGATGTTAGGAAGAGCTTTTTCACAGAGAGAGTGATCTCTCGTTGGAATGGTCAGCTCAAGGAGGTGGTGGAGTCACCATCCCTGGACGTGTTTAAGAAAAGACTGGTTGGGGAACTCAGTGACATGGTCTAGACGATGGGAGTCTCAGATGGATGGAGTGTGGCGCCCATGGCAATCCCTATGTGGAAGTCGCTTGGGAGTTAGACTAGATGATCCTTATGGGTCCTTTCCAACTCGGAATAACCTGTGTGAACCTGTGTGTGTGTGAACCAGAACTGAGATGTTGTCCATGCTGACATAAGCCTGTAACAATATATTCACTTGCCGCACTGGGGTGGTTTCAGAGACAGGACTCCCGTTATTTGGGAAATAGAAACAGTGCTGCAGTAGCAGCTGAACTAGTAATTTTGTGTATGGGTTGACAATGGTTTGTGAGCAGCGGGCTGCAGGTCCAGCTTTTCTTCATTGCAGTTCACCAGGGCTGTGAGTCAGGTGCTGTGTGTACTGCCTGAGATTTTATCCCTCCAACCAAGCTCCTCACAGACAGAGCAGAGGGCTGAAGGCTCAACAAAGCAGATTTTGGGGCATGGAACTCTGTGGAAACACCAGGTGAGATAGAGTTAATTATGATTGTGGAAGGGTCTATGAATTTACAGAGCAGGTAGAAGATCCATAAAGAGGAGACAAAACACACAAGTATGAGCTTCAGATGCAGGGATATGGAGTGTCATATGTCTGTGATCACATGAAACGTAAAACACTAAATCAAGTGCATATCGGTATATTTAGGAAAAAATATAAGGAAAATATTTTTGGGTTTTTTTTCAGATGGAAGGAGTCAAAGTGTCCTGTTGGTGTCAGCTGAAGTTCTACCACTGAGTAGACTGAGTGGTTACTCAGTCTATGAACATCAATAACTATATGTTCTCTGAAAAGGACATAACAACACCTATTGCCTTTGATAATTCTCAACATCAAGGTTTTCACTTCTTCAAATAAAAGCACAAGGACTTTGAATTGAAATCCTTCAAGCTGTCACCAAACTCACTCCCAAGCTACCTTATTATGAGACCTTTCCCTTCACTTTCCAGTAGTGCTTATCATGAACCTTTCAATTTTACTGTGGGTTTGAAGGGGCTTTGTGAAACCAGACATGGGTACAGAAGTAATCTATTTCTACAGCATCCACTTGCAGCAATTCAGCATAAAGGGTTTATATGACAGTGTGGAAGGGCTGTGCTTGAATGAGCTGACTGTTCTTGCTGTGTTCAATGGGATATTTGATGGTGTTACCTTTTGTGTTAAAGCTCTAGAAGAAGGACTTTTTGAGACTTGAGTGCAACTGTTGCATAAGTGGCCCTGAGCTGATGAGGTCTGTGTTATTCAGCCTCTTTGTGGTCTGCATTTAAATTGATTTCCCTCTACAGTTATACTCTGGGCTGCTGCTTGCACGCAATATTTTTTCCCTTTGAATTTTCCAAGCAGCTCAGTGATATGTAGTCCTGGTTTTCACCACACTGGCTGCCAAAAAAGCTTAAGTTTTAGTGTTGAAACTTGCTTGTAATTTTAAATAGGTATGTAGCCTTGAGAAAGGCAATTTTCTTCAAGGACTGGGAGTGGGAAGAAGGGATCATACTGAAGAAGATTTGACTAGATCTTTGAAAAATGAGAGAAAGAAACTGCAACTAAGCTACAGAGGAAGAAAGAGCAAATCTTATTTGACCAGTGGCACTGTGATAAGGGTGCGGAGAACAATCACTGGCTGATTGCTGAAGTTCACATCAGAGGCGCGCAATAGAGACAAGAATTGAAGGGACTCCGAGTCCCCAGAAATTGCCTTTTGTTCTCTTATCACAGAATCCCAGAATCATTAGGATTGGAAGGGACCTCTGGAGACCACCCAGTCCAACTCCCCTGCCAAGGCAGTGTTACCTAGACCAGGTAACACAGGAACTCATCAAGGTGGGGTTTGGGTGTCTCCAGAGAGGAAGACTCCATGACCTCCCTCGGCAGCTTATTCCAATGCCCTGTCACCCTCAGTGTAAAGAAGTTCTTCCTCATTTTGAGGTGAAACTTCTTGTGTTTCAGTTTATGACCACTGCTCCTCGTCCTGTCTCTGGGCACCACCAAAAAGAGCCTGGCATTGATATTTATGAACATTAATGAGATCCTTGGTCAGTCTGTCTTCTCTAGACTAAACAGGCCCAGCTCCTTCAGTCTCTTCTCATAAGAGAGATGCTCCAGACCTCTCATCATACTTTGGCCGCCACCAGACCCTCTCCAATGGCTCCTTGCCTTGTACTGAGGAGCCCAGAACTGGACACAGTACTCCGGATGTGACTTCACTAAGGCCCAGTAGAGGGGGAGGGTCACCTTCCTCAACCTGTTGGCCACATTATTACTGATGCACCCAGGATGCTGTTGGCCCTCCTGGATAAAAGACAACATCAACCAAAACTCCCAGGTCCTTCTCTGCAGAGCAGCTGTCTAATAGATCAGCCTTCAGCTGGTACTGGTACTTGGGGTTTTGCTCCTCAGGTGCAGTACCATGCACTTGCCCTTGTTCTACCTCATTAGGTTTCCCTCTGCATAATTCTCTAGCCTATCATGGTCTCACTGAATGGCAGCACAGCTTTCAGGTGTATCAGCCTGAGTTTCATGTAATCTGCAAACTTGCTGAGGGTACATTTTATGCCTTTATCCTGGAAGGAATGAAGGCAGTCTTCATGCCCTTCAGCAACCAAGGTCACCCCCATTTGCTTCAATTTCCCCCTCTTTAACAGACTTTATCTTTAATAATAAATTAGCCAAAGCTGTCAAGTGTGTTAAATATGCAGCCCAAGTGTCAGGTGGAAGGGAAGGAGATTATTTCCAAACATATTTTATAGTTTACACAGAACATCTCTTACCATATAATCTTGTTGATTGCCAGACATTGAACCAGTGCATTTGTGAGATTTGAATGGAGTCACTGAGGACTTGGCAATTTTAGATTTCTTTATATAATCTACTTATGCTCACTTCTCGTAGCCACTGCTATCTGCGGAAAATCTAGCTGGCGTTCTCCCTGGGTTAGTGCAGTCCTCAGTAAACAGTTTCATCATCACTTAAAGGTGATATTTCCATGCTTACCAGCTTAATGATACAGATTAAAGATGACAGGTGTGACAGATACTTTAATTTGTGCATATTGGAAAACCTGAAGAGTTCCTGGTTTGTTTGCAAAGCATAGCTGCTTTAGAAACAAGAACAGAAAGATTTTAATAGCATTCTGTCCTTGGAAGCTTCTGAAAGTCCACTTCTGCTTTTATTTAATTGAAACTATTTGTTATTAAGGGATGGTATTTATTTGAACACCTCTTACTCGAAAAGAGTCACAGCAAGACTGTACTAGCTTCTGACCAGTAAAACAGGCTCAGCCCTGAAAAATCTAGGATACAGGACGTCTGGACAGCAACAGAAAAGACAAATTGCAAAGCTAAACAAGTCCCTGCATCTTACTGGCAGTACTCAGTTTGCAAGAATCTCCTTGTTTCAGTGCTGCTCTTATAACAGTTTATGAGCACACTGGAAGTGGTGTGTTAGGCAGGCATTTAGGCAGAGTCCCCAGAGCTAGGGCAAGATATTTTTCTGTGATATCTGTGAGAAAAGTTATAGAGAATCCCAGCAGTTGTCCAGCCCTCAACTCCTCACTGCAGTGCTTTTGTTATTGCCAGATGCAACGTTGGAGAATTTACAGCTGCCGGGCCATGCCAAGCCTTTTACCTCATCAGGGACGGAGATGGGCCATACAGTAATGCATATTGATCCATGTCCTAAATGTAGTTTATGTCTTACATTTCTGAGCTGAACTATATCAAGGGGAAAGCAGACCATTACATCCCAGTCTCCCATGTACAGATACAGCATGAGTGATGACAGGTTTTCAGGTTGAATGGATGTAGGCATACAGAGGATGATGGCTCAGATATAGTAACTGTCCATAGATGAGTCTATGTGCATGCTTAAAACTGCCACAAATCTAAGGTAAAACAAGTTAGCTTGAAAATCAATAAAAGATCTTAAGAGCCCTCATTTGATTGTTTGCGATAGTTCAGCTGACCTGGGGTACATCGCTAAGTGGCAATATCTTGTGACTACGCCTAAATCTTTCATGCTTGGGACAGTAGTGAACAGCCAGACATATTTCCCTGTCTTTAAACGTGCAAAGGCAGCCTGGCAGTGTAAAGGAAGCATTGCCTCTTGGCTCAGTTGTATGAGTTATCTTACGCAAGTCCTGACGAGCACTGGGAAGAAGTGAGCTGATTCCTGAACAGAACAAAAAGGCGTTCTCTGAGAATTTATCCAAGACTTTTTTTTAAGAAAAAAAAATACATTTTACTCCTGTAGTTGAATAGAAATATCTTGTTCTGCTCAGACAGCGGGTAAGATTAAAATCAGAGGATTTGAAATGTGCGTATATGGTTCTTGCTCATTTAAAAATTGTTTAATTCTAGTATTTTCTTCCAGCTTCTGAATGTTGGCATTCAACAGTGCTATTGTTCTTTTCTCCAACAAGAGAGGACATAGATGCTACAAGAGAGGACAGGTCAGACTCTGGCTATGTGGTAGTGATAACTTGACCAAGAACTGTTCTGCATGTGCAAAAGCTAAGGATTTCTCCTTCTCAGCACAGTTAAATTATGAAGGAAAGGAGAGACTGTCTTCTGTGTAGGGACAAAATAGGTCAGGGCAGGGTTAGGAATGCAGGGAAGAAGTAGTCCTCACTCTGTCTGTATGTTCAGGAGTGGGCTGCTACTGCCCTGGTGCACAGGACCTGCAGCAGCAGCAGTACTAGTGCTTTGTCCAGTCCAAAAGATCTGAGTAGCAGCATTTCTCAGTAAGGGCACCATCATAGAGTCCGCACCTGGCTAATTACTGGAACAAAGCTGATTCGATGGGTCTCAGCTCAAGTTTTTGTGCTGAGATTAACATGTATCTAGTATCTGAGTGCCCACAGACATACTGGGATGCTGGTATGCCAGCACTACAGATGCTCCCCAGGAGTGTGTTGAAATTTTTCTGAAGATCAGTTTGGTGGAGTATGTGATGGTGGGTTTTTTCCCTTAACTTAAAAAGTATGTAAATTCTGTGACTTTTCCACTGCTTCCCCAAGAAATATAGTCTAAAGTAGTTCTGCTGGACAATGATGACTCTATTTAAAAAGTTTTGTTCATGGGAAATATGCAAACACTTCCAAACTGGGCCATCAGAGTTCCTTTTTTGCTTCCTCTCCCTACTGGAGAGATCCAAGTTCAGCTGTATTGCAAGTTAGTAATTCTCTTAATGCTGGCAAGTGTGAGATATATTTTATAAGGTATCTTATGGAACTGATGGGGGGAAATAAATAATAGCAGTATTAATAAAAAAAGAGTGTTATCCAAACTGAAAGTGTTGCAAGGATAAACAAATCAGTAAAAGGTGCAGTTTGCTTATGATACAGTAATTTTATGAGCAATAATTTTTCAGATGAACTGAACCTATCATCATTATCAACTAATAACTCTAAGAATGACTTATATAACCTGCTACTGCCTATGGTATTTCTGGAGTGTGAAAGAATTTTAAATTGTCTGTAAGGAACTGGTGCTGCCTACAGGACATTAGAATAAATGAGCCACAGGATTTAAAGTGTTATCCTTTCAGAAGAAAAGAAACAAACATCCTTCACAAAATGCACAAGGGTGTATGTATTCTAAGGCTTCTGAAATATTTTTGCTGTTCTTCAACAGAAGGGCAGCACTAATGCTTGAACAGATCCTCTTTTCTTGCATTAAAGAACCACCAGTAGTATCAAAGAGCTTATAGCCCTGGGGTGAGCTAAGCTCCACTGCAAGGGGGTTGGGAGAAAGTACAGCAGCATCCAAATAGACATGAAAATAACAGAATTTTCTGCATCGTTTAATGAAAGTGAGTGAAAAGATACCCTTAAAGCTTGTAAAAAATTGCATTTAATTTTGGAGGTAGCAAAATACTTTGCTCTTTTTTTTCTTTTTTTTTTTTTTAATTTTAGAGCAACTGCTAAGTAAACAATTTAAAGAGCAACAGCAAAGGATGTTAAGCATCCAGTTGAGAAGGGTTAACCTTTTAAACGCAGAATTAGACATCAGAACAAAGCTGGATGGTTTAGAATGAAAAGTTGATATATTTAATTTTGAAAATGTCGCCACTAATCTCCTGGATCTTCCTCAAAGCCACTCCTGTTGTCCTACATCCAGTGTAATGGACTCAAGTGGGCACAGGTTTTTATTCAATGCAAATCTGCTTGGTGAGTTTGCTATTTGCAGAGGAAATCAAACAAACAGAATAAAGCAAATCTCGTTTTTTTATATCACCTCTCTTTCTGTTTAGCTAGGGTAGAGGTGGTAGCAATTATTTTGAGATAAAGAAAAATCAGTCACTGCCGGACTGCTGACATGCATGATCACCTTAAGGGACTGTTACTTCAGCTGGAGATTTCTCATTTCCTTCCCTGTTCTGTCTCTGCTTCAAACAAAACTAAGGGAGGAGGTGTTAGAAGTCAGCTATACCAAGTAATGTGGGGTTCCATCGCTGTGCCAGGAGCAGGATGTAAGCCTTCTTTGTGGAGGCAGTGAAGCTGCTCCTATAAAGAACAGTGCATCTGGGTGAGGTTTAACTGCAATTGAATGAGAACTAGTTTGGTTTAGAGGTAATTAACGTACAGGGCTCTGTTCCTATGGAAAAAAATGAAAGCCTGTCAAGTACAGTTGAAATATGTTTGTTTAGGTTTTTTTTTGTTTGGCTGTTTTATTCCCAATTAGTTTTGCAAAATGAAACAAAAAGGAAAAGGTAATCCAGAAGAGTACTCTGTATAAATTGGGAAACTGTAGGTTGTTCAGGAAAAGGTTGGTTGGCTCATTGGAACATGCTAACATGACAAAATAATAGTATTTTTCACTTTAATAATTGGATAAGGTAATTTTACACTTTTTAGAAAAGATTACTTCATATTTCATATCAATTTTGTTGAATTTAAATAATTATTATTTACCAGAGTATTTTCCTATATGTTTTCTTTACCTCTAAAAGGTTTTTAAATGTCAATATTCTAGAAAACAGTTGTAATCAATGATCCCGTATATCTAGGAAATATCCATAATTTCAAATTACATTCTTCATCACAGTTGGAATATTTCAAGTGATGCAGAACAATTTTTTTCTGTATTTAACAGGAACATTTGATTAAGAAGAAGTAATATTTGAAATGGCAGGACAGTGTGTGCGTTGAAAGTATTGCATTTCCAGGAATCTTGTGTTTTTATGACTGAAAATCAGGTGGCCATGCCCTTTCCTATATCTTTTTCTGAGCAATATATTTGATTTCAAATATAGTGCTATTGCTGCGATTGAGGCAGATCATAAAATACATAGATAATTTCCACAGAGAGCGGAATGCCAATTAGTTTCCTCAATGACTGTTATAGCTTTTTGAAACCCTGAGCATGATTCCAATAATCTCGCCGGAAAATAAAGAAAAGAAAATAATTTTTTCCGCAGCAGAGGTGAAAAGCTGACTGCATCCTCAAGGGCACAGATGGGCTGAGCACAGAGGTGTCCTGGTGCTTTGAAGCAGGGCTGGGGATAACGCCTGCAAGAAACTTCAGGGAGTATGTGCCAACTCTTCAACATTTATTCATCAGAGACAGGACTGTATTCAAGGGCTCAGTCAGAAACAGTCCCACAGTTACAGATGATAACAGCTGCACTTCTCACTAGATCGCTTGCTACCCTTTGTCAGACAGGGCATTTTGACTTCACCTGCAGTATAAAGAATCTTTGGGACTGAACAGGAGTATCATGGCAGAGACTGTGGGTGTCATTAACAGAAAAGCAGAATGAAAACAGCTTGCCCTTTGGTGCTTCCTTCCTCCTCTCCCTCCTGTCGCAAACTCAAAAAAGGGTGATTGCATGATGGAGCGAGTGCATCCATTACAATTCATTCCACTACACTGAAGGGCTTCAACACATGGTTGTTGCTGCAAGACAAGCTGGATATCAGGGTTTAAATCCATGATGATGGATTGGTCTCTCAACCATTCTTTTACAATTCTGAAAAAACAGTGATTTTCTCTCACTTGTGAATATGAAGATTAGCCTCTTCTGCAGCACTAGTCATTGATTGGTCTCCAAGTGCTTTGTAATGGAGGTCAGCACTATTTCTCTTTGATAGCTGGGGAAGGAGGGATGGTTTTCCCAGAGCCACCTGTGGTAAGACAAGGACCTGAGATCCTTGCCAGTCTATTTCCCTGGCAGTAGTCACCCAGCACCCTGTACCCTGCTACTTCGGCTTCCTAAAAAATTCCTTGTAAAAACTGAGGCCATATATTTCCAGACATCATCTCTCAGCTCCTTGTTCATGTACATGCCTCCAGAATTGTTGCTGGCATCATGCCACATGGAAGTGATGCCCATGCAATTTCTGGTTCACTGTTTGTGATTCCAGAAGTTCCAAGATGGAGTGTTTGCCCAATCTGTGGTGTCCTGAAAATGGAAATGTCAGACTTAAGGAAGTGGCATTTCATCAACAGATTACTTTCTCAGTCCATTTTGGATCTCTGTTCAATTAAGAAAGTATACTGAAGGAGGTTTGTTCCAAATAAAACTAACTACTGTCCCCAAAGATAGTAAATTATTAAAAAAGGCGTTGCATGTGGACATGAAGCATGAGAGGATAAATTAACTAGTTTACAACTCTGTAGAAACCCAACATAAATGTGCTCAGAGTGCAATGCTGCCAGGCAAGGCAGCACATAGAAAAGTGTTCCTCAGTGAGACTGAAAATTTATTCTCTATGATACAGAGGGATTTCAGAGCTCCTTTAAAGGATCATTCTGTAAAGAGATAAGAAAATTGCAACTTCTGCATGCAATTTGTTTATGAAATATAGTAGCTGGGAGCATCTTAGAGAAAAAATATCTACACAAATGGATTAGGACATTTGAGATGATTCACATAAATGTCTTTTTTCCTATTCAGCTTAATTAACTTCAGAGTAGATGAATTCTTATTGGTGTACTGGAAAGAAAATGAAACCAGCATCAAGAGACAATCTCCTGCATGCAACTGCTTGGTATATCCTACTTTTGGATGTTGTAAAAGCATAAAATTTTTGCTCATTAAATTTTAAAAGCTTTCTGACTTCCTAGAATTATAGCATGGAGTTGTAAACGTTGTGTGAAATGAAATGTACTTTCCTACACAGACAACATACAGTGGGAGAGCTTTGGAATTACTATTATGGTCTACTATTTGTAGTAATACTTAGATGAGTCAGCCATTAAGATAAATAAGTAAAAATACCCACGAGGACAAAAAGAATTCACTGAAAAGCAAAAACAATGGAGATATTGTAAAATATTTTGCTTTTGTGGGGGAAAATCTGTAGCAAATTTTTGTGTTTAAGTAAAACATTTTCAGTGGTCTTGCCTCTCTCTTTCATTCTCTGTTCCTATATACAGAAATTCTTTCTGGACAGAAGGACTCTAATTGCCAGATCAAAATCCTATTTTCACATATTACTGCATTAAGCAGAAGAAAAGGGGTTTACAAAGACATGCCAGGTAAACCCAAGCTTCACTCAAACACACTACTCTCAAATCTGCGTGACTAGATGTCCTCTGACATCTATAAAATCTGAATGTAAAACCTGAAGTCTGATTTATGATTCCAATCTGACTCTTAATGGTAAGGCCTTCTTCAAACTTGTTATTAAAAACTTATAATAACCACATTTTAATAGCCGTTAAAGAGCTTCCCTCAAGTATACTATCTTGGCCATTTCCTTAGAGGAAAACTACTCATTATACAAATTTGCAATAATATGGTGAAGAAATACAACAGCATTATTAAAATCCAGATTACTTGCTCAGAGACTTCTCCAGGGCCTCAGGCTGCTATTTAAACTAATTTTCATGTAAACAGCACCATGAAGATACAATGCTACATGGTGAAATAAAACATTTCTGCAGTGAGGAAGCTACCACCTAAGTTTCACTCTCAGTTCAGTTTTTACCACTTGATTACTTATTTTGTTTAAAAATACTTGGAAGAGGTCTAGGCTCTTTTGCCTTGATTCTATTTTCTATTCTTTCTATTCTATTCTATTCTATTCTATTCTATTCTATTCTATTCTATTCTATTCTATTCTATTCTATTCTAATCTATTCTATTCTATTTTTTGCTCTGAATGTCAGTGATTCATTAAGCTGCATGTCTAATGTATAATATGCGTGTTCTCTAAACCTCTCTCCATTGGGAAAAGTGAGCTGAATAACATTTTGTTTTGGACTTTTTCAAAGGCAATTCACACATACTGACATAGTTTTATGTTTGTGGAGGGCAAACCCAAGAAAAACTCTTAAGCAAGGAAGTTTTCTCCCTTCATCTCAGATTTGTCAACGTCATCTGTGTCCAACATGTGTGGAGTAGACATAGACAGACTAAGGTCATTCCACTTGGCAGAAAAGAGGGTTATTTTAAATGTATGCTCATTCTTGGACTGGAGACAGAACACCATGATGTTCTGGGAATGGGAAAAGAAATTGTGGTCTGGGAGAGTCTGCATGGTTGGCTTTGGTTTCTGGAATTCATGGGATTGACAACCCTGAACCAATTTAGCAAGTGCACTGCTAGGGATCAGAGAGATGATCTGGCAGCAAACTAGGAAAACTTCCCAAAGAGCAGAACAGAATATCATTCTCAAGGAGTCTGGTCTGGAGGTCCAGTTTTGAGATCAACTGAGTCCGTGCTTTATCACAAACTTGTCAAAATCAAAATGGTTCCACAAAAACACAATGTAACCTTTAGAACTATTGGTTAGCTCTGGGAATGGAGTCAGAACCAATGCAGGAGTGATATTAGCACACCTTGAAATGGAAAATGTCATGTGTTTTCCTCCAAGATCCTTGTGACCCCAGTGCCTTGTCCTTAAACTGGTTCTATGTTAAGGAAACTTCCCTGTCCAGCCATCCAAGAGCCACCTTGGCAGTCACTCTTGCACCACCTGAGCTAAGGACCAAATCCTCTTTGCAGCTACACACCCCACACTCCCACAGTCAGATCTGGTTCAAGCCCAGGTTTTCCATAGCAAAGGCATCCAGAACCTTAAACTATTTCAATCATAGTGCAATAATTAAATAACAAAAAACCACATTGAGTTGGGTATCTTTGAGGAGGGACCCCGGACAAAGGAACTCTAGGGCTTTTATACCCTCATGGTCTAAGTGCAGGAAAGTCTCGGCATTACTGGCTCCTGTTGTGTCTGAGTGTCCAGTCCCCTAATTGACCCAGAAGTCTCCATACCCTTTGTTCTGCAAAAGGCTTGCCATTCTGTGGCCTCTTTCCTCAGTCTCCTGCTTCTCAGAGTTCAGCCTACAGGTCTCACTGCAGCTGCACACTGAGATACCTCCCCTGAATGTGCTAATGCTCAATCAAATTTTGATGGACACCTAACTGCCAAACCTTATGAAAAGTTTCCTGAGACTTTTGAGTGTCTGTGAAGGACAAAATCTTCACATTATTAAAGTTTCTACCATGCCTATAGACCACAGAGAATGCCTTATGGTGAGAGGAGATCATGAATTTGAGTAACTTAGTTGTTTCATAGAAATACTGAAACCTTTCACAGATGAGTACAGACGTTTTAGGATCTGATAGGGTGTGCAAAGACAGACCTCACAATCCTTGACTCCTGTAACTTGCAAATATTGTGTAATGGCTCAGATGGCATTGGATTCTTTTGCACAAGGCATTTGATCTATAAAACATATGGCATTTTGAAATATTGATCTCTTCTGTGCCAGTGAGTAAGAGATATTAGTGCAGCATGGGATTCCATTTGTAACACTGGGATTAAAAGCAGGGAAGTGGAAAATTGGAATAGACCTGAATTCATGTGAAGTGGAAAGTACAGCTGGCAGTATTACCAAAGCAGAAGAATAACAAATAAAAGCATGTATTTTTTTTAAATCGTTAAAAAAAATTCACATAACAGCTACTGAGGTAACACAGCAAATGTATCCAAATGAATGTTAGGTTACTTTTAATTTTATTGGCAATGTAAGGTCACAATATGTCCCACCAGAATGCGACAAACTAAAGAGTAATAAAAACCAGAAAATTGACAAGCTTTTTCTCTGTAAGGAATTATCTGTATTTTAAAGTGCCACTCAATATGAGTCTTTACTCAGTCTCGTGAAATATATGTTTCTCAATTAACAAAACAAAGGAAAAGCAAAACACCAACATTTGCTCAATTCCTGTATGTTGTCTCAATCCTCAGCTGGTCGATCTATTCACATTGGTAGTATATTCTCTTTCTTTTTTAAATTGAGACCCTGGTTTCTTATTTTCCCCTGTTTGTTGGAAATGTGGAAAAATTGTGAACTTATTCCAGAAACTAGAAATTTTAAGTATTTGTAGCATTCTGCATAATTACACTATTTTTTTTCTTCCTTTTTGCTTTCTTTTCCTGGTTAGCCTGCTAATGACACAGATAACATGTTTGAACATCATGTCAGTTTTGGGACAACATCTTCAGTCCTTGTCTGAAGATTTTAAAATGTGGAAACTTAATCATCCTATTTTATTAAAATGAAACAAAACCAGAGGCAAATAAACACACCCCCCAAAGCTTTACTTCTACGCAGATTTTACCAGGTGGAATGTGAAGCCAGTAGTTCTTGTGCTTTTCCATGATAGATTGAGTCCTTTAGTATATGGTATTTTCTCTCCATGAAGGCACTTCTGCATTGCAATTAAGTAGCTATTGATCTTTTTTTGATGAGCAGACTGAGCTTTTTAAGTCTTTTATTATGAACATTTTTCAGCCCTAAAATCACTTTAATTTTTAAAAGTGATCAAAGGTTAGCTGAGCCCTGGTAAAAAGTCATATATCTCTTTAGCATCTTATCTCATAGTACTTTCTTCCTTTATTTCCATAATAGTGAAAGATGAACTGCTTTTCAATTTTTTTTTTAGCCATTACCATTACTATGATATAAAATGTCACATTGACACAATAAATGATGTAGGTTTTACACTAAGTTTAATGTTGTTCTATTGAAATGAATGGAAATCTTACCAGTAGTTTTGATGGCAATAGAATTACAAAGTACTGAGCAGTTCTGAAACTCCCAATTCAGATATATGTCTTGTTTAAGGTCCTAGGGGAAATGTAGCAGAACAGATGCACTTTCATAGAGGTTGGTGCTAAATATTGGCATTTTAATGGAAATAATTGTATCGGAAACCTCAGACAACATGACCTTCCATGTACTTTCTAGCTCTGTCTCCTGACTTGAATACCATTATAATAACGGAATATATTCCTCTGATTTATTTGGGTTTGAATTTGACCCTGGTTTTGAGAATTAAGTGTTTGGAGAACCAAACAGACCACAAAGGACTAGTTATCTCAACAGGCCCCTAATATATTCTATAGGTAAGCCAGGGATATATACCCAGGGATACTAGGATGGAGTCTCTGCCGCAAACAGCCTTGTAGAAGTCAATGGAAGTCCTCCTATTTATTGGTTTAAGCACGTGACTGAGCCCTATAGGTTTTCACTTTTAAAAACCATCTTACTTAAAGGTTTTGGTGAAGGAGTTATTTTAAGGAAAAAGTAAACTAATCTACCCACCTCCCAATTTTCAAAAATAATACAAGGAACAAGTTATCATTTTGGAGAAAGGATATCAGAAAACCTGGAGCACTTGGGCAGCATGTATGGGACAGTTCTCCATGCTTGTGTCTCTGCTGAGCCTGGAGAAACAGTCATCCGCTGGCATATGGTAAGTGGTGTCAGGTCTAGAAAGGAACAGTTTTGAATTTGCTGTAAAGCATATTGGGAAATTTGTCAGAGACTGCGTGCATGCATGTGTGTGCGTGTGTGTTTGTTTGTCCATGTGTGTGTACATGTCTGTCAGTGACTGAGTTGAGGTAGAAAGTGAGAAAGATAAGTCACTCAGAGACAGTGAGGAAGAGACAAAATTAAGAAAGATGGTTTTGTCAGCAGCAGTTTGAACCAACTGGTGAGGAAAGAGGTCTGGGGTTAAACTGTGAAAAGCTCTGCAGTGAGCACGTTGTGCTAGTAACACTGAGAAAGATGTGGAGGATGTGCCTGTCAGGGCAAAAGAAGTGGATAAGGATTAGAGATGAGGAGAAAATCACAGAATCACATCATCTTGTCTTGTCACTAGTTGCCTGGGAGAAGGGAACAATCACCACCTTGGCTACAACGCCCTTTCAGGCAGTTATAGAGAGTGATATGGTCACACCTGATCCTTCTTTTCTCGAGGCTAAACACCCCCAACTCCCTCAGCTGCTTCTCATAGCACTTGTGCTCCTGCACTCTTCACCAGCTTTGTTGCCCTTCTATGGACAGGCTCCAGCACCTCACGGTCTTTCTTGAATTGTGGGGCCCAGAACTGGATGCAAGATTTGAGGTGTGGCCTCATCAGTGCCAAGTACAGAGGGATGACCTCCTCCCTGGTCCTGTTGAGCACATTATTTGTGATTGAAACGAGGATGCCATTGGCCTTTTTGGCCACCTGAACACACTGCCAGCTCATGTTCAGCACCCCTAGGGCATTTTCCACTGGGCTATTTTCCAGTCTTCAGCCTGTAGTGCTGAAGATTGTTGTGACTCAAGTTCAGGACCCAGCACTTGGTCTTGTTGAACCCTATACCATTGGTCTTGGCTCATTGATCCAGCCTGTCCAGATTCCTCTGCAGAGCCTTCCCACCCTTCAGCAGATCTACATTCCCACATAACTTGGTGTTGTCCACAAATTTACTGAGGGTACACACTCTATCCCCTTGTCTGCATGATCAATAAAGAAGTTAAACAGGACTGGGCCCAGTGCTGAGCCTTGGGGAACAGCACTAGTGACCAGCTGCTAACTGGATACAGCACCATGCACCACCACTTTCTAGGCTTAGCCGTCCAGCCTGTTTTTAACCTAGTAAAGAGTACACTTGTGACAAAGGGAGCACCTGTCAATGTGTCAGCATTTAGATGTGGTTTATCCACAAAGGAAAAAGATGGAGGTTAGCCATGTATAGCAAGACTGGATGGCGCGAGAAACAGTCATCAAACACAACCATGGCACAAATACAAAATAAAGTGGTAGTCCACATCTTACTTTATCTACAGTTCTTAATAAATTCATGTGTCCCACAGTCCTGAAACAGTTTTGAACAGAAATAAGGAAGGAAACCTTTTATACTTCCAGTTTGACTTTGCTTACTTTCTTTGTTCTGTTCAGGCAATAAGTCATATTGACCTTGACACAGAATGTCCTTTCATGGATTGACGACTAATTTAGATGGTTTGCTTTTGTCTTGTTCTACTGACATAGGAATGATGGGGATGAAAATAATTGTGTTCATTTTAGAGAGGAATTTAACAACTGTCTTTCCCAACATTTGAGCAACAGATACACACTTAGAAAGGGGTCTGGAACTGGACTGTGCATCTGTAGTAATTTAAACTAAAACCTTGCTGAAATCCCGTATTTCTTTGAAGATCACTATGTATTTCAAAGTACACTTAGCCAGTCCACATTTTAAATAGACTTTTAAATTGCTGTCTTAATAATTTAGTGCACTAGCAGAAGAAAGAATAAAGTGGAAGATTTTTTTAAATTAAAACTCCCCTTAATTTACTTTTTAGAGTGGCAATACACAGTCATTGATAACTATTATTTTTAAGTCACGCTTCTTAAAGTTTCAGCTTTGTCAAGATTTCTTAAAAGAAGCTGAAAATAATGCACCTTTTGGCTTGGAGACTTCTGAATATATTTTGGAAAGACTTTGAGGTGTTTTTCATAGGTATTAGAGATAAGGTAAAAATTTTCAGAAAACATTGTTACAGTTATACATCTTCCATGACGAGGAAAGGGACAGGCCAATGCCATCGCGAAACCCTAACCTCGCAAAGAAGTGCAGGTCGTTAATATGCATGTAGGCCACACCCATTACCCCACGCCCCGGAACGCCACAGGGCTCCGGGCACTTTTTTGATTCTCCCCTCGGACTCTCTGAGCATGGGGTAGAAAAGGGAACCGTTTTCTCTGACTCGGAAGACCCCCGCCACCCCGAGAATCTGTCAGCCTCTCCGGGCCGCCGCAACAGTTTGCTCAGAGCGTAAACCCCCTCGCCGCTTCCCCCTCCCCCGGCGCTTGTGCCCGGGCACTGCCCAGCCCCACCACGGCACAGCGGCGCCGCTGCTCCCTCGCCCCAGCCTGAGCTGCAAGCACAGGACCGCGCCAGATGGTTCAGCTGCAGTGCCGCGCCCCGCCGGCAGCACGGGGTTCAGCTGCGGTCCTGCGCACGCCGGCAGGGCATGGCTACAGGCGGGGGGGTTCAGCTGTGGCAGTGGAGTGAGTGTGTCCCGCTGGCCGCTGTGACCAGCCCAGCCCCACTTTCCTGCAGCAGTGCCTTTCCTTGCCTGTAGCCATGGAAACAGTAACCCGCGCCTGCAGGGGGGTCAGTTCCCCAGCTACTATCAGAGTAACAGGGGACAGTGTGACTCCTGGCCCCTCCCCATTGGGCTGGGCCAGCGCCACCTCACGGGGAGCTCAGCACCGCCCCTCGGTAGAGAAGCGCGACTACGCATGCACAAGCTGCTAAATTTTGCAAATGGTGGAATCAAAACTGCGATAAATTCACATCGCAGATGCATGAGGTCGTGAAGGAGAAGTCGCGATACAGAGAGGATTCACTGTATTATTTTTTTTTTTGAATTACAATTATTATTTGCTGTTAAGCGGATTTTAAGCATTGGCTGCTTTATGAATGAGTTTCCTCCCTATGTAAGACTTTCAATATATTTTGAGCTAACGAGGTTTTAAAGTTTATAAGTGTTTGTGTTTCTGTCCCTACTTTAATGGCTTTTTGAAATTTAGTGAAGGCTCTAGCAAATACAGACACACATAGATAGTGTGAGCTTAGTTAGTGCTTGTTAAATGTTATAAGTACTCTTAAAACTAAAAGTGCAGCAAGCACTTTATAGGCAATATTAATTTATAAGCAATTTCAATTTTTTATAATGAGTAAACTCTTTGAGTAACAATAAATTTGACTGTGACTCTGGGAAGTACTCCATAAACTATTGAACATTTGTAGCTCTTGTTTTAAGCACTGTTTTTCGATTCAAATTCAATTTTTGCTCTTCTTAGATAAAATTGTTTTCCTGCATTTTCATGAAACTGTCTCATCTCTAAAAAGAATTGGCAGAGGATTCTCATTTCCCTCCTCAACCCTTCAAGAACCTGAAATCTAAAAATATTTCATGTTTCAGCCATAAGTGGTTTTGGTCTACCTGTATGTCCTGTCATTTTCTTTTACATTTTCTATTAAATTTGACTCAGTATAGAGTAAGTAGGTAAACACAGACATGAGAAAGCAATCGCTCTCATGTTAGTACAGTAAAATAAACACTGACAGCTCCTTTGACTGCCTGTGATAACAGAGAGGAAGAGATTTAGTTTACTTAATTTATGTACTTAATTATTTAAATGTGACTAAAAGAAAAGTATGAGGACCAAACACCTGAGAATCTCTAAAAATGCACTCCAAATGGAAGAATAAATACGAATAGTAAAAAACTCACATAATAAACAGAATTACAAACATCGGTAAAAGTTTCTATTTAAATATTTTCCAGTAAGATATTTACAGCAAAATTTCCCTATGGCTAGTGCTTCCCCAGGTAACATTCTGAAAAAAACATTATTTGGAAGCTCTGCACCTGAATTTTACTAGTTCACTGTACTTGAATTTTACTAGTTGGAGAAGAAATAGGAAGCATCAGAGGAAGCACATTCTTAACCTCCTGTCTTCAGTACAGTGTTTTGCCTCTGGACCTGTAAGTCATCACCTCTATGTAAGATATTGCATCAACATTAGTGTTTTAGCTCAGCTCATGAGTAAGGTTTTGAAGTGACTCTCCTGACTGTCCCTACTTGCTATGCTTTAATTCACAATGTGGAGTGTCCTTGTGGTGCATGGTCTGGATTCCTCTTGGATGAAATAGAAAAATCCTCCCTTAAGCTGGAGCATGAACCACAGAAAAGTACCTAAGTTGGTTCATCTGCTACTAAGCAGTCAGTAGACATGAACAAGGCTAGAGTTACTGTGAAACAAAGTCCCCCAAACAGGTGTAGTGTAGACAATAGGTCTGCATCACAAACAGGTTTGCTCATGGTGTCTCATCTCTGTTGGTGGAGACATAGCAGTACTATCTCCACACAGATAATTATGTCCATTGTCTGGCATGAGCACCAAGAGCCCAATATCTTTGAAATGATGTAGCTATACTTGTTTCTGGAGAGGATCCATCTATCTTTGCTCCATGAATGCTTTGTTTGTTAATATGCCAAAGGAAAACCTAACTTCAGTGCAACTGGATTTACACTGTTTGAGAACAAGTCACAGCATTGTGTATTTCAAACCATGGCTTCTTTAAGAGCTGCAGCTATAACATCTTTTCCCTGTGCCCTGGGAAAGCCTGAAGAGTTCACGTTACAGTTTAAGCTGGAGGGAAGCAAGAAGACGAGCAAAGGTCTAGTACCAGGCAGAGCTGTCAGGAAGACACTTCCATCACCTGTGCTTTACAGTGAAGAATTTTCAATCTTGACAAATGGCAGAGCCAAGTATCGTGAAGACAATCCCTTGTTTGTTTATGGTCTGTCTTCTCACAAGTTATGCAGGATTAGTCGTGGTGATGTCTGCAGGGTGTAATATGAGCAGCCTGTTCCTTCATGACTAATGGTCTTGCACTGAGGTTAAACCACTTATCTCATGGAGTTATAATTTCTACTGCACTGCAGTGATAATTATCTAAATAACTAATAAATGAGATGCTTCTGCTTGTGTGACTGGGTTCAGACTGCTCACTTGAGTGCAGTGCTGGAGTTGGACTAGATAATCCTTGTGGATCCCTTCCAGCTCGGAATAACCTGTGAACCTGTGACATCCAAGGTGAGCAGTAATAAATGTTATTTGTGGAGGATTTCTGAAAAACTGTTGCTACAGCCCTCACCTGAGCAGCTACAGCACACACCGGAGGGACGCTGTCAGCTATAAAAAGAATTGCTTGAGTGAAATGGAGATGTTTTCTCTTAGCTAGCCAAAGCTGAAGAGAAATATAAGTTTTGCTACCTCAACGTGTAATCACCAGTTTCAAAAAGCATCTCACTTTCTTTTGAAAAGGGGCACTACAGGAAATGAAAAGAATTCACAGAATTCACAGAATATTATGAGTTGGAAGGGATCCATAAGGATCATCTAGTTCAACCCACCATCTAACACCTGTACAGAGACCGAAGGCACATCCCGGTGGTAAACACAAACCTAGTTCCCTCACAGTCTAACAGGTCACTCTGAGCCGGAAGGGACCCACAGGTTCATCCAGCCCTACACCCCCCAGCTAGACCATGTCACTAAGCTCCTCATCGAGTCTTCTCTTAAACACCTCCAGGGATGGCGATTCCACCACCTCCCTGGGCAGTCCATTCCAATGAGCGATCACTCTCTCTGTGAAAAACCGCTTCCTAACATTAAGTTTAAACCTCCCCTGGCGTAGCTTGAGGCCGTGCCCTCTCGTTCTGGTGTCGTCAGCCTTGAGAGGACTTCAGGAGAACAGAGAAAAGAAAGTTTGTGGAGTAAAGGAGCTCTCTTACTATATTCAGTTATGGCAATATAAAATTAGGCTGGGAGAGAAGGGATTGAGGTACTAGTTTCAAGAAACTAGTTGGATATGACTTTTTTTCTCTCTCTAAAGATATTTAAACATCTTATCCTGTGCATCTGCAGTATGAAGACGCTATTCAGATTTGTCCTGCGGCTGTAAGACACACATTGATCAGACTGACAAGTCTAAGAAAGATTCGGTAAGTTGACAGCAACAAGATGTCACTGTCAGGGACATGCTTAGAGCAGCTGAGGTCTGAAAGATGGAAGAATATGGTATTTGTGCTAACATCAGTTCAAGTTTTTCATTCTATTTAAAATATATTTCTTACAGTTTTAATATTGAAGGAGACTGGATGAAGGACAAGCGAGTGGCTCAAGTAGAAGCTTTTCCAGAAAATCATTTAAAAATTTTTGAAATTGGCTTTTGTTAGAGGCCACTTCAAAGCTCATGAAGCCCATGGAATGGATGCTTTTCATTTTATCATCATGGTTGCATGAATATGCTCATACATAAACAAAGCTACCACAAAGGTACCAGAGCTTTTGAAGTTACTGCCTGTGATTTTATAAAAGCTACATGGCATATGGAAACAGCATATGGAAACTTGTTACCACTGAAAGGTAAGGAGAAAAGCGGCAATGAGTGATGAACTTCCTGGAAATGTTTTAAAGGCTGAATCACAGTCATCTGCAGAACTCCTGATGGAGCACATTGAAACTGATGTGAAGTCAAGAGCTTTCCAAAGCTCTCCATCACCTGAATAATAGCCAAGGGCTAGACACTAACCATATGTCAACTATATGTTGTAGAAAGACCTGCCTCCTGAGAAAAGAGTGTGTGATATCATTAGCACAGCCTAGAAATGTGGAAAGTGAGGGATTGTCACGTAACCACACACAGAAAACTACCTACAAAGATGATATCAGCTAATGACTTTTTCGCACAAGAAGGGGAAGTTCTGCCTTTTTATCTCAAATTGAATCAGAGGGATAGTTGAAAAAACACCTGTAACATCAGCAGGGCTGAATTTGGCACCTCTGTGTGGAGAAGATACTTTTACTTGTACAATTTATCATGCAATGGCACATCTGAATCCAATAGTAATTAGTGTTTAATTGACTTTACTGGCACATTCAATGCTTTGTACTTTCTCTAATTATAGAATATCCTTTGTGTATATGCTTTTTCATCAAAGTCAATTTTTCCAAGAATATTGTCTGTATTAGAATGGCTTGAGGTCCTATGTTATGAGTGATGGACTAGTTTAGGAGTCAGCCCTGGCATTGTCACTCACAAGGTAATAAACAAACAATAACCTCTTTCATCTTAGTAAATCCCAAAGCTCTGTACAAAGTAAATAGTAATTAAAGAGATGAACATTTACTGAAAATATATACATCAAAGAAGATGCATATCACATTAAAAGTATATTTAGCTTCAAAACTTCCCCACCATCTAGCCATTACTTATCAAGTTTAGCTGCATACAGGGATGAAAGAGTTGTCTGATTTCACAGCACTTGTAATTAGTGATTCTCCTCCAATTATCTCTAAATTTGGCAGCCTGTGTTACTATTACCCTTACTGAATCTCTTTCTAGGATGTTGTACTACTATTGCATTCCACTTCTCTGCCCATTAGAGAGACGACTGGCCTCTTGAGGCCTACTGAATCCAATGGGACTCTTTCCAGTTAGTTGAACTGCTACTGCACCAAGATTGCTGTAAATTCTAGCTTGTTTCTTTATGCTTGCTTCTTTAGCCTATGTAGCTGGCCCAGACCAGTACACTCTCCTTCAGACTAGTGTTTGATATCTATTCATTCCTAGTTGCTGCTTGCGTGGAGCCAAAAATGTAGATTCTTGCACAAGGCAATGAAAATATCAGACTTCAGTATTGTCTGGAATAATGAGAAACAGCCTATTTATATGAGATAATTCATGATCTCCCAACAGATAGGACAACATGTGGAAAAGCGACTGACTCCAGTCGGCTTTGGTGAAAAAAAGAGGAAGTCCCCTGTGCATTTTTCCATAGCTACTTCTGGCAATTTTTCATGTGTTTTTTTAATTTTTAAGAATTCAGAGGTTTTTCTCACCATATAGCACTATGAAATCTGTGGGTGTTAATGCTGTAGGGATTGCCAAAATTTGTTATTAATCTGTGGCCCCGAGTTAGTTTGCAGGTCAGATTAGGGAATGTCACTTCCAGCTTGTTCTTCTGTTTTGGTATTTTTCCCCCCATTTTTTCTGTGAAATGATTTATTTCCACATGCAAGAACCATCTCTTTTTTGTGTAGCAAAGGGCATGGTGGTGAGGGGAAACCATTCTTCCAAAGTCAGAGAGTCTCAAAATCTGCCTACATCTGGTTGTGCTGATTATTTCTTTTAGAAAATACTGTGTAAAACAAGTACTGATCAGATATTTGGAGTTATATATGAACAACTCCACAGACTAGTTCCTCCGGGTACACAGAGAGAATCAATACCTGTAGTTACAGACAGATCTGCCAGAGACAGTAAGGGCAGTGAAAACACCTATTCTTTCTGAAGGAATTGATTCAATTGCTAAGCATTTGCCAAGAAATCAATTCAGGCAAATCAGAATGTGACTGCTAATTATGCTTTTTCTCATTTTGGAAGTGGTGTGAATTTATGCCAGAAAACCAGGAGGCAATTGCCTCAGGTAGAGCCAGGTGAAAATCACCAGAAGTTTCTGTAAGCTCCTTTTTTCCACTCAAACTTTTAACAACAAATCGAATAACTATTAGAAATCATAGTTTTCTGTGTTTTATGTATATTCTTTTGTCCTGAATAATTTTGTGCACTCCTTCAAAGATAGTGTTGCAACTTCAGCAAATTTTACCCCTGTAGCTTGCAATTTGCTGTCCCATATAGTAGTAAGTGGACTGAAATTCACACACTTTAAGGGGTAGTTCCAGCTGTAACTCAGTCATAACTAAAGCTCAGCTTTGACTACATGCTTTCTGCCCACCTACCTGCTCAGAAGATGATCATCTTCAAGAGATGGTACTTTAGACAACAGGTTAAACTGTTCTCAGAGGCAGAGAAAGTGGCATCACTTATTTTTCTCTCTCTGTCTAGGCTTCTTTTTCTGAGCTGCCTGCACCAAGCCCAGTTTATTAATGTTCAGCAAACAGTTTTGCCAGCACTCACTGTCTGGCTCCACAAAGCCTTTGCCCACTATGCTGACCTATCCTAAAGCTGTACTGTTATGTTGGCCTCACAGGAACCCCTAGGAGCTGAAGTAGCTGTAATTAAAGGTTTTCAGCTACAGGGCTGTCAAATCCTTTTGTGTATCTGTTTTGGCAAGTGCTTCAAACCCTACAGCAATATTAAATAGACCATCTGTTAGCCTTCATTAGGCTCTCACTCATCAACAGGACTATTAAATATAACTGAGGATGCTAAAGGAAACCTTGACATCTGGGCTTTCAATTTGAACAGTGATCAATATTAATAACAAAACTATTTCACACAAATTTATTATTAATAGAAAGTTAAATACAACATAAATATGGATATTTTGCCCTACAACACAGCTTTAATATGACTAATCTAAATGATATAGTGAAAGCCAACTTTATCAGTATCATTATCTGAAATGAAGCTCCATGACAATGGCACTGTCCTGAAAACATGTGAAAGACTGGTCATTATTTTCATCTTTGCTAAATGACAGAGCAGACAGGACCATGCTAAACATGAGGGATGTTATAGAAAAAGACCTGCTATTACAAAATATCCAATGAATCAGGATTATTCTCCTCTTCTTAATAACCACGTCTTACATCTTTAAGGATAAGGTATAGTGTCTTCTGTTATTTCTTGTCTACAATCAAAGAAGATCTCAAAGCAATTCCTAGAGACTTCTCACTGTTCTCCTTTGAACTCTATCCACTTACTCTCTGCCTGTAATTAAAATATAGAAATATTCAGTAGTACCTTGATATTCCAGCTGACGGATGTTGGACAAATGCCTTCATCAGTTTCATACACACAAATTGCATTTTTAAATATATTGAGAGATATATGATCCTTGGTTGGGTCTTTTACTTTCT
This sequence comes from Pitta sordida, assembly GCA_013390025.1. NCBI lineage: Eukaryota > Metazoa > Chordata > Aves > Passeriformes > Pittidae > Pitta > Pitta sordida. Next base: position 52,256 of record WEKX01013739.1, on the reverse strand, counting down.
TTTGAAGAAAGATATGGTCTAATTTGTCCACATTTTACATAAGTACAGCTGATTCCCCCCAAATACATACAATATTTTCTGGGTTTCTCCATAGAACTACACATTATGGTCATTTTGACCACTAACCCTGTCTTCCAATATTTTTATACAGTCAGTCAGGAAGGCATTTTCCCTCAGAACTGTCTTTAGAAAAAATATTGATCAGTACAGGAATCAAGAAATGCTACTGAATAACTTCATCTTCATATCCTTCTAGCCTGATAAAAAGCAACAAACTACAAGTTTTCAAAACCGTCATCTAAAACCTGATCTGTTCCAGAAAGTTGCTGTAGTCCTACTGTAGTTTATTTCTGAGTATATTTCCCTACAGAGATGGAGAGTCATAATCCAAAGCCTTAATGGAGTAATGGTGTACCACTTCCCCTTTCTTCACCCCTGTATCAGGTGCAGAAAACTAATAGTTTGGTCCATCTCAGAATAAGGATACTTCATCTGGGCAACTACCTCTGTAAGACCTTCTATTGGGTTTGCTGTGGCTGGGTTTCTGGTAGCAGAGGGGCGCTATGGGGGCGGCTTTTCTTCAAGAAGTTGCTGGAAGCCTCCTTCTTAGCTGGTAGAGCTAATGCCAGCCAGCTCCTGGCTAGACCCATTGCTGGCTAAGGCCAGGCCAATCAGGAGAGACAGCGATGCCTCTGTGATAACATATTTAAGAAGGAAAAAAAAAAGAACAGCAAGAAGAAGACATGGCTGCCAGAGAGGAGCTGTGAGAAGTTGCAACAGCAAATGCAGGCACCAAGGCCAGGGCCAGGGGAGGCGGAGGAGGTGTTCCAGGCATCTCCCTGGTGATGACCACCGTGAAGTAGGCTGTCCTCCTGCAGCCCATAGAATGGAGAGAACACAGGGATGCAGAAGATCCACTTGTAGCTCATGGAGAGGGGAGTCCATGCTGGAGCAGGTGGAAGCTGGAGGGAGGCTGCAGCCCGTTGCAGCCCACATTGGAGTAGAGTCCGAGGAGAGACGTGTGGCCCATGGAAAGGAGAGTCCGCACTGGAGCAGAGCTTATCCTGGTAGGATGTGTGCTTTGGGATGGGACCATGCTGGAGCAGCCAGTGCTCAATGACTGCACCCGGTGGAGTGACATCCTGGCAACAGAGTATGGAAGAGCTGCTGCCCCTGGGATTGGACTCACGCTGGAGCTGGTCGTGAAAAGACTTTCTCCTGTGGGAGGGACCCCATGGAATGCAGGACCTCCTCCCCTGAGCAGCGGCAGAGAAACACCAACTGCCTGGTTTTCCCTTGCTCCTATCCCTCCTGCCTCCTGGAGGAAAGAGGGAATGTGGTATCTGTTGTAAGACACCGAGGGGTGGGGGAGAAAGTTGCCTTTAAGATGGTACTTCTCACGTTAAGCTCTGATCTTGTTAGAAATAAATCCTTTACATCCCCACTTTGGAGTTTGTTTTGCCTGTGACAGTAAAAGATATTCTAATAATCCTCATTTCTGCTGTCGCAAAACCCTGCATTCTTTTTTTTCTTTTTCCTCTCGTCCCTGTTTGTATGATGGTGGGGGGGAGGGGGAGGGAAATGAAGTGAGAGAGTGGCTGTGGGTGTATCCCTGGCATCTAGGTCAAACCACCACAGGCCTGTATAGCACAACTGTACTCATAAAGTGGTCAGGCCTTATCCTAAAGTTATTCTGTCTGCATCTTTCTGGAGTAACTGAGTCACAATTTCTGATCCTGATTTTACGGTCTTGGTGGTTCGAACACAGTTTGTAAGATTTGTTACTTCTACTGTGTAGTGAGATGAAAAAATGGACTCGTATCAACCTCCGTGCCTTGCTGATAACTGTAGAACTGGCACACAGACACTCTGAGCAGAGCTGTCAAACCTTGCAATGTCCATGATCAGAACTTAAACATAGTCATTAAGATTTCTAACTCCGTGTCCTCTGGCTGTGTCACATACATCTCAGTGGGACCCTTCATATCAAAATTTGTTTAAATATAAATTTAGATAAACTGAATTCCAACACATCCAAGGGAAACTGATTAATGTTGATGAGCATCTTGATCTATTTGTACTGAATTCAGTTCTGATTTTATGAAGTCCATCTTCTGAAAGCAGATTCTTGAAATTTTCAGGTGAAGCATTTGTGATTAAAGAGGCATAATTGCGGCAAACTCAGTGTACCACATCTGAAGAACAATCTACCTCAGCTTAACACAACTTTCATCAATAAAATGAAAAGATACTCAGGCAGTCTGAGGGGGGTGGCACAAGTACATTTCTATTTGGAGGTTGTTTTCAATCAACTTTTACAGTACCTGCCATGTGCTGGAATTTTATATTCACACTAATGTATCAATACCTAGCAAAAAACCTATTTCCCAGAACATATAACCAAGAACTGTAACTGAGACAAGTTTTTCGTCTGGTTTGAACTGATCATAATAGATAGAACTCTAAATATTTATATGATTTTTGCATAATAAACTGTGGTGAGTGAGATGCAATTCAGATTTGTTAGTCTACATTGATGCAGCTTTGAGCATAGACATTCACAAGAGCTTGAGGACGAATGGCCAGATGCTCAGCTGAATCTAATATACCACATGTCAGCCTGGCCTGCTTTTTTGTTTCATTACCTTCATATTGAAAGCAAACAGAGTGAATACAGTTCTATTCAACTGCTGCTTTCCCCAATTCTTTCTGAACGCTCTCCAGACATAATTTGTGTCTTCGTACTTCAGAGATTATTTGGTTCCTATTTTATGGCAATTTAACCTTCCATGAGTAACATTTCTGATTTTTTCCATGAAAATCAAAAGCCATCAATCAAACACCATAGTGAGAGCCTTATACTCCAGGGTTATACACAGTCATTTACTTACTTCAGCAATTCATGTAATACATCACAGTCTCCATACCATAAAAGTAAAGAAACAACTGTAGCACCAAAAGCCAAAGGAAATTCTGGAAGATCACCCATAGTGGGAGCCCAATAGAAATCCAAGACTGAATGTCAAGACACACCATTTTTCAAGCAGTGTGTGGTCATGAACTTGATTTCTGTCCTATAATTACCGCTGATGTTCAGCTGGTAGGATATTTCTATAGTACTTAAGGACTACATTGCTCTGGCACATGTCTTCTCTTAACTTTCACTGATAGTGGGCTCCCAGGGTTAATAAACCCAGACCTTTCTAGTAGAAAGTCTTAGCTGGAGATTGAATTAATATATTCTCATTGATAGAAATCACTTCAAGGATATGGAGCAGATGGTTTTTCTTGCAGAGGTGAATGGTATGTGTGGGAGTGGTCAAAAAGGGAACAAATTCAGTTCAAAGAAGCCAAATTGTGGTGTGTCAGGAAAAGGACTGGGCATGGAAGTCTTAAATTTGGTTATCTAAAGATAGTGAAAACTGGTTAAGTCCTGCATTATGACTATGTCACTTGAAAATTACATAAATGTCAGTTCTTAGTGAAAGATTGCCCGGAGAGGTACTGGAGTCTCTCTCACTGGAGATTTTTGGGAACTGCCTGGACACAATCCTCTGCCGTGTGCTCTTGGATGACCCTGCTTGAGCAGGGAGGTTGGACCAGATGACCTAATGTGGTCACTTTGAACCTTACCTGCTCTTTGATTCTGTGATTCTGTGAAAGTTATTTGGTTTCAACAAGTTAGTTTGTGCCAGGATCTATTTTCCAGATCAATGAATGACTTTATAGATGCTGATGTCTTCACAAGAGAAACAATAAACATCAAGACTTGGCAAAAACCTAGCTTTGTGTCAAAGTAAAATGATCTTAATCTGCAGTTCAATTCAGTGAGCCTGCTTCTGGGACACAAGCTAGTTTGGCTGTATGCCATGCTGACAGTCATGCTCGCCTTGAGCTAGGTAGGATACCTGTTAGTGGAATTGTAATTTTATTCCTTTTTATTCTGTGCCAAATGACACTCTTGGAGAGAAGTGTCACCCTGTATTTCCAGCTGTTGTTCTTGTCACTTTTTAAATATTTCAGGACTGATATATGTAAATATAAACACCTTAAGTTCATTGTTTTAAGTGCTAGGAGAAAAAAGAGCAGCTGCTTTCTTTAGAAGGAAGTTTTTTAAGTTCTAGTAAAAGATGATGACCATATATTGGAAGTTACTCAGAAATTTCATTTCTGCTGAGATTTTGAGTTCTGTATATTTGCTTTGAGAGACTTCAGTATTTCTTTATAACTGAAAACCAATTAAACAAAAAGTATCTGAACATAATTAAACCCATCTTAATTGTTTATATAACATCTACAGTTTTCAACATGTAAACAAAAAATGGAGCATCTATTTACATAGTACAGACCTTCTGTTCTGTGGCTTGTGGGATTCAGTGAAGGTTGTGACTTTCCTGGCCCTATCTGCCTTCTGCATTGCATTAATGGAATAAAAACTACACTGGGAAAGACCCTGAAAGAAGTGGCAAACAAGTAGGTAATCTCTCATTAATTCTCTGACCTTTAATGCTTTAAATATAGTGGAGTATCTAGTAATCTTGCTGCAGTATTTTCCATGCATTCCAGCTCTCCAAAATAACTTATTGAGTTTTCTATGGAAATCTTTCGGTTTAGGAGTGGTACATCAATTTAACATCCCTGAAAGGGAAGGATATCTCCTGGCAATAATTACTATGAAAGTCCATAGTGTGCAAATTCATGTTCTTCACCTGTAATGGGAAAGTTAAAAGTAATGACAGAGTTCTGATTTGGTTAATCTAATCACTGAACCCCGAACTAACAGAGCCTCTTGGGCTTGAAAAACTGGGCCAGAAGTACCATGAGAATAGATTGTCTCTTGCCATTTCTGAATGGAACAAGGGCATGTTAATAATAGCAAAAAAGAAAAATAATTAGAAACAGGAAGTCTGATTCTCCCTTCAACGGGATTTTGTTTGCTGTTTTGCTGGAAAAGGGAAGGCTTTTCCTTATAATAGATCCAATCCAAATTATCTGTAGTAGCTTGTGTTATTTAAAAATATTATTTAAACACATTTCTAACCCTTAACAAAGACTCACCTCACTTTCATTCATTCTTAATTGTTCCTATTTGCTAGCAGACTATAGCTGAAAAACTTCTGTATTGGCTAGTAAATAGCTGTCTGAGGCTGTGCTAGTAGCTAGGGGTGCGTGAATTAAATGACCCTTTAGTTCTCTTGTGTCTTCATTCTGTGATTGTTCTGAGCCTGTTCAATGACCTTCACAACAGGATTAATGGGAGTTATTTCCTCTATTGGTGCAAAGCAATTATGCATGCCATCTTGCTCTGAGATGGTTTAAATGAAAGTAGCCAATAGAAATGTTAACCTTCACCTGTCATAATGCTATTATGTTATCTTGGGCTAATGGTGAAAAGAAGTCATGATTTCATTTTATTTAAATTTCAGCTGGGTATTTGACCATAAAATTATTTATAAAAGGAAACATAATAAAGACAGTAGATCAAGAGTTCAGCAGTGAAAGAGAAAAGTGTTGTGCTATTGTCTGGAATGTAATTATAGAAAAGGCTTCAGTGTAAACCAGAACAGATGAGGTTTAGGTACTCAAAAGATTCTATACATCTGAAGGGGCTGACTTCATCATCGTCTTTTGAAAATCCCAATATTTGACTATTTTATTAATGTAACATTATTAAATGCTCATGACAATGACTGATCTAAAATAACAGTCAAAGTTCAATCAAAATATCCATCCTCAAATCAAAATTTGGGGTTAGATTAAAATTTAAGAATACCTAGAAGGCAATTTTATTTCATTTTCTTATGTTCTTTATAAGCACAGTTTGATGAAAATGAAGGCTAGATTATATAGATCCTTCAAGAGTAATGTTAGACATAGAGTAGTAATGCTACATCTGGTCATTTTCATGTATGTGTGATTGTGTGAGGGAAGTGTGAAAAATTATGTAAGGAAATCAATCAAAGAGAGTGGGTTGAAGTGAAAATAGGTTATAATATGAATATATATATATATGTCAAATAGGTTGGGATTGAAAAATATTTTTAATTGTAATTGTTTGAAAATATATGATAGTAGGATATTATTTCTGGCAGAATGTAACAGAAGCAGGCTTCAAAGTCCAGCCTTACGGGACTAGTGATGGGATCCCTGTTTTAAAGCATTGTGTGCTGCAGTACAGCTTCTCTTCTCAGAACGCAAGATTTTTTTCCTAACAAGTATAACCCTCCCACATCATTATATGAAGCCGATATGAAGAAATTAATTTTTGGTGAATCAACATTTTTCAACAGCGAAAGGTTTCTTCCAGAATTTTCTGTCCAGCTCTAATACAAAAAAATGGACCACTGACGCAACATTGTATTTTGCAAAATATGAACACATGTTCAATGGAACTACTTTAACAAAACAGGCATTTTTTCGTGAGGTAGGATCAAACTCTTGAAGCCACAATTTTGCATATAGGAGTATATAGACAAAAGTACCTCCATCCTTCTGTATCCTGGCATATCTCCACTGACATTAATTTACTTCTTCTGAGGTGTTTTGTTTTCATTTGATGATTTTCTTTGATGGATTTTTCTTTGGGTAGTTTTTTTTTGTTTGAGTTTGTTTTGGGGCTTTTTTGTGGTTTTTTTTTTGGTTTTTTTTTTTTTTTTTAGGGGCTGGTGGTGTCTGTTCCATTTCTTTATTATAGAGCCTATTAAATCTGGAAGTACATGATGGTCAATGTACAGAAACACAAAACTGAATACAACTGCTCTGGCCCAAGGAGCATTTTACCCTGATAAACTTGTTCTGTTATTATTGATCCCAGGCAATATGTGAATCTACTGCATCTTCCTGGGAAACCTGCATAAACACACCTGCAGTCAAGAAGAGCACAAGGAAATAAAAGTTCTAGTGATAGAAATGGACATTGTTCTAAGCCCTTGCACTGATCATGCACACTTGATTTTAATTTTTTCAATCTGTTTAGATTGCACCAACAATGATGTTTTCTTGCCTCTCCTTTACTGCAAGAGACAATGTGATTCTAGCAAATACATCAGTGAGATTTCCCATAGCATAACTATTAATAAACATACAATACTTGGGTCAAATGCAAGGTACAATCTGTCTAGGAAACATGGAGACAGTTAAATTGCACCTTGGCATCTAAGTGGAATAACTTGTACCACTAAATTACATTATCAAGGTGAAATATAGGCAAATACAAAAGAGTCATTGAAATTAATAACATGAAGTGTAGCATTTACAGAAGAATATATTATTTTCTTGGTACCCTTTAATATCTTCCAGTTGTAAAAGATCTTTTGTTTAATGTAATCTCAGCAGGAGTTTAGCAAACATGTAACTACCTTTTTTAATGAGGTCATTTAATGAAGATCATTCTTCTCTTATTCTGATTTCCCTGATACTTGCCATGTTTTCATAAGCATTTAGAAAATACACTTCTGTAAGCCTTTTCACCTTTTCATATCTAATCTTTACATGGTTTGAAGTTGCAGAGTTATAATGTAAGTACTTAAAAATCAAATTCATGGTCTCATCAATGTGGAGAGTACACTCTTCGGCTAGAATGTTCTAAAGTTGTATTGCAGATATGATGATAACATAATATGGCTATTTGTCAAATCTGTATTAAGAGCAAGAGAGACATTTATCAATTCTACCAGTTGTATACAAAATGTCAGTAACAAGTGGGAGTTTGGTGTTGGGTTTTGTTCATGCTTCTAAAGTGAACAATGACCTGTGCCAATGAAATATTATTTGTTTGCTGCAGAGACTTTATTACTTAAAATGGAAACAGAGATAAAGGGAGAATCACTCAATTTTTAATGCAGAAGATACAATTGCAGACAGATAAAATTGTCTTGGGTCAAACAGAGAAATTGCTGAGGACCCAGGACTTGACCTGCAAACCAGTGTCTTCAGGTATCACTGAATTGCAAATCTACAGGGCCTCTTTACCTCTTTACTCTAAGATCAGTTTCTAATTTTTATTATTTCTGTGAAGAGACTGAAAACAAATAAAATTTCTCAGTCTCATGTCTTCTGAAATACTGTGAAAACTGTATGAATTGATGCATCTTTTGCATTTAAAAAACCCTATGAACTCTGTATAGCTCACAAAGTTCAATTCTACATGGGTGGAACTAAGGTTAAACGACACATGAAAGTTTCTTTGAATGCACGTTACTGGGTTTGATTTTACTCAGAGAAATTAACAATTTACACCTTAAGGATAATAGCTTAACTGGAGTGGAAGAAATGAAGATTAGGCCCTTAAGATGGATCTATCTGCTCTGATTTAGAACCACAGTATATGTTTCTACTCAAATAAAGATCTTTAACCTTTAACAACTCCATTTTACAGGGCCAGAATAGGAGCAAAATACATGAACAAATGAGGACTTCAAAACTGGTATATGCATTGAAGGGTGTAGAGATTATTATTTCTATGGTATTAGGTAAGAATTAAAGACACTTTAAGCCATTTCTTAGAGTATTCTTCCTGGCTCATCACATTTAGAATTATGAGGTGGGTAATTACTAGTTCTTTTCCATTTCTCACACTACATGGAGACTAGATCAATACAACTGTTTTTACAGTCATCCTGTACACTGAAGAAAATTATCTAGGTCCTTTGATTCAAGAAGAAAGGATGGATGCAAGATGAGCAGACACTTGACTTGTACTCTGTCAGTCTCTCTGCTTTTGAATACCTACCTAACAAGATGAAAGACAATTTTGTGTTCAGGTCTTTTCTAGAGGGAAGAAAAAAACCCCTTCCATCCTGTGATGCATAAGCCACTATTTATAAAATGCTTTAAGACTTTCTATTGGAAAACCTTCTGGAGGGGTCCTTTAGAGCTACCACGTTGCAAATAGCAAAGGACAATACCTATTGTTTAGTTAAGCTACCACCAACTGATCCATCAACATCCCCCTCCTTGTGTTACCGTGACACTAATGGCTACCTTAAAGCGCACAAGCCGCACATTCCTGGGAGAGAGTTGAAAGAATCAGAAAGATCTGCAAGAGCAGATAATTTTTTTAATAGCCTAATGCCTCCCTTATCTCAATAAATTTTCCACTACAGATGCATGCTACATACAGAGAGATGGACTCCTGCTATATGCATTAACTTATACCTGCTGCTTGCTGTCTTGCTCCTCAAGCACTGGCAGAAGGAATTGGAACTAATTTTACGAAGGAGGACCAGTATGAGGTGGTCTATACCCTGGTTTCATCTGGGATAGAGGTAATTTTCTTCCTAGCAGTTGGTTCAGTGCTGCGTGTTGGATTTTGTGTGTATGAGAATAATGTTGATAACACACTGATGTTTTAGTTGTTACTAAGCAGTTCTTACACCAAGTCAAGGGTTTTTCAGTTTCCCATGTTCCTCCAATGAGCAGGTGCACAAGAAGCTGGGAAGGAGCACGGCCAGGACAGCTGATCTGAACTGCCATAGAATGTAATGCTCAAACTGGGAGGATTGTCTGAGGGGGAGGCCGAGGCTGTGCATTGGTCGGCAGGTGGTGAGCAATTGTATTGTATTGTGCATCCCTTGTCCTTTCTGGGGTTTATTCCTCTCTTTTAGTTGTCTCCATTTTCATTATTACATTACTATTACATTATATTTAAATTACTAAATTGTTTTGATATCAACTGAAGAGCTCAACAAGTTTTTCCCCCCTGTTCTCCTCTCTATCCCACCACGGAAATGCACAGTGAGCGAGTGGCTGTGTGGTACTTAGCTGATGTCTGGGTTTGAAGAACCTGCACTCAACCCGAATACAGCTTTAGTTTGAGCAAAAAGCATTCATCTTAGGCTTCAGAAGGATTCTTTTTATGAGAAGGAAGTAGAAGTTCAAATTGCCAAAGGAGTGTGTCAAGTCCTCAGGTCTGGGTCCTTTTGAAGAGGTGGATGATCTTCTGTCAGGAATAATTTAGGTGTAATTTTTCTGGCTTAAAGAACAGACACAGAAAATATGCCTTCTGGAGATATTTTCCAAATCAATTTGTCTAGTATGCTACTAGCTCTTCTGTCCAGCCTTAGAAATGAAGCTCTTCCAGGCTGAAGATGCCTAGGGAGGGTTGGGATCCAGTGTCTTATTCTGCCTGTCTTACAGAATTCATAGTTTAACAACTGAGCTTTAAGGACTCCCACCAGGCATTTCATCAATACTGCCTGGCTCCAGAGGTAGGACAGGAGGGACAAGGGATGCAAAAGACCTGTGTTCCTGACAAAACAATGTGGTTAATAAGAAATCTTTATCAAACAGAGAACCTGAGCAAAAACACATAAATTAAACATTTAATTTTTATTTTAAAATTTAAATATTTAAAATGCAATTAAAGGAAATTTTTGAGAATTATTTCAGGTTTCAATTAAAAAAATGATTAATACTGAACAACATGCATTGGATCATCATGAAAACTAGTTAATTACCAAAGCCATATAGTGACACAGAATGACTCATTTTTCATTTCTGAGTGCATCCTACAAATTATCAATCTTGCCTATTTATCTCACTTAAGTTTGGTGTGTCATGCTGCAGAAAAATAAATAACTAACATAGAAACAAGGACTCTCAGATCCTTTGAAAGCTGAGAGACATATACAGAGCTTTTTAAAGAAACATCAAGAACATGTTAACGACCTATAATTAACTAGTTAGGCTATAGTAAAGGTGTTGATTTCATCCTTTATATTAATTTCTTAAAGGGATGCTTGGATGTTATATGCCATTAGAGTATATCTACTCTGCCCTCATACTACTTTTCTTGTAATAAAACTTCAAACATTTTTAAACACCCCACAACTTATAATGGAATGTAATCTGGAACTTTTGGTTCAGTGCTAATTAAAAAAAAAAAAAAAGTTTAAAATTTGAGTAAATATAGAAGACAACATAAACACCCCCTATTTTGTATCACGATTCTTCATGTTCTGGCCTCTTTTCAGTTGCTGGATCATGCTTATCATAGCAAAAAATTAAGTTTGAAGGGTTCCACAGAGTTAATTTCCCTGAAATAAACCCTCAAAGTAATGGTTCCGTTGATTCAGACACATTGTATCAGCACATTTGCATATTAAACAAAGGTCTTTCTTCCCCGAAGGTGTTAACATAGCCTTTTTAATCCAATTAATTTTATCAAGCATATTGAATAAATAAAAGATGAACAGAGAGATGAGGTGGAACTATGCCCTCTAATGTAGAAAGCAAGCAGGAAGAAAGGTGAGGTTTTTTCATTTTTTCGTTAATTAACTTTGTCTTCTGGGATTAAGAATGAGTCTTAAATTGAAAAGATGCAAGAAAGAACAAAAATGTGTATAAATAAAGAGTCTCAAAGGAATAAGAGGGAAGGGTAAAGAAAAGAACACTTTAAAAAAGATCCCTATCATCTTATACTTTTTTAATTAAAATTATAGTTAAGGCTGACATCTATTCTAGAAGGACTACAAACCATCACTCTTAAGGAGCAAGTATAAAGGTTACACCAAATATTTTCATAGAACAGCCATCCCATGTAAACTTTCTGCAGGGTGACATTCATCTTCTTTTAAAGATTTCATGACTGATCATTATCTTCATACTGGTCTGAGTCAACAGAGATATTTCTGACTTCCCATTTTGTAAATGCATTGTCCAAGGGAAAAAAGGGAGAAGTGTACTTTCAACTGATGAAGAATGTTCTGGTGATTTATTTGGGTTATTAGAGTAAAAAAGTGTAATTCTACTCCTGCCATACACTTGTAAATGTTTAACTTGATTTTATGTAGAATGTTAATACAGAGATGATATGGCTATGAGTCTGAAGAATACCTACACACAAAGGGTCTTTCAAACTTGGCTTGATTTTTCTTAATTGCTTTCTGTACACAAAACCCTGTGCAGCGTGAGGTCATAAAAATTTCACCTGATATAAATACTTGAGGTTTCTTATAGATGTGGCCTGTTGCACACAGAAAACACAGCTTTTGGATGATTTCTGATCAGCACAGAGTATGAATCAGATTAACACATCTCCCTGCAACTGTTTATTTATTGGTCTCCTCAAGGCTAGCTCAGTGTTCAATTACTCCCACTAATGAAATAAGGGAAGATGACCAAATGGGAATACATTTGAATGACTAGAAGTTATCTCTTTAGAAAATAATAGAATGGAAGAGAAATAATACCAGAGTACCATAGGACTCAAGTGGTACAACAGGCAAAGAAAGGTTTGCCGGAGCAAGACACGTACAAAATAATCCTTAAGTCAAATTTATATAATGAGACCTTATCAAACACCCCTCTAATATATTCCCAGAGCTCCTCTCTGTGTACCTCCCATTTTCTGTCACTTCCCAATAGCTGTGCTCTCTGAGAATTGTGGATTCCAGCCAAGGTGCTGGTTACTTATAGAGCATATCTCTGAAGCCCTGTCTCTACATCACTCCAACTGGAGCCCCTTCACACTTAGAAATTTCTCTTATATTTTTATTGCATAGCATAATATCATTACTTGGTTCTTAAAGGCTTCAAGATATGATAAAATGTGACAATAGCAGGACATTGAAATAAATGCTATTGCAAACGTATCCATGGATCTCATAGCCACATGAATTTTTTCAAACCTCCATTCAAAATTTTTAAACTAAATTTACATTTCAGTTTTTATAGAAGATGGGGATGAGGAAGTGCTCCAGAGAGCACCTTATTAAAGTTGGCATAGTATTAATTGTCATTCTTTTCCAGCTAAATATTCACTGATGATAATGACTTATTTTGCCTCATTATTTTTTCTAGTTAAGGTCTTTATATTGTCAAGGGTTTTAATCTTCCTTCTTTGCCTATATTTCTAATCCACTGAGGTCTTTCTCTTTGTCCTTCCTCCCTTATTCAAAGCCAGCAAAATTTTCATTACCCTTGTTCTTTTAGGAACATGCTATTTGTGATTTGGCCCAGCATTTTTGTATTCAATCATCTTTCTTTTCTTTGTTGTCAACCCTTTAAAGATGTTCCTCTTGCTTTCCTGTAATTTATAGCTTCTCAAGAAGTCTAATCAATTTATACATTCCCCACAGGTCCAGATATGACTTACAGTGCTGGCTGTTTGAAATTCACAGTAATAGGTGTTGCATTTTTGATAACACATTTACTAGTGTGTTAGCCAGGATGATTTATAAAGGGTGTTTGGGAGGGTTTGATTTTTTGCCATTCTTAACACAGATGAATTAGGTGAAATATTTCTCAATCAAGAGCTGCCACACAAAGCGTGATTCCCAACCACAGGCTAAACTCATTCAAATGTGATCTCTGAGCTTGAGGTATGCCACAAAATACAGGGGATAGATCCTTCCAAGGTAGCTTGAAGCCATGCAGTTGAAAAAAACTTCAGAATACTGGAAACTGCTAAAACATTAAACTCCCACAATGAGAGCAAGGAATCTATGCTACTCTCAGTGGACATCGATTTGCTTAGGTTAGTTCCTATGTGAAGGGTTTGTGGGAAAAATGTTATTTCATTTAGTTCTAGTGGGAGTATAATATCCTCCAAGTGATATCAATCAGTTAGCCCTCGATTTTACAGCACACAGGTACACTTTATGCCTCAAATCCAGCAGTCCCTCTTAGACGTGAATGTGAAAGGGTTATTCATATAGAAACAATTTGATAGGTATGTTCAATTTCCCTTTCTAAGAAAAGATTCCGCTGATACGAGATGTTAAGGTCAATGCTTCAGGACCCATAGAACTCAGCAATGCTTCCAGTTGGCCCAGAGCTGCTGTTTCACTGCTCCTGCACTTCCACAATGATCTCCAACATTTCATTTCCTTCTGCTTATAAGAGCATTTGGCCTTTGAGCCAGTGGTAATTATCAAGACTCTGAGGTAAAACTAGAGAATACTGTCTTTTTTCCCTTCATTTCTAGTAACTGTTGAAGGACCCCAGGAGATGCAGACGGAGAGGCGAGAACAGAGAAACAGGAGCAGCAGTGAAGATGAATTTCCAGCAGAGGTCATGAGAACTCCCATATCTTCTGTGATCTTTCACTCGAGAGAAAGTATGTCTATAGGGTCTTTTCCTTCTTCAGAATCAGTGCTAGCTAGCACTGCTCCTGAAATAAGAGAGCAAAGAGGCTTGAAATAAAATACTTTATCCCTACCAATAAGCACTTACACATAAGTTTCAGTGACTTTCCAGCCTGCATACTCTCGTAGCCAGAGTTGTATAAAGTAGCCAGGACTTTGCCTCCAGAAAAAAATCCCCTCACTTAGGATGAAAAATACCCTTTATTGTGCAATCAGCAAGATATGCTCATACCACAATCTCCACCATCCAGTGACCTTTGCTAAACTTGGATAGTCAGTTTGTAAGTGATTATTGCTGAATAAGTTTCTTCTACTCTTGCCCTGCAGGCAGAAAAAACAAACACATATGTTTCTATTTCAACTAATGCCTGAACCAGAGTGTGTCTAGGTATTTTCCAGCTTCTGCAGCTGGAAACTCTGATATCCTATTCCAGGCAACCATCTGTCCATAGTCAACTCACATGAGATACCTGAGTGCCTTTACATTTCTATATTTGGAAAACTATCCATGAGAGTGTTTTCCCACAATGTTGGCAAGACTTGCAAATACTTACTAAATAGAAATAAATTTCTTTTTATTATATCACACTGTAATAACTGATTAGTTGCTGATGTGAAGATGCATCAGATGATTGACTCTATTTTGTAAAAATTTATGCTGTTCTGTCTTTTTAATTGAGAATAATTCCATTTCTTGATCCCATCTCCTAGTGCAACTTCAGTGAAACCACTGTCCACTTTTACCATCCTTGAATGTGAGGAATTGGCTGGGGGTCTGAAATTCTTTGGCCTTGAGGATCTGTTTTTATTACCATTCATTAGAATGAGCATAACCAGTTTTACTGTAGTACCTGGAGCTACTCAAGTGCGGGAAAACTAATGTAACCCCAAAGGAACAGACATTGCACATGCACACACTCAGAAAATGTTAGTACTGTCTGAGATTCTTGGATAGAGGTATAGACATTCTACTGAGACTCCTAAGGGAAATTAAGGCAGTACAGTCTCAAGAAGAAAAGACATTTCTCCTTTGTAGAGGTAATTGATATTTCAATTTTTTTTAGCTTTGTTAAGAGAAAAAGCCATGTTAATTGTCAGGTATCTGTGAGAGACAATAGATCTCTGGAGATAATTAAGTTTTGCCTACAGTCATCTGCTGAGGGGACTACCTTGAAAGCCCTCTTGGAGCAGGACTCTGAGATAATGTATCCAGAAGCTTGTTTTAAAATTAAAACTAATGGGATTTCCAGGTTTACAAACTTTTTTCACAATTCTGGAAACCGAGATTCTAAGGTTGCTTATAAAAACTGTTGTCCTTGAATCAGGACAGGGGAAATTTTACATTTCCTACCTCCATACTACTTACAAGATGGAGTGCTCTCTGTCACTGAGATCAGACTTCTCAGACAGCTAAGGAAATAAGGTGGCAGGAAAGTACTTGAGTGTAGGAGCCATGCCCAAGTTTTGTGATAGCTTTGGCAAAAGTAATCATTCTTTGTCATATATGCTTGCAAATCAGCATGTATGGTACTGAAATGTAAAATGTAAACCTTTCTTAGTAAACCTAGCATTCCTAATTGCCTTGCTGCTAAAGCCCTAAATAAATAGTTGTCCAAAGGCCAGACAAAATGCTTACCAATAATTCAATCAATTGTCTAAGGATCACCCTCACAAAATTAATTTTCTTTCAACTGGACCTTCCTAAAGCATGGATATAAGAAAAAAATATGAATAGAGCCAGGAGGAGAATATAATACAGATAGGAACAAAACAGAGTTCCATAGTTATTCCTCAATAAACTTGAGAGCTTTCATTTCCTTTCATGAACCTCCCCATGTGGTTGATTATATTTATTGCCACCTCACACCTAACTAAAAATATCACTCGGTTTTGGGTAGTAGTATGGATAACCATACTGGTCAGTGTTCCTTCCAGGGTTTGCTTAGGTATGTTAGAATTAATATCTCTCTGGTAATTAGTTTTAAATCAAATTAATTCATATTCATATAAAATTCATTAAAAATCACCCACATAATGGGAATAATTCTTCTCTCTCTTTCCCCCCCAGAGTTCTCAATTATGCATCATATTTTCTGGTGAATGGTCACTGGAGAGGAGATAAAGCATCCATTACAGCTTTTGAAACCAAGAATAATTATCCAATGAAACCAAGAGAGTAAGAAAGAGGGAAGTGGTTTAATGGTCTGCTTGTTAAGGGGTGAGAAAAGTTGATGGCCTCGGAGAAATGCCCCAAAATTGATCCTCAGAATCATGGGAAAGCGCTGTTGCAGGTGGAATCTCTGATAAGTTATAGGTGTGAATGGATATCAGTTTCCTTAGCTATGTGTGCTTCTGTATGTGCACACAACAGTCGGCCATCTTGCACTTCGCGTCCCCCTTATTGCAGCTTCAGATCTGAGCGGCATGACTTTTTAGTGAAGTAGGAGACCTGTTTCACAACTGCGCATGTGCCACTTGCCACGGTGGCGGCGGTCTCAGTCCCGGCCCCGGCTCAGGCAGTGGAATGGGCGGCAGTGGGGGCGTGGGCAGCAGTGGGGGCAGCATGGGCAGCGGTGGGGGCGTGGGTGATGGTGGTGGGGATGGCGGCAGCTGCGGCTGTGGGGGGGGTCACGGACAGCGGTGTGGCCGCCATTCAACACAGAAGTCGGGCTACGCAGGTCCGAATTAAGACCGCGAGTGCGCGATATAGGAGACCCGACTATATTTTAAAATAAACATTTTCAAATGAAAAATAAAGAAAGCTGATTTTCAGTATGCATAGATATCTATTTCTTGGTATTGGCCCAAGGGCATGCAAATTTCTTTTATCTTGGTCTTTTCTCCCCTTATGGCATATTGTTGGGGTGAATTTTGAGGTTTCTCCTGTAAGCTTCAAGTTAACTAGAGAGTGTTGAGTCCTCTAGGCAAATCTTAACTAGACAATGCTAACATTGTTTCATAATCCTGATCTAGAAACAAGAGCTATCCTCAATGCTTGGAAATCCCCTAGCAAGTTAAAAATGCTCTGACAAACCCCCCAAGAGGCCAGTGAATGCAGTGAAAGCATAATCTAGCCTTTTCTTTTTCTTTTTTTTTTTTCTGATGTAGTATTTTTGCGTGTTAAGAAATAGAAGACAATGGAGAAATTTGCAGTAAAATAAAGAGTCAAATGGCAAAATGTCTCATAGCACCACCCTATGTATCTTGTCAGAAACTTGACTTAACTTTAAATGATGGCTAAAATATATTGTTTGCCATGCCCCTTGATTTGTTAAACCATAATCATGAAATTGAATTACAGGACAGGAATGATAATAATAGATGAAACTATTATGTGTCATAGAGAGGCAATTATGTTGTAGCTAATGATCTTTACTAATAGGATAAGATATACTGCCACATGTGCCTTGAAGACCATCATCAGATAAAACAGAGTAATCCATCAAGTAAACCTTTAAGGCAGTGTTTAATTTGAGAGGTAAAAGAAATAAAATTGGACTTTGGAGGACACTGTGAATTCCATCCATGTAATGAGGTGGAATATTGATTTAATGAACTACATGAAGTCTAGACGATGTCATTTACCTGGAGCCTGAAGCAACTGGATGCACACACATGCATTACTGAAAGGTTGGTAGAGTATAAATTAACTTTTCTTACTCAAAGGCAGTACGGTGGTCTGTGTAACCTGGAATATGATTATGTCCTGGCCACAGATTACACCATCACACATTAATAGCAAGATTTCTACTGAATGCTGTATGTCTGAATCAAAGAACCTGGGTAATGGTGCCTTAGGTTCACCTCTGCAACATGGCATTGGTATAGTCCACATTAGCAAGTAGAGCAATGTAACAGAAGGGACGTACCTCTGGCCAGAGGATATGGTATATTGCTAGACAATGATCAAGTGTAGTCCCAGCCCAGGCTGGATGGGAAATGAGGTATAAGATTTGGGAAAACCTTGCTAGTGGAGTAGAGGAAAAAGAAACTAGGCTGGTTTTGTTGATGTTTATTTAGGAGAAAATTTGTTACACTGATGGGATTTTGAAGGAGGACAGACTATGCATAGGGCTAGCCTTGTCTGTACAGTCTTCAGAAATCAGGGGTGGAAGTATAAATCTTATATAGGAGGCAAGAGTAAAAAAAAAATGTGTTTAAACAACAGTTGGGGCTTTGTTGTTGTTGTTGTGTTTTTCTTCACCTAGTAATTTCCCTATTATTAGCTGAATCTATCCTTCATTCTCTACTGTGCTCATTGTAAAGTATTCTTTGGGCAGCTCTGTCCAACAGCAGCAGAGGTTACTCTTGGGCCACTCAAGTATTGTGACATCTGGTTACAGCTGATAGCAAGGAGTGGAATAGATTATTTTCATGATGAATATCCCTGTGCACCAAGACAAGGAAGTATTTAATCTTGTATCCAGAATGTCTAATTATGTGTGGGATATATATTTTTTTTTTATTCCTAAAGTCTCATTAAACCGAATAGTATCTAACGCAATTGCAATTTATTTGCAGCAGCTTGAGGGAAGAGAATGCCAACAGACAGAAGTGACATTTATAAATACGGACTAAATGAACTATGTAAAAACAGAATAAACCCCAAATCCCCATGCCTTCTCTGTCCCTCTGAAAAGAACTGATTCACTTGCTTCAGTCGTTGAGAGAAATACAACAAAACCAAGTGGGAATAATCTACTGTTGAAATTTTAGCTGACTGTACTATTGAGTTTTCTGCATGACAGGTATTGACCTATATTTAAGACCGATGTATAAATCTGAGTAAAAAGGACTAATAATGAATATGTGTTGTGTTTTGTGTGCTTTGTTTCCTGCCCCACCCCCCCCAATCCTTATGTTCCTTTTATTTTGAGTATTGATGAAAACAGTATTGATTGAGAAGGTTTAAGAAGCAGGCTTTCATTCTTAGAATAATGTTAAGTCTCATATAGACTCTCTGCAAATTTCAGAGGATTTGCATGAGACTGAGCCAATTACCTAAAATTCTGCCAGAAGAATGTCAGGGAAATCCAATCTGAGTTAATACAGGCAGTTCAGTTTGAGTCAGAGATTGCAGAGTCTCAGAGAGGTATGAACATAATTTTGTCTCTGATTAAACACAGTGTGATGTGGAAAGAGATCCATGACAAATTACTGAATCAGAAATTGCTGATACTGTAGCAATACTGTTTTCTTCGTATTTTGGCCATGTTTTCTGTATGCTGCAACAAACATGATATTAAACTAAAGAAAATACTTAAGTTGTTATGGAATTCCACTTTAACTCTGCCATCTAGCATAAATCAATTATGTCTTATACTTGAACTTAATGTAGTGAAACCCACATGAGAGAGTTCTACAAATTACTTCTTGTACCTTTTTTGTTGTATATGGGAGAGAAAGAGCAATATGGGCAGGTGGCTATTTTAAATTTTTGCAAAATTTAGTTCATTCTGGAAGCAAGATCTGTGAAATTTCACTTTAAACAGGTTTTAAAGGCTCTTTTCTTCTCTGTCAATGCCACATCCAGCTGGCAGCCAGTCACTAGCGGAGTCCCACAGGGGTCAGTGTTAGGCCTGGCACTGTTCAACATCATTATTGATGATATGGACGAGGGAATTGAATCCATCATCAGCAAGTTTGCAGATGATACTAAGCTGGGGGCAAATGTTGAACTGCTGGAGGGTAGGAGCGCCCTTCAGACCTTGACAGGCTAGAGAAATGGGCAGACTCCAACAGTATGAGATTTAACAAGACTAAGTGCCGGATTCTTCACTTTGGACATAACAACCCCATGCATTGCCACTGGCTGGGGGAGGAGTGGCTTGAGAGTAGTGAAGTGGAGAGGGACTTAGGTGTAATGATTGACAGGAAACTCAATATGAGCCAGCAGTGTGCCCAGGTGGCTAAGAAGGCCAATGGCATCCTGGCCTGCATCAGGAACAGTGTGGTCAGTCGG
>WEKX01013739.1:1266-32057 GCA_013390025.1 Pitta sordida | reverse complement strand
GGTGTTAGATGGTGAGTTGGACTAGAGGATCCTTGTGGGTCCCTTCCAACTCGTAGTATTCTGTGAGTCTGCAATTCTGTAATCTGATGATGTAATATGAATAAGTGTTTAACCATATTAAATGAAAACATAAAACTTTTGAATGGAAAGCAGTACATGGTTGGTAGCATGGACAAAAATATGAGGTCTAAACTAAAGGCAGGTGTTTCAGAAAGTAATCAATCTGGATATAAATTTTTTTCTGCTGCAGCCAATATTCATAGATGTTTTAGAGAAGCTGAGTCTTTTACATAAAATAGAAAAAATGCAGCAGGGAATCTACCCCAAAGAGGAAGTTAAAACCATGAAGTGTCAGATCTGGAATTCCAATGAGTCACCTTGACAGCATATCTAAATCTCACTTCTCATAATAAAAAGTAACAACAAAGCAAAAAAACCAACCCCCCCCCCCCAACCCCACCCCAACAAAAAAACCTCCTCCCCCAAAACCAAAAACCAAAAAAATCCCAACACCCTACCCCCCAAAAAACCCCAAACCCACCAACTGAACTTAAAACTGTCTCCAGCAAAAACTGGAGGAAACATTTTCTGTTAAAAAAAAGGCAAAAAGATATAATAAAAAGTTTTTAACCAAGCTGATTTTCAGTGCCAACTATATAAGCACTATTCAGCTGCTTGTTTTATTTCAGGACCTAAACAGCATTAATTAAGTCATTGGGAAATACCCATAACAGACATAATGATAGCAATTACATGTTTTATCAGGAAACCACCAGGGAACTTGGATGCCTTGCTTCATCCATGTCCAATCAGTGGAGGTAGCACACAAATTTTAAAGTTTTATTTAAGCTATTAGATACTGTACTATGTATACATCTTCCATGTTAAAACTGTGCCAACAGTAACGTACAGAAACAGTTTAATGAAATTTTCTGTACTTGCTCGGTTTTTTTGATACTGAAAGAATCATTTACTTCATAAAGACTTAAAGAGGATAACTTGAGACTTCACAGGCAGTTGGTCAGCTCTGACTCATTGCCAGGTTCTCTAGCAAATGAATGTTTCATCTTGTTGACTTTTCTAGGTTCTGAAATCATCAGGCTTGTATTTTTCACTGTCTACTGTGGACCAACATTCAACTGTTCATAGAGCTAATGGGTGCCCAACTGATTGCTTAAAAAAGGAGGATCACAGAATCACAGAATCACAGAATACTACGAATTGGAAGGGACCTACAAGGATCCTCTAGTCCAAGTCACCATCTGACGCCCGTACAGAGACCAAACTCACACCCCAGAGTGGTGAACATAAACCCAGTTCCCTCACAGGCACACAGGCCACTCCGAGCCAGAAGGGACCCACAGGACCATCCAGCCCAACACCCCCCAGCTAGACCATGTCACTAAGCTCCTCATCCAGTCTTCTCTTAAACACCTCCAGGGACGGCGACTCCACCACCTCCCTGGGCAGTCCATTCCAATGAGTGATCACTCTCTCTGTGGAAAACCTCTTCCTAACATTCAGTCTAAACCTCCCCTGGCGTAGCTTAAGGCCATGTCCTCTCGTTCTGGTGTCGTCAGCCTGAAAGAAGAGGTCCGCACCCCCCTGGCAGCAACCTCCCCGCAGGTAGTTGTAAACAGCAATGAGGTCACCTCTGAGCCTCCTCTTCTCCAGACTGAACAACCCCAGTTCCCGTAGCTGCTCCCCATAGGGCTTGTCCTCCAGTTCTTTCACCATCAAGCTCATGAAATTGTATTGTAAGTAAATTTAGGAGTTTAATGAAACACTTAGGTATGACTGAGTATATTTATAGCAGCCAAAGCTCTGAAGAAGGCAAAGAATTGCGCTTTGTTACAGCAGTTGCTTGGGAAATCCTCTCCAAAATCAGCCATAATCAACCAGTGAAATCTAGTCTGAAGTGATCAAGGTATGGAACAGAGATATAAAGAATCTCTATTTTTCTCCAAGCTATTATTCAATAATGCAGCTCTACTTTGGGGCACTCAACACTTCCAGCCTTGCCCTAGGGGATTTTTTCTAGTCACATGGTTTTAGAATAAAATTTGGTGTAATTTTAAAACATTTCACAATGAAAATTTCCTTTAAATCACAAAATTCTTTCTGCAGAATTTTGCCATTTTCCCAAAGTTTTCTATTAAAATGTATTGAATATGTAACTGCATGAGTCTCAAAATCTGTGAAATGATCCTATTTGTTCCTTTTTTAATTCTCCCTTTCCCCTTATGTCAGGATTGTTATGCTAAGATCCTGTGGGCAGACTGTGGTACCATTTTGAAACTTTGTGAGAAGCTCTACTATGGCATGTTGGATAATACATGAAAAGATCAATCCATGTAAAACAATTCTGCAAGTTGTTAGGCTGCAATTCAATGCATGAGGGACAGGAGTTCTTCTAAAGAAATTTTGCCCCATGGGGAAGATCTATGAAAGCCTACTGATATGAATGAAGGATTCTGTTTGTTCCTCTGTGAAGGGAGCATCTAATTAGTGTGCTGTCATGAAGAGTATCAGAGGTTACACTGTCTCCTCAGGGAGCTCCTCTATGATTAAATACAAGATCTCATTTAGGTTGCTTCAGTCAAGGGGTCAAGAAGGCAAAAGACACAAATTCATTCACCTACAGCATTTGCATGTTAATTGTCAAGCCTCTTAGCTGTTCAAATATGAGGTAAGCATCCAACCTACGGATGTGTGGCCAAGAAATTTGGCCTCTTGGAACAACCATGGACCAACAAGTGATCATAATGGCAAAATTAGCTTCTGCTTATTTTTCCACTTGCTAACAATGTTTTTGGGCATATAGGAGATAAAATAAAATGAAAAGACACAAGGAATAGATTTCCTCAACATGCAATCAAATCCACACCATATTGCAAATACAGTGGGCTCTCTTCCACTTCGCGCCCCCATATTGTGGCTTCACATTTCAGTGGCATGATTTTTCAGCAATTAAGGATGCCCCTTTTCACAACTGCGCATGTGCGATCTGGCGTGCATGTGTTGCCCTGTGACACTTTAAATGAATGTTTGATAGAATTATATCTTTCAATACAAACCAGCTCTGGAGTTGTTGCATACAATTAGAAATACTGTTTGTACAAATCAAAAGACACTTAAGCTTCTAGCTCAATACCTCATGGCATTTGGCAATTTTATAATATAGTGAGCTCTCGTGTTTCACAGGTTGATGGGTCGATGGGTTTGAGCCGAGAAGTCCGTGATTTCTGAAGAAACTCAGGATTATGCAATAAAGCCCCGCCCATTGCCCCAGCCCCCTCNCAGAATTTTGCCATTTTCCCAAAGTTTTCTATTAAAATGTATTGAATATGTAACTGCATGAGTCTCAAAATCTGTGAAATGATCCTATTTGTTCCTTTTTTAATTCTCCCTTTCCCCTTATGTCAGGATTGTTATGCTAAGATCCTGTGGGCAGACTGTGGTACCATTTTGAAACTTTGTGAGAAGCTCTACTATGGCATGTTGGATAATACATGAAAAGATCAATCCATGTAAAACAATTCTGCAAGTTGTTAGGCTGCAATTCAATGCATGAGGGACAGGAGTTCTTCTAAAGAAATTTTGCCCCATGGGGAAGATCTATGAAAGCCTACTGATATGAATGAAGGATTCTGTTTGTTCCTCTGTGAAGGGAGCATCTAATTAGTGTGCTGTCATGAAGAGTATCAGAGGTTACACTGTCTCCTCAGGGAGCTCCTCTATGATTAAATACAAGATCTCATTTAGGTTGCTTCAGTCAAGGGGTCAAGAAGGCAAAAGACACAAATTCATTCACCTACAGCATTTGCATGTTAATTGTCAAGCCTCTTAGCTGTTCAAATATGAGGTAAGCATCCAACCTACGGATGTGTGGCCAAGAAATTTGGCCTCTTGGAACAACCATGGACCAACAAGTGATCATAATGGCAAAATTAGCTTCTGCTTATTTTTCCACTTGCTAACAATGTTTTTGGGCATATAGGAGATAAAATAAAATGAAAAGACACAAGGAATAGATTTCCTCAACATGCAATCAAATCCACACCATATTGCAAATACAGTGGGCTCTCTTCCACTTCGCGCCCCCATATTGTGGCTTCACATTTCAGTGGCATGATTTTTCAGCAATTAAGGATGCCCCTTTTCACAACTGCGCATGTGCGATCTGGCGTGCATGTGTTGCCCTGTGACACTTTAAATGAATGTTTGATAGAATTATATCTTTCAATACAAACCAGCTCTGGAGTTGTTGCATACAATTAGAAATACTGTTTGTACAAATCAAAAGACACTTAAGCTTCTAGCTCAATACCTCATGGCATTTGGCAATTTTATAATATAGTGAGCTCTCGTGTTTCACAGGTTGATGGGTCGATGGGTTTGAGCCGAGAAGTCCGTGATTTCTGAAGAAACTCAGGATTATGCAATAAAGCCCCGCCCATTGCCCCAGCCCCCTCAGCTCTGGACCCCTGGAGGGCGTTCCCAAGACCACCTCCCTGCCCCTCCCCCCGCACCCTGTTCCAGCTCAGGAAACTGAAGGACACGCCTTTTGCCCCTTCCTGGCAGAGGAGTCCTGGAATGTCAATGTGTGGAGTTTCCCTGTGGCTGTGCTGCTCCCTCAGTGAGTCCCAGCTCCTGCTGCCACAGCGGCGGTGGTGGTGCTGGGCTTCTGACTGACTGTAGGGCTCTGCTGAACCTCCGTGCAGTGGCAGTAGGCTGAGGATCCATCATAGAACTGTACATCACTTCAGCTGGAATGCAGGCTACTCAGAGCCTGTTTTCATGCTGTATCAGGCAGATCTGCAGATTTGTCCGCCCCAATATGGCAGCCGATAGGGGAATTGGCAAAAAAGACGAAGTGTGTTTCAACTTGAGGGGTGGGGAACTCGGAGCGCTCGGGGAGGAACTGCCGTCCATTCCCCCTCTGCAAGCACCTTGAGCTGTGGGCTATGCCTGGGGGGAGAGGCATCTTGTGCTGGAAACTCAGCTAGGTTACACCTTGGCAGCCCTAGCCCAGCTGCTCCTGGGATGGTGTGGGCATGAGCGGCAGCTGTACCAGCCAAAGACACACCCTGGGCCCTCCCCTATGGCCAATGGGAGATGGTGGAAGGTGGGACTGCACCAGCTCTGGTGAGGCTGCAGCCCTGGCCCTCCTAGGATGGGCAGGGGTGAGGAGGAGCTGCCGCAGACATGCCAGGACCTGCATTAGGTAGGGTTACTGCTGGTTAGGTGATTAGGTAGGATTAGGCAGATGGGTTACTGCTGGTTAGGTAGGGTTACTGAGCTGGTGCCGGTGGTGTGAGAGGAGTGCTCCTTCCAGAGATGCTGTCCTGACACAGTGCTGTGTTGCTACTGTTGCCACAGCAACAAGCAATGGGCGGTTTAGCTCTAGCCAACCCCAGCCAGCCCTGGTGCTCGCAATGCTCAGAGCGGAGCAGTGCACTCCATCCAGAGGCGCCAGCCTGACAGAGTGCTGGGTTGCTACCATTGTCACAGCAATGGGCAACAGGGAGTTTAGCTCTAGCCAGACCTAGCGGTCGTAGTGCTCACAGCAGAGCAGCGTGGAGCAGTTGCAGTGGAGCGCAGCAGCGATGGTCGAGCCTGGAGGCAGGGCTCGTTGCAGCATGGCAGAGGGAGCCCTGTGTCCCCACTGCCTCCATGGTGGCCTCCCTGGGAGTGCCCCCTCAGCACCCAGGGACTGTGGAGGGTGGGGCTCATTTACATGTTCATGAGTTCATTCACATATTCGTGAGCTGTCTTTCATCACTGCATTATCTGTGCATGCGCAGAGCCCCACCTTTTGCTAAAAATTTAATTGCGAAGGATTGAAATTGCAAAGATGTGAACCTTGAATAACTGGGGCTTTACCGTAACTGCAATTTTTTCCAGGGTAAGGTGTTTATCCCGCAGCATTGTCAATTGGTTCCACTGTGCTCCTTTCCATAGTGATGGAATGATGACTGTCAAATTTGATAGATTAGGATGAGGATTGTCAGTGTTTTTCTGACTGCAGTTGTTTTGTGATCATGGATAGTTTTAAATTGGATTTCTGAACCAAAGGAACAGGGGAAAGGAAGGGCAAACTGGGATACATAGTCCTGGGTACTATAATTATTCAGCAGAAATCTGAGTTCGGAATGCCCATAGAAGATACATGATGCACAACACCACACATACCAGGAAATAAAGCATTTCTTAATATTTGATTTTGAGACTGAAAGAAAAGTATCATAAGAATTCTTAGTAAATTATGGGGAAGAATAACTTTGATCACAAGTTTTACTAGTTTCTACAGTCTCTTGTACAGTAATCGATTAGCAGAACGAAACTGCTAGAGATTCAACAAAACAAGTCTAATTTCACACTGCAGAACAAAGGACAGAAAAAGCCTGTGGGGTTTCTCACTAATATTATTTTTTTGTAAATTTCTGCCATAGAGTTTTGAAGGAATGTGTACGTCAAGAACTGATGACCTTGGTTCAACTTCAATGTGTAGAGAAGTCCCAAGACTTTCACATTCTCAGTGGTATAGCTTGTTCATTTTTTCTTTTCATTTTTTTTTCCTTTTCTTAAAAAACCCTTGCAACATTTGGTTGTTTATTTTGGTTTATAGGATGTCTATTTATAAATGAAAGGATATAAGGATAAAACAAAATAAGAACATCTGAATTTTTTGCTAAAACTGCATAAAAGTTTGATTAAGTTACTTCTCTGGGAGAAAAAGTAGGATCAATTCTTGATTCCTTTTTCTTCAAAATGTCATCTGTATCTCTACAGGATGTTTATTTTACATGGAAACTTCAGGGTACATCAGCATATAGTAACTAATTAGTGTGTGGAATGGAAACTATTGCATTCACATAGCTTGATGTCAGATTTTGTCCACCTCACAACATAAACAAAGTAAAGTGAAATAAATGTAACACAAAATAACACAAAAAGATAGCCTGGGAGTAATATAGAGAGAGTGTCTAAGCAGTCAGGGATCAGATACTGAATAAATCCCAAAGGGGCCGCTAATGTCACTGATGGCCTCCACCTTGGCCAGCAGTGGAGTGGGTCCTTCTTGGGGCCAGCTGATATTGGCTTTCTTGGACAAAAGGGAAGGTTCTGACAGTTTCTCGCAGAAGCCACCCTGGTAGTTCCCTGCTACCTAAGCCTTGCCATGCAAATTCAATACCACATTGATTGAGATATATATATATATATAAGTGAGCCCCTGCATATTTGCAGTTCCCATATTAGGAGTTTCAAGTATTTGCGGTTTATTTTTCAGTGAATTGTACATGTGGGAACCCACTCAACTCATGAATATGTAATGAGCTCATGAACATGTAAATTGGCCCCACCCATTGCCCTCTACCTGTCGGAGTTTCCATGCGCTCTCCATTTTGACTGTTTAAAGGGAAGGGGAACTGCCATTCATCACAGTGGAGCCAGGAGCACTGCTGGGCAGTCAGCACAGAGGCAGACAGGTCAGGCTGGTACTTCCGGGCATGGCACCACTGCAGCGGTGTGCCAGGCACCAGATCTGAGAACTCAGGGGTGGCTGGGGACCATAGCCGCCACATCTGACGATCCGGGGTTAGTGGGGGACAAGACGTTTAATCCCAAAACGCTCCCAGGCAGCATGGTCCCTGACAACCACTCTGAGACTTAGCAACCCTGGCATGACCCAGGCAGGGCTGGCACCGCTGGTCCTGTGCCTTTCGGCGCTTTGTCAGTGCCAATGCCCTGGCTTGTCTCTGTTCCCTGCCATATCCCTGGAGGAGGAGGGGCTGGCACCACAGGGGGGGCTCTTCCCCCTTTGCTGTGGAGGTAGCGGGGGCCCGTGGTGCCTCCCCTGTGGGGTTGTGCAGCTGACAGGCCACACCAGGGCAGAGACTGGCACCCTGCTCACTCATCACTGCTGCCTGCAGCGCAGTGAAGCCAAAGAAAAAGGAGGTGAGTTGTCTAACAGCCTGCTCCTCCTGCCCGTGCAGCGTGGATGGAGGGGCGGATACGCTGGGCGGCACTGCAGCAGACATGGCGCAGTATACTTGTGTCACAGCCTACATGACAGTTTGCTGAGGAACTCATTGCGTCACAGAAAAGAAAAACCCACTGAAACAAAATGACTCCCCTGGATTCCTCACCCACCTCTTCACTCCTGGACCTCCAGAGCAAGGGAGAGCCCCAGCCTGGCCACCCTGGGGACCCCACCACCCTCCCGTCTTTGCTGGGGCACCCGGACGGTTGCCCATGCCCCAAAAAGGAGTTTGGACTTGGCTGACATGGGGGCACTGGGAGCTGGGGTTACAGTGGAGGGGGGTACACACTGGAGGGTGGGTGCAGTGTGGGAACACACTACAGGAGGAGGAACACCGGAGCGCTGCACCAGAGCAGGGGCAGCTGTGGGGCAGCAGGTCTCACATTCCCACGTTGCCAGCCATGATTTCCAGGCTAACATGCTGGGCTGCCACTGGCGTTGGTTGCACCCCCTGGGGGACCTGTGGGGCACCCTCAGTCCGAGGACAAGAGAGAATTCACTTCTAGGGCTGTGTGAGGGCTCCTAGCTCCTCAGCGGCTCGGCCACCGCACTCAACCCAACCTCGTGGGGCCTGGTGTGTGTGGCCTGTCCTGTGCATCCTGCCTTCTCTTGGGTTTCAAAGCTCAAAAAATGGGCACCATGGCAAAACCAAGGATTCCGCAGCTGGGAACGGGCAGAAGGCATTTCTATCTGTTTCCTGAGGCTCAACAGAGCATGTGGTGCTCCCGGGACCACCGCCTAGAATTCATTAGTGGAGGGGGCGTGGCTATGGGTCAGGCCTAATTGAATATTCATAAGTTTGGTATCTTTACAGATTTCATGACTCGTGTGGCCTGGCCGGACCCATCCTTCCGCAAGTTCCAGGAGCTCACTGTATATATAGTGATATACAGATATATAGATATATACACACATCTAACTTTTTTTATATAGACAACTATTAGAGAAGCATATTGAATAGCAGCAAAGCTAAACATTGTTTTCCCACATTTCTCCTTTCTTGTGCTTTGTCTCACTTAGGCTACTATTCCAAGACATTGCTCAGCTTTTTTGGTAGCAGCGATGTCCCACATGGGACATGGAAAGCTGAGTAACCAAAGGTCTACTGGAAAAAAATCTACAATTTTTTGGACATACACAGATGTGTGAAAGGAAAATTAAATTAGACAGCCTAGTGCAAAGCTTATGTTTAGAAAAGAGAGCTTAAGACTTGAACAGCATATATACAGACACAGTTGAAACTGAGTTGAGTGTCCCTCTAGGCTTTAGTGAAAATTGAATAGACATTGATAGATTTGTTTTCCTTTCAGATTAAATTGAACTTTTGATTTGGAAGTAGTTTACCTGCTCCTGTGCTTGAAAGCTACATTTTTCCTTAACTAATTTTTCTCTTGTTAAGGCACTTTAATTTCATAGTGGTTTATAGTGGTTTACAAATTGGCACTGTAATCCTCTGGAAGGATCAGGGAAAGAAAATAATATAAATAATATTTTTCTGTATTGTTTACCCCCTGCTGCTGTTTTTAGGAAGTCCATTTTGTGCTGTTATGGTTTTAACTACACTTGAACTGATCTCTAAAGTCAGATATTGCAGCTTCCATGGAGTACAAACCTTTCTGACAGTTTTTAAGATTCTGCTACGGTACACTAATAAATAATTATTCTAATCTCCAAAGGAATTAGTATTGACTAATACCTATGGCTGTGAAAACTGTAGAGTATGGCCTTGGTAGTTTTAACTCTTCTAGTCGTTGTAGATGTCTCAGACCTGATCTAAAGTCAGTTCTGCCTATTCTGCTGCTTGGGCATCACTCCATCACAGCTGTGGATCACCAGGCGCATTTCAGTGGTCAGCACACAGATACTGGGCATAAGAATTATCAAACTAAATACCCTAACCCTATGGTTTGAGACTACTTTGTCACT
Organism: Pitta sordida; assembly: GCA_013390025.1. Classification (NCBI taxonomy): domain Eukaryota; kingdom Metazoa; phylum Chordata; class Aves; order Passeriformes; family Pittidae; genus Pitta; species Pitta sordida. The sequence continues at coordinate 22,084 of WEKX01013739.1, read as the reverse complement.
GAATTCCACAGCAATATTCACATAAAGGAAGTTAACGTTTAAATTCCACTCCAACAAAATAACAGCTGAATCTCTGCTGGTAGTCTTGTGATTTACCATGTTGAGAATATGGTCTTAAAAGACAAGGGATTTATTATATGTAGATTGATTAGACCAATTCTTCAAGAACACTAGGAATTATCTCTTAATCCTTCAGGAAAGGCACCAGATAGTCTTTGTTTTGCACAGTACTTCTGTTTGGCACTGGAAATTTAGATGATGTGTTCAAGGGAAATATCTGTCAGTGGGTTTTCTGTTTCATGCACAGATTAATCACAAAACATCCAAAAATAATGACTTGTGTTCAGTGTAAAGGGAACTACAGTAACCTCTTGAATATTGTGGGGTGTCCGTTCCAGAAAGATGCTGTGATAAGTGAAATCTGCGACATAGCGGTAAATAGGGTAAATATGGTAAAGCTGATAAAACTAGGGGGGAAAAAAAGGTGATGTATTGAAGTCATGAGTGGTAGACTGTGAAGTAGTGAGGTATTACTGTAATTCTTTGTTTTCCTCAGCATACTGCCCCAACTCCAGATATTCTCTCCAGATATTTTCCTCATGATATAGGGGATGAAGGTGGAAAGTGAAAGTTGAGGTAGCCCACTATGAATTCTGAACTATTAAAAATAAGCTTGAGAGAGGGAGAAAGAGAGTTGACATATGTGTGTGGGAGATTTGGTGGTGTTCTGCATCTGTCTGCTAAGAAGTACCACAAATAGAGACAGAAGATTTTCATTCCCCTTGTCATGTTACTGAGTGCCTTAACAGGTTATGGATTGTGCCCATAAAATACTGGGTTCTGTTAGAAATCTCCCTTTGCTTATTCCACTTTTAGGCAGACAGAAATAATGAACACAGGAGCATAATCTCTTTTTTTTCAAATATGGTTTACAAAGTAAACGGTGAAGCAGGTACCTGTACTGGAAGCACTTGAGCTCTGATGGTTAAGTCAAACCAACCATCTTTCATTGTGTCTTGCATTCTTTCACAGAAAGGATGTCTCCTTGTGTAAATGCAGAGGCAGCCACGGCTTGAGGGATACATGAAACAGAGTCCTTAAGGATGATTGGATTATCATGGTCCTTTCAGTATGGGAGTTGCTGCAGAAGCATCTGTCTCTAGTGGGATGATTTAGGCAGATATTTGTCCCCAAATTCAACCTTGCTACTAAAATATTTTCATCTTGTAGCAATTTTTTTGTACTTAACTAAAGGTCAGAAGGTGGCGATGAGATTCTAAATTAGACTTCACAGACAGTTCAGCATCTACACTGGAGTGTAGACATTAGTATAGTCAAAGCCCAAAAAAGCAGAGATGAGAAGCCTTAGTAGAATTTCACTGTATTTGCAGGACAAAAACTTTCTAGCTTATTAGACAGAAAAACCTTAAAGGATGTGTTTAGTTTTACATCTAATGCATTAAGCTGAAAGATATGTCTCAACTTTTGGTCTTATATAACGTAGAAGTCTTGTTTTCCTCTCTTCAAAATAAACATATGAGATGGGGAATACTGGTGGGCTTACAGCATCTCTTTCTGGTGTTTGAACACTAAATTATACTTAACCCCTTGAATAGTCCAGCCAAATAAAAATATTCAGGGAAATTACTGTTGTAGAATACAACAATATATAGTTTATCCCATTCTCAGAACTGTGGAACCCCACCCTGGGTTCCTCATTTTTGAGGTACAAATATTCATAAAGACAGCTGTTCCCTGCCTAAAAAAAGCAGATGGAAAAACTCAGGTTCACATTTTCCAGAAGAAAATTCAGTAAATCTTCTTCCTGTATAGCTCTATAAAAACTAAATGGTAGCGAATGCAAAAATTTACCTTCAGTATTCAATATCTGTTTTAGTTTGATTTGAATTTTTTTGAGATATGATTTAAGGTTTCAATAGCAACAGCAGCATCTTTCTTCTTTCTTCTCATCCAGCTCTCACCCTTAGTTGTTTCCCTATTCTATTATGAAAGAAATTCATTTAGTGGAAGAATCAGTGAGTGCCAGGCTGTGTTTCCCATGACAACCCCCTCAGCCATTTATGCAGCACTCAACTTCAGCTTAAGTTTTTGCACAATGTTGCTGCTTCTTTATTTGTGACTTCTCTCTTCAATAGCTCTGGAGAAGGATGCCCAAACAGTGAGTGTAACAGCATCAACAGCAATTCAGATTCATCCCTGAGGGAGCTGAAATGTTGTACAAACCATCAGACTTGTAGCAAGAATTAGTGTGACCATTAATGTGAGCAAGGGAACTGGGAAGTGTTGATTGCAAACGCAGGCCCTTTAAAATATGCTCATGATCCATAATCAGGAGTATGAAGAGTGAAGTAGAGTTTTTTAATTTCGGTTTGAGAGGCTGTCATGTAGGATTGTGATGTTGTATAATATGATGTATCCTATCTTATAACATAAGAGAGGAAGATAAGGCTTTTTATTTAGAACCTGTGAAAATGCCCAGTGTTGTTGTTGACTGAATTCCAATTACCTGGGAAACATTCAGCACATCACATTTCAACATGTCATCTCTCCTAAGTGGAACCAATTGCATTAAAACAGTCATGAAACTTCAGGCCCCCACACTTCAGTAAAAATGTAATCATAAAAATTTAAAATGCATATATTCATTTTCCCTCTTCTGCAACAATGTCAGGCAAATATGCCTCATCGGGATTCACCACAGGCACAATTATCAGTGCTCTGTCTGCAGAATTGTTAATGGAAAAATTACATACAGAGACTCTTGATAAGCTGTGCATCTGATTTCAGTGTTTGTGAAGCACAGAGATATTAATTATTACCGTTGTCACTCTTCTGGTTACTGCAAGGAAATGGCAAAAGTTTTCTGTTAATATCTCAGTCTTCAGCACACTCTAGCTTGATCTAAGAGGCAAACACCCAAATTGCAGTGTCATGGCTGTACCAGATGCTGATTAATTGGAGAACCCACAGAAAATTTCAGTGCTACATTGTTTGTTTTAAGTTAGGAGTTAAAGTGCTCCAGAAAGCCTCAGTTTAAACCTCTCTGAAATCAATTGTTCTCCAACATTTTGATAGTTTACAATAGTTGTATACAAATAAGGACCTGAGATACGGCAGCAAAAGTCAGTGCCTTGATTAAAAAAAACCACAACAAAAGAAACCAAAGCAAAAAAATCTTTTTCTAAACATTTTATCTACGCAAAGTAGCCTGCAAAGTGTGAGGTTGTGGTTCAGGTAATGAGGAAGTGTTAAGCAGTTAACAGCAAACCCCAGAACTTTCATTATTTGAGCTATTGCTGACATATCTAAACATATTCAAGTTCAAGCATTTCAGGCTGAGCGATTTAGATAATTTTTTTTCATTTTTCTTAGAAGAAGATCTATTTTATTCTTTTCAGAGATTTTGAGCTTGTGCTTTTCAGACATTTATTTCTCTTTCCATTGGCTGCATTTCTCAAGGTTTGCATGAATTAAAACTGTTAGGGTCAGGGTGTGACACTCCTCTCTTCTAGTTTGGCTGACCCCAATTTCAGGCTGGGCAAGATCTTCAGTATAGGAGGTCACCTGCTTTTAAACTGTAGAATCTACTCCACTTTTGTAATTGGCTCCTCCAGCTGCATGCAGGTATACAGGGCCCCTCTAGTGGATATTCCTCTGTATTCTAGTCTCCATTCTTCTCTGAACATGGCATTCAGATAGACTGGTCACAGGTCAGGTGTTACTCCAGTCTTGTATATGTCAAGTCATCTACGAAGCCTTCCCCTGAAAATCTGTTCACAGGTTATTCTGAGTTGGAAGGGACCCACAAGTATCATCTAGTCCAACTCCCAAGCCCACCCAGGGATCGAACCCACAACCCTGGAGCCATGGGCATCACGATCTATCTATCTGAGCCTCCCATCGTCTAGACCATGTCACTGAGTTCCTCATCCAGTCTTTTCTTAAACACCTCCAGGGATGACGACTCCACCACCTCCCTGGGCAGACCATTCCACTGAGAGATCACTCTCTCTGTGAAAAACCTCTTCCTAACATCCAGTCTAAACCTCCTCTGGCGTAGCTTAAGGTCATTTCCTCTTGTTCTGACAGGTTTGCTCATCCTCCACCTTCATCTACGTTTACCAGTAGAAGCAAGGCCTGATATACTGATGACATACATTTACACTGTTAATAGTTTAAATTTATAAGTCATTATCTTAATTCACACCTCATTTTAACTTTAATGCAGGTAGATATACTGTATTATGTGAACGTTCTGGATGCATGTGACTCAACCTGTATGACATAATCTCCAAAATAGCAAGGGGGGATACATTATTTCATCACTGAGGGCTTTCTCCTTCTTGTTCTTCTCTTAAAATAAAAATAAATAATTCCATCAAGTGCTCCTTTTTAAATAATTTCACTTATTTCTCATTTGAACAGCAAACAATAAAGATATCATTATCTTGATATGCCCATAAATATAATGTCACTGTGAAAGAGTTACAGAAGGTTTGCCAAAATAATTTCAGAAAGAAACTGATAGAAGTGAGCCCTGAAGATAAATAAAATAAAGAAAAATTTCTGAACCACTTTGGTCACGGTTGCAGGAAGAATGTTGAAAGCTGTTTAGCAGGTGATTGTAATTTGAGAGAGTGGATTTGTGGGTTGTAATTCAGCTCAGGTGAAATCTGAGTGAGAACTTTTAAGAGTGGCACTTCAGCGTAGGGCAGTTGCATTGAAGGAGTCAGAGGTGTAAAGTGATACTTGTAATTTGGTAAGTGGCTTCCTCAGTTTTCTTTTATATGTGTGTGAAATGTATTTTTTTCCTCTAAATCTTCCTGAAAACTCTCTAAAAGCTGATGTAGAAGAAGCAGTAATAAAGAGCGAATGAAGGTGGTCTGCTCACCTGAGATTTTTCTTGCTTTTCTATTTTCTCTCAGCAACAAACTTAAAATTCTTTAATCAAACATTTTCTACGATGCCAGTGGCTTGGAGTAAATGTGTAATAAGAATATCTGCAATATAAAGGTAGCTGGGAGCTCTGAATCAGTCTCTTGACTGACAGTGGTCAGACCTGAATGTTGCAAAGGAGGGTTTGAGAAAACTTATAGGTACCTAGCAGAGGTAGAACAGTTCACAGCCATTTAATCATGATTGTCTTGTAGTTGATTTAATGCTGAAACAGGAAGTGAATTGTTTGTTTGGGGTTTTGTTTTTTTGTGGTTATTTTGTGGAATTTTTTCCCTCTCTCTCTGGTAGGTCTGTATATTTTTGTTGGAATAAATGCCCATTACTTCCTTAGTGTTCTACTTGATACGGATGAGAACTTATAGTGATGAGTGCCAGTGTTCATCAGTTTGGTGAGTTAGGGTGCAATAACTCTCCTTTTAACACAACAACCCCCCTTGGTATCATCTGCAAATGTGCTTATGACGGACTCAATCCTGTTGTCAAGATCATCAATAAAGGGTTTAAGCAGAATCAGGCTCATCACAGATCCTTGGGAGACACCACTAGTGACTGGTTGCCAACTGGATGAGACACCATTCACGACCACTCTTTGTGCTCAGCCATCCAGCCAGTTCCTAACCCAGCACAGAATGCACCTGTCCATGCCCCAATGGCATCCTGGCCTGCATCAGGAATGGTGTGGCCAGCAGGACTGGGGAAGTTATCCTTCCCCTGTACTCAGCACTGGTTAGGCCACACTTTGAGTACTGACCTCTCAGTTTAAGAAAGATGTTATGATACTGGAATATGTTCAGAGAAGGACAGCAAGGATGGTCAAGTGGTTGGAGCGCAAGCCCTATAAGGAGCGATTGAGCGAGCTGGGGTTGTTTAGCCTGGAGAAGAGGAGACTTAGGGGTGACCTTATTGCTGTCTGTAACTACCTGAAAGGAGGTTGTAGATAGATGGCACAGGTCAAAGGGGTCACCACATTCCCATCCTGTGCCTGGTATACTGAAATTGGGCTGTGATATCTTCATACTACCCAGTGGTACCGGTATTTATTAGTGTTTAGGGAATTTTTGTGGGACATTTTGACCTTTATTAAGTGGGAAATGGCAACTGGAGTCTCTTTTTGCCACTAGGAATGGCAGCAGATTTTTCCTCTGTACATCTTATTCCATTCTAACTTCTGTGTATTACTACTCCACAAACCGCCAAAAATATCTTATTTATTAAGGCAAGGGTTTTATAAAACACAGTATTATGGGGGTATGATTTTAAACCCACAAAACTGTAGGGGACTGGTTTTTGATTACAATAACACTCTAGGTAGATCAAGGTACATTTGGTTTGCTGTCATAAGTTTTTCTGTATATGTACTTATTTCCTGACTTAATACTGGCTCCTGTATAACAGTTGTGACAAATGTAGTTGTGATGTTCAGCATCTCTATTGTTTCCATTATTATTACAGACAGAGTACAGAATTAATATGCAAGGACCTATATCTTGTAATCACTTCTGTAGTTATTTAAAAACAGATGACTAATCAGATTGATTACAATTTGACTGTTTACATGCTGAAGAATAATTAAGCTTGAATGAATGTAGTTATGGGCTTGAGACATTTTTGCATAATCAAAAATGTATTAAGAGTGCAAGAAAAAATCTTGAATTGCATTATTAACTGCTTAGGTTACTGTGTGCAGAGTATGGGTGCACAATTGTCTTCACTGGCCACTCTGTGAGAAAAGACGCAAGATGAATGAGAAGAAACCAGAAGAAATGCAAGTACCATAGTGGTATGAAGCTCCTGCGTTTTACTGCATTGCATGTTTGTAGAGGTTCTGCTGCAGGTGATCATTAAGGAAGGTCAAACATGCCCCATGGCTGGGTTGCCAGCGTCTTTGGGAAAGCCAGAGAGACCTTCAATCAGATCACAACTTGAAAACTTGGCTAAAGACGTTAGTTAACAAAATTTACATATGTGCCCTAAACAACAGATTGATGCGAGGTTTTCACTGGAGAGTGAGATGTTCTTAAAACACTCCTTATGCTACCTTGGGAATATGATGTTTATGGATAGGAAATCTGCTTGCAGTTTACTTGCTTTTTGGAAGAAGTGACAAAGCAGAACAGATGTTTTTACTTTTTGCTGCTTGTGTGAAATAATTCCAGATAAATTTGGAAAGCCGTGATGGAATTTAAAGATACCTCAGGTGTTGCAAAAGCTTATCTTCCCTGATGCACAATACTTTGAAAGAAGTTTCCAGGTGAATTAGATAAAGCAAAGAGTAATTCAAAGGTTCCAAAGGAGAAAAACGTGAATGATTTGAATCGGAAACCAGTATTTGTAACTAGGAGGGAAGCAGTAAGGCCTGTGTTAAAGACAACACCGCCTCTAAAGAGTGGGTTGATGTGGTGCTGACATGCAGGAGCAAGGTGGCCAAGAACAGATTTTGTGTTAGTTGTGGGGCTAGTGAGAGGTTAGGAAGTATGGGTGCCTCCACAAAGGAAAATTTCCCACTAATGGGACTGTGGCTATCTTTTGACATTTATCAGTGTGAGATGGAGGAAGGGGTTTATTTTAACCATGTATGTCCTCTTAAGTCAGCTTCTTGTAGGTTGTTTTGCTCACAAAGAATTCTTTCCTGAGCAGAGCATTGGTTATGACACTTGCTGGGCAAACTCAAAAATCTCACGTTGTACATTATAAGTAGTAACATTTTCTGTCAAGAGATGACATCAGAGGTGGGATCATGTTCAAGTATTATATGTCAGGTGATCTTGTTCTCATTCCATGGCAAATACAATTACTCATTCTCTATATTAAAGATGCTTATGTCATGGATAATGTGAATACATATTGCAAGGTGGTAATGAAATTTGGAATATCTGATTAGTCATGGGAAAATGTAAAAGTATTTTATCTACATTTATAACACTTTTTCACTGAATGACCAATTACACTTCTATTAGAAATCATTTATTTTGCATATTTTAATATCTAGTCAATGATAAGTTGGTAGTTAAGATGACATTGATCCATTAATGCCTACTGAATGTTTAATCTGTGGATACCTTAAAATGCTCACTGTTTCACAGGATTCTGTTAAGTTTGGGCTAGAACTCCAAAGGAGTGACACACACTGGATTCAGAGGCTAGAAATATCTAGCAGCAAATTGAAGTGTCAGTGCCACTTGATTGAAGCATCAATGTCATGGCACCATCCACAAAATTATTTCTTTTAAATTATTAAGATCTTAAGCTGAAATCCATCTCTGAAGGGAGTTAACCTAATGCTACAAATATTCAAGTTGAGGCAGCAAACATTTGCAGATTTCTTTAATGGAAAGCACGTTTCAGTCCTAATCTGCCCCTTAACAGCTAATTGGCAAGTGATGGACACTATTTTAATGTTTGATGTAGGCCTATGATTCTTGATGAGAAGTCCTACCCAAAGCAAAGGAAGATCGAGGAACATCAAGAAATGTGCATGACTTTGCACTTCAGCAGCTAGAAGGAGGAGGTTTTTCACAGAGAGAGTGATCGCTCATTGGAATGGACTGCCCAGGGAGGCGATGGAGTCGCCGTCCCTGGAGGTGTTTAAGAGAAGACTGGATGAGGAGCTTAGTGACATGGTCTAGCTGGGGGGTGTTGGGTTGGATGGTCCTGTGGGTCCCTTCTGGCTCGGAGTGGCCTGTGCGCCTGGGGTGTGCGTTTGGTTTCTGTACAGGTGTTAGCTGGTGAGTTGGACTTAGATGATCCTTGTGGATCCCTTCCAACTCATAATATTCTGTGATTCTGTGAATGGTGCTTGCAAAGATGGATCCAGAAGCCATGGAGACTCTATAAGTATCAGGCTTTGTAGGAATGTAAATGCAAAAACCACAAGGCAAACACCTATGGCTATGAGCCAATCTCATATGAGCAAAGGTGATGAAAACTATAATTTTTGAAAATCCTAGTTATATTTTCTTTGACCTCCTCTCATCCCAGACTTGCTGGAGGAGGAAGAGATGTGCTGTGTTGAACACCGTTTGGGAGTGGTGGTTTTTAACCAAGAGGCAAGAATATCACTAGGGAGGGGAGAGTGATCCCTGTGCCTTGTTTCTAGGCAGTAACACTAAGAGGCTTACTTAATTAGCATTCATGGTGGATAGCTGGTTGAGATCCTCTCATGAAAAGGCAGGCAAAGTGTTGCCTTTTCAGAGGGGCCTATGCTTGAAGTTTTCCAGAAGTCATCATACTCAGATAATGTTAATAGTGAAAACAAATTTTGAGTCTTTGTGAGATGCTATTGGAGGGGAAAGAAAAGAGAGTTGCATGAAACTAGAAAGGATGTATTTTCTGGCACCAGTGTTCTATAGAAATTTATTGATTTTATTTTTCACACTGCAAACCTGCTGTATATACATTAAGCTTTGCTTTCAGCTGTAACTGATGTCTTTTGCAGATTACCATGGTGGATGCCTAAAAGATCAGGGACACCATTTCCCTAGGAGAAAATGAGTTGGAAGACTTCTGTTTTCACATCATTTTGCTGCTCCTCTGCACGTTATCTAATGGCCACAGCAGTTGTTCAGGCTCAGTGCCAAGGTCAGAGTGGTGTAAGCCTTCAGGACAGGAGAGACCGCTTTGTTTAGGAGAAGTGCCAGTGCAAATGAGGCAGCTTTCTGGAATTGCTCTGCTCACAATCGGAGCAGACAGCATGCACAGTTCCTCAGTGACACATACAGCTTCTCTCTCCCATGAGTTATCACAAGAAATCAGACTACCAGTCAGGAAGAACAGAATGAGTGAGAAGAACCCTTTTGAAGGTCTGAAGCCATGGATGCAGTTGATCCTAAAGCACAAGTATTTCAGCCAGAGCAGCATTTGTGTGCATCTGAAAAGCACAGGTACAATGGTGCTAGCAATGAGCCGCACATACCTCATAAAACAAAACCTAGGAGTTAATTATTAACCAAAGCCAGCAAAAATGTGTTCAGCTTTAATATGTCAATGCCAATGCATAAACTCTTGAGCTAATGGACACTCTTAAAAATGAATGCTGGTTGCTGTTTTAGCAGCTGTTTCATCAGCCACTTTAGAACCAGCAATATGTTAGTAAGCCATACATTAGCAGGCAACATAAGGACAGTTCAGAGTTGAGACTTTCCATTCTGCAAGCTCCACATAGAAATTAGCATTTATAGAAATGTCTTGTTGAAAATCTCAACAGAGAAGCTGGGCCAGGTAACTATAAGAAGCCATCACTATACCAGAAGGTGAGGAGTTGGAGGCCATATTTTGAATTCCATTGGGGATTGCAGATGAGCATAATTAAAAATGACTTAAGCAAGAAACCAAACAAGTTGGAAGAAACCTTCATCTCTCTGCCCTAAAACAACACACCAATAACTAGTGGACAGAGAAAATTCATAGACACACAACTGTGTTAATTCCATAGGCTTTCTGCTGTCTAGTGTTTGTGTCACCAAGGTCTTGTTTGAGGGACACTGCTACAGAAATGCTCAGATTAATGAAAATTGACTTAAAAGAGCCTGCCATGAATGCTGTTCAAAAGTATCATTAGTACTTCCCCTTCCACATTCCTTTTTTTGTGTTTTGCTATTCAGTATCTTATTAAAAAACCAAACAAACAAAACCCCCAACATAAATAACCAAACCCACAAATTATTCCCTTAAGCCTCTAAAGGCTTTTAAAGCATTGCTAGAACATCAGAGAGCAGGACTGACCAGAAAATTTACATTGATTTCTAGTAAATGTTGTTGACTTGAGTGACTTAAATGGGGATCTCAGTTTGCATGTGTTGAGTTTTGCCCAGTACCAGAGGATGAGAAAAGAAATTAAAATACCCATACATGGAGTTTTTTCTGTGAAATGTGGTCTGTGTTTCTGTCCTTTAATAATGTGTATTTGTGCTGAGTATTTATGGTATTTGATTATGCCAATTATTTTATAAATTTCAAGGCACACAGAGTCCACAGGAAACAAGTAAAGGAAAAATCCGAGCCTGTAACATTTTTATGCTTCATTCACTTTTTTCTTTCCACTATAATGTTTCAGAAAGAAGTAAATAGTTGCCTTTGTGATTGATCTGTTCAATAAAAAACAGCTGAACAGCCTCTAACATCACAGTCTAATGAATGATTTTGAAGGCCCAGGTGAGTTCAGCTCTCTGCGGTGGTGTCTTCCAAAGCACCATCAGCAAAAACTGAGAGGACCAGAGAGAGCAGGGCTTTGATGCAGCAGCAGTGCCAATGGAAACACCACAGAGCAGGGAGATCCCTGCTGTTCTGTAGCTGGAAATAGACCCCAGTATGTCCTGCCTTGAGTGTTCTTCAAAAGCCTGTTCTTCCCCCCCATCCACCTGTTGCTGCACACCACTGCTGAGAGGCATCAAATGCTTATTCTGCTAAATTCAGTTGTTGATTGGGGAATCTTGGCAATGCCTCTGATCCAGACCAGTCCTGTACTGTACTCTGGCCTTTAAAATTAATTGCTTGCCCCCTGTTTTTTTTATATTGCAGCTGAAGTTCCTGCTGGTTTATGATGCCAGGATCAGTGATCTAATAAAGACAGGCTTTATGTTATGTACTTATAATGCTGAATTAGTCATAGAGGCAGTTTTGAGGGCACATTTATTTCTAGAATCTCTTGTTTAATTTATGATTCTGTCTTGTCTTTCACAGCTCACATTTTTCTCAGTAATGCTTCCAATTCCACAGGTTTACCCATCCAAGGCATTTCCCTGACAACAAAAATATGAACCTGTGTTCTCTCATAAGGATGCATGCTGATATTGATTCACCCTTGCTTTTAGATCACTGGTTTCTCTGGACGGTATTCAGCAGGTGGTTCTCAAATTCTTCTCTTCCCTCCTCTGATACAGATGAACACTGCCAGCATTGATTCAGTGCAGAATTTATCTTAGTGCACTTGTTCTCCTCTCGATCATTATTGCACGGGTACTCTTTCCTCCAGCTTACGTTTTGCTAGCTGTAATGATTGTTCATAGACTTACTAACAAGGCAAAGAATGGGCCTTGTTCCCACTGCTGAGCAAGGAGCCAACAGTCCTGCTTTCTCACCTTTGCCTTTTTGCTGCTACATGGTGACTGCTTCAGCTGTCCTCCCACTTAAGCTGCGTTGTATTCTTCACATGAAAAGCTATGCTGGAAACTGCCTGCAGTGTTTAAAAGTGGGTTACGCAGCACTTTAGAAGTTTCTTTGGTGTGGAGAAAGAGCCTGTTCACCAGAGGGAATTTCACCAAGTTCTGTGAAATACTGGGGCTTTGTGTTCTGCAGGGTGACTATGCCTGACACCAGGGGATAGTATGTCATATCTTGGCAATAGAAATACCTGTGTGGCTCTGTTTCAGAAGCATCATGAGAAATTTTTTGGCAGCATTCTACATTATTTCTTTTCCATACATCTTTTCTCATGCTGTAAGTTTTCCTTCAGTTTCTGTCAAAGGCTCTGGTGCTCTGTCCTTCCAGTTAGTACTCCTCATATTGTCAGCTCTTCTATGGTGTACTGTAGGTTGCAAGTACTGAAGTTACATACACATGTATTTATTTTCTTGGTTATCCTACTCTATACACACTTCAAGCACGAGTTTAGATTACTTTGCCTAATGCAAGGATCCCATATATATATAGGATCAAAAGAGAGATAACATTTGACTTTAGAGAAAAAGCTTAGTTCCATGAGTTGCTCCCACTATGATAAAATTCTAGCATAACAAGGGGGTCAATCTCAGTATTTTCCAAGGCTATACTTTTGATATACCTGTCTACTTTAAAATGAAACATTCTATTCTTAAAAATTCATTTTAACAATTGTATTTTCCATGTGTCAGTCTAAGCTGCCATCCACACTGAATCTATATAGCTGTCTTTTATCATGTGAATAGTCCTCCCCTGTGACTTTCTCATAGCTGGATGTATGTGTAAGTGCTTTGATTGGAGTAGTGAGGGACAGATGCATATTCTTCTCTCAGTGGATAATTAAGAAATGCTACAGCAAAGAGAACAAAATGGCTTCTCAGGACTCGGCAGGTCTCTGTTCACACTGCCACTTCAGATTTGTTACCTTGCAGAGAGGATGTTTGGTTGCTGTCAGTCAGAGGGGTAACGAACACTAATAAGCTGAATTGTTAGTGTTTGAGCAGTGTCTTGTGTGCTGACAGCACTTCATGTGAAGTGCACTTGCTCACCTAGGCGGAAGAAATATCTTAGAACTTCTGCACTCAGTTTTGCTCTATTCAAAATCTATTGGAGTTTGGTTATTGGCTTTAACAGGCATTGGATCAGCCCTTTAGTGCTGCATAAGTGGCAGACAGAGGAGAAATTATGACTAAATAGACTGTCGGTGTTTTGTCTTTCTTTATTTTTCTTTGCCAATGAATAGGTACTGATGAATTTAACTCAGTCTCATTACAGGAATGGGAACTCTTTAATGCGCCATTATGGCATTTCTTATGTAAGTTAAAAATGTAGTCTTATTGTTCTAAAAAATTGTAAATCTGTTTGCAAAGCCCATTGCAGTTTCAAACTGCAATATCACCGTTTACCAGCCTGTAGGATCATGGCTTTCTAAGTGAAAGTGAAATTTTAGACATGTAAATATAAAATTGCACTCCTGAAAAGCCTTGCTTGGATAATAACTTTTCTTTCATGGAAAACTGCAACAGACTCTACATGGCCCAAGACCTATCTCACAGAAGCAGTTGGCTGGCATCCATTTGTGCATCCAAGTGTGCCTCCATGCACACACTCATGCCACTCATACACATTCTCTGGTTTCTGGTAAGTATTGTCAATGTGTTGGGCCAGGCTCAATCACAAAAAAGAGGGATGAGAGATAGTTTCTCTTATACTTAGCTGCTTAGGATGTAAGAATTCCTGCTTAAATGCCTTCCCTGGGGATAAATGAACATGTTGAACCAGGAAAGGTGCTTCCCAAAGCATTGAATTGTTGGTACTGATTGCCTCCTTGATACCCCAATGGAAAATTATTCACAGGACATGGTAGTAAGTTACATACAGTAAAGTCTTCCCACTCACAAGTCGTTTTACCTGTAACAACCGGATAACCACTTACAGAAGAGTGTGAACCGATAAATTGTCTTTCTTACTGGAAAGTCCTAATTCTAGACTGTATCAAGACATTGTCACAATAGTGTCTAGTAAGTGTTATTCATACAAGTGTTGCAAGTTACTTGAGGGCCAGATGCCCCACAGGTAGCCACTGCAGATTACACTGCTAAATGGCCATGTGTCTTGATCTTAATGTACCTGAACTTTTGTTTCTCAACTATCCTTATTGCACATGTGATAATTTGCTTTTGAGTCAGTTAGAAAATTATAAAACATTGTCAATTATTGTATCAGGTGGACTAAGAAAGCTAGAACTTCCCCTTCTCTCTGACTTAGTGATTTGGTATGAATTTTACATAAACTGCAGAGTACAATCCTGTCATGGCAGAGGGGTAGCTCTGTATTTTCTGCTTACTTCTTATAAAAGTATGAAGTAAAGCTCATTTTGCAGTGATTTTGAAAAAATGCCAGCTACTGTTGTTCTTCTAAGCTTTGTGTTCTTAGTACATACTACACTGAGGAAAGTACTATAGTATGTACAATAGTACATGTATAGTATGTAGTATGTACTATTCCATACTACAAGTAAGGAAAGAACATCATTTACAGTGGAAAGTAAAATGCAAAAGGTAAGCAAATATGTGTATCCAGCTGCCTCAAGGCTTATCAAGTTTATTTGTAACAATGAGAGTTGTGGAGATCTCATTTAAAAAAAATAACAAAAAGATTTCTTTCACTTAATTGGAGTTTTCTTGCACAGGAGCAGAAGTAAAAGAGTGATGTAATCTGGCTTTTTGCTATTTCAGGGCAACAATAATTTCTAGTCCAATGAATGTGACAAAATAAGTCTTGTGACAAAACAAGTTATTTGGAAAGTAAGGGAGCCCAGTTAGCTAGGAGATAAACCCAAAAGTATTATCCATCTGTAACAGATCACTGGACACATACTTTGAAAAGCATCTTAGCCNAAGTAATGTTGCAGTTCCTTTAGATAGGATGGCTTTATGTGAGAGGTGGAAAGACAGACAAGCTTTTGCTAATCCAAACAATCCTTTCCAGATGAAGCGAAAGTGGATTTCGGTCTGGACTGCCTGTATTCCTTGGCTTGTACCTTAAGGCTGATGGAGCATGTGGAAATGGATTGCTGATTCAGCACAGGCACTGCTGCTTTATCTCCAGTTAATGGAGCACAAAAAGCACTATCTAGTTGGAAAAGATCTGAAGACTCTACCTCTGGACATAGACTTGCATACTTCTACCTTGCAGGAATAATAATTTCTCTGAAATAAAAGGTTCTGGCTGCTATTAAAAGCAGTGTACTAGGCTAGTGAGATTACATTTTTCACTATAGTGGTGTTTCCAAGTAGTGGCATAACCTTTGTTTAACAGAAGGAATGTGGATATTGGAGCAGCAGCCTATTAATAGGGCAGAATAATTAAGCTTATAAAAATCCAATTTTTTGTTAATAAGAAAATTAATTTGCTTTTTTTGTGTTAAGCATCTGGAACACTTGTAATACCAGTGTAGAGATTTGGTCTGGAAAATTAGAGTATGGATAACAAGATGACAGAGTTAGTTGATGATGTGAGAGGAAAGGTAAATAGCAGGAATAGCGTGGGTAGATAAGGCTTAGAATATTTAAAAGAAGACTAACAGATGAAAAAGACAGTTCAGTGTAGATAAATGATGAATAATGAGTCACAGCAAAGTATTACCAGCATTCCTAGGTGCTTCATATGCTTGGAGAAATAAAAAATAAGAGAACAGATCATGCTGTAAATTAGCATAACTTCACTGAGGCCAGCGGAGCTTTGCTAATTTACACCTCTGAAGGACTGGACCCTTCAAGAGTGAGTGTTAGTGATGAATGGTGAGAAACAGGAGAATAAATCTTACTTTCCTTGGAAGTTCTGGATGGGGCAGTGTGGGTTACCTTACATGCTTTTTCTTTAGTGTTTAATTTCCTCCATTTGTTAAGGCAATACAAAATGTAATTGACATTCTGTATATCACTTTAAAAATTCGCAAAATCAAACATCAGAGGCTATCTGAAACACTTCAGGCTGATAAAGGACAAACTTTTCAAGTTTATAAAGAATTGTTAAACTCTAAACTAAACTGTGAAAGATATTTACTGGACAGTGTTATTAGTTATTGATAGCTACGGTTTGAAGGCACTTGACATCTATGTATAGATCTGCCATGTTTATTTTGGCAGTTAACGTTTTAATCAATAACTGGATTGTTTAATTTAAGCTATAACTACTTTGGGGATTTACAGATAAAAAAATATGTATGTTTTTTCTCTACTTAATATGTTAAAAATTCAAGAGTTGCACCTGGAAATAACCTTGTTTACAAAGCTGGAATGAGTAACATTAAAACTCTGTTGGTAAAGACCAAGAATTGTTCATGTTTTGGTAAATGAATCTTCAACTTGTTTTTTATGAATGTGGTGCAACCAAACACTGCAGCTCAGTATTTCTCTGTGTTGATAACTTCGTTGACCTCATCGTCACTGTTTTAGATTTATCATATTCGAAGCTAAGCAGGGTTCTTCAAGGAATTATATATATTTATAAAGGATTTACACCTTGAAGTGAATGTTTTTTACATATGGATGTAACATGGGTTGGTAACATTGAGAAAGATAAAGCCAGACAAAATATTTTTGTTCCCAAAATTTTAACCTTACCTGACAAAGTTGCTTTCTACAAATTGAACATCTATCACTGACATGTTCATTATTCAGCAACATAAATATGAAGCAAATATTAAACAAGAAGTGAGATTGTGATGACAAAAATAAATACTCCAGAGGAAAACATTTGTAACCTGAAACAGGTTTTGCACTACCCTTATAAATTAGAATTGACTTCACTACAGGTTTTGGATTTGACTGAGAATAGGATATTCTAACTCAGCATCATAGAAATATGTTGCTGTGGGTTTTAGTTTGGAATCAACTTGGGTTGAAATTGTTGTAGTTAATTAGATATCTCACACAAGTGAGATAACATACAGTCTTCTCTCTGCTTTGTTCTTCATTTGAGATTAACTTAACCTCCCTCTTTCCATGTATGCATTGGCATTTATTTTTCCTTTTTAAAACTATTTTGCATAGCCCTTGGCTGTGACAAGGAGAGATTAATGTCTGGTTCTCATCCTTCTGTCATTGCATGAAGGATCGTCATGTGTGCAGATTGATTTCACACATTGTTCTGTCCTGCAAAAAAATACTTGTCAATAAAATGAAAGCAAGGAAAATCCTTTGGCACTGACATTATGAGCTGATCTGTCTTCATCATGAAACTGGCTGGAAAGGATATAAGGCAAAACAATCTGTTCTAATGGTAAACTTGAGTTGCATTTGGGATAAATATGTACTACACTACTTATCTGCTGCAGACACTGCACATATAGTGAGACAGGGAGCTGAGAAAGATAAACTTATTTTTCTGATCCCATTTATTCTCAGATTAGTTTCAAAGTTGCCCTCTCATTTGAAAACATCAGTACCTAAGGTTGAATAAGAAGATGTACTTTTCTCTCTTTTACTATTCTGTTGGCTTGTTCTTTGTATCATCATCATAGTACTAAAAGTGTGAAGTCATTTATTTTTCTTCTTCTTGCTTAATTGTCTATTGTAAGCAATATTATGTCTTGTGCTGATGTATCAGACACTTAACATGCCATGAAACTGGTTTATCACCAGTAAAGCTTTTGTAAAATTATAAATCTTGAGCATACTTTATTTTACCATCCAGATATCACAGTTCTTTAGAAATACTAGTTTCCAAATTTTAAAACATCTTTGCAGGTGTGGATACAAGCCACTTTCTACTGAAAACCAAGCAAGCAAAAAAACACAAACCAAGAGAGAAAGAAAAGATAAAATGTTAGAAACCCCCAAACTTTTCAGTGGAAATAGTACACTTGCTTGATTTTCATCAAAGTTCTTCTCTGTGTTGGAAAATAAAGGGTTTTTTTCTGTTTTTTAGAGAGATCAAAACAGTAACTTTCTATAGGTTTTGATCCAGCATTGCATGGAACTTGGGTAGAAACAGAAGAAATCAGAACTTTTTTCTTTATAAGAAGAGACAAGTAATTCCTGTTCAAGCATAGAACTGATCTCAGCAGACGGAGTGAGTAGATGTGAACTATTAACTCAACCTTCAGAAAACTTCACAAACTAAGTAGCGCACTAAACGTCGTTATACTCAGTGGAGAAGCAGAAGAGATTCACATCATCCAAAGACAAATTTCTAGGACAATTTGAAGGAATTGCTCTTTGGAGAGGTAAACTCTTGAAAGACTACAAACTCTTGACTTTTAAAAGTTGTAAAATGTCATAGTACTAAAAATGAACAGACAAGGAAAAAGTTGTCTACATTTGAGCAATAATGAAGACTTGTGTTTGTGTTGTATAGGAGTAATAAAGTATTTTGAAGTCTATTTGAAACTGAGTAGGATGTTAAACAACATCTAATTCAACAAGTCTAGCCAAATTACATATAAGAGGCTTCAAAGAACAGGTGGGAGAGAGCTGTACTCCTACCTCATGCTTCTCTGAGTACTATTTAATGAGTTTATAAGCAATTACCTATAAGGCAAGTTATTGGTAGCAGTGACAGTACTCTTCAAGAGCTATAAACTCTTAAAAAGTCACAAGTCACAAAAATTAAAAATTGAACAGGAGATTTCTTTTTCATCTGTTTGCATATATAGCTATGATCTTTTTGTCACTGCTATTAAGTAAAATTATAGACTTGTGGAAAAAAAGACTCCAGAGATGAATGCTCAGCCTAAATCTGTTCGTACCCCAGTTTCTCGTTTGTGGGAAGTAGATAATAAAAGTTTCACTTTTCTTTCTATGATCTTAGACTTTTAAAGCAAAGATTCCCTACGTCATGAGAGGGCCCAGGACAATGGCTGTTTCACTTCTAATAGGGATTATGAGAGCCTTACAAAGTAAGAAGAAGGAAATACATTTTAGAATTCATAAATACTCTAAAAGATTCTTCTTTTTTTTTTTTTCCAAGGCAAGATTAATTTCCTCATATCTACTTACAATTTCATCTTCCACATAACCATCTTCTTCAGTGTCTCTAAATTGCTTTAAGCTAGGAAGGCTTCTTTGTTAGTGTTACTATAGCAATGAAACTCATGAAACTCACTTCACCAAATCCAGAACATTAGCAGTGAAATGGGATCAGAACAGAGAATGGAAGTTTTGTAAAAGACATTGTTCAGAGCCCTGCCTTCCAATTCTTACAGCAAAGAAGGGTACAGTGCAGACTGTTTTGTTCTTCTGTCAGTTGAGAAAGACTTTTGACATGCAGTGCATGTAGCTGAAGTATGAGAATCAGTCAGATGAATGGGTTGACTCAAGTGGTATTGAAACTAAGCATGGAAAGAAAAAAGCAGATTAAAAAAATGAAAAAGAGAATGTACTCCACTGTAAGAACATTTAATTATAGATATTGCAGGAGGACTGAATTATTATAATCAGTGACATACAACTATTTTGCAGTACCTTTGCTGCTCTGCCAGGTCCTACTGTGTTTCATATTTCTATTTTAAAAACCAAATAAACATTTATCCATTTAAGAGCACTTAAGTGATTAACCTCACAGCTGTACAACAGCCTTTGGATCAGAGGGTGGAATTTCTTTGAAATAACCAGGCATTCTAGGCTGGATCCCTGGATGTTACTTCTAGATCTGTAGGAGAAATATCCACAAACAACAGATGGGACAAAAGTGTCCTTGTGTTAATCTTGAGAGAAGAATCAAAAGTTTCCTTAGGTGAATGTTATGCAGTAGCTTGTATTCCAGACTCTAGAAAGGGTAAAGGCAGCAACCAAGATGGATTTTTTGTGATCCATCTGTTCCATTGCAAGCTGAAGCAGCTTAAGCATTGCTTGATGACTCTGGCTGCTGTGCTAAATTTGCTCAGGTGCTGCCACTGCAGAGAGCGCTCTTCCCTGCATCAAGAAATTTGTGCTGACTGCAGCTTGAGCTTCCAGGTCTATGTCCCTTTGTTTGTGTACACAAGAGGAGATGTCCCTATGTTCCACGTTCATCCCCTAACTTGGAAATAACAGTGTTAGTAGCTTCTATGAAAGTCACCCGAGAACACAGCACCACATGAAATAGGAGTGGGTTGGGATCTCTGCATCCGAGCATGTAGCTTTGGTATTGTGGTAGGTGTTTTTCCTACAGGCAGTGAAGAAATTCTTCACAGCTCCTATTACTTCTACCAAAAGTGCTGCCAAAACAACCTTGGTATTATTAGAACATTGTCAATGCTTAAGGCATACTGCATCCATCTTTGGAGTTCTCAGTATGGGAAAGATATGGAGTTGTTGGAGCAAATCCAGAGGAGGACCACAAAAATGATCCAAGAAATGGAACTCTTCCTCTGTAAGGAAAGGCTGAGAGAGTTGAAGCTGTTTAGCTTGTAGAAGAGAAAGTTCCAGGGAGAACTTTTTGTGGCCTTTGAGTGCTTAAAGGAGGCTTGTAAGAAAGATGGGGACAGACTTTAGGTCCTGTTGCAAAAGACAGAGGGCAATGACTTTAAAGTAAAAAAGGGTAGATTCAGACTAGATATAAGGAAGAAATTTATTATGATGAATGTGGTGAAATACTGGAACAGAGAGGATGAAGTGTATATATGTATATCAATTAAGAACAGTAGAGCTTATATGGATAATGTAGGGTATATAGAGTATATACCTTTATATAGGGTGAA
>WEKX01013738.1:121-67552 GCA_013390025.1 Pitta sordida | reverse complement strand
GACCGGGCAGGGCTTCACCCCCCGCCCTGGCGCGTCCCCGCAGGCTCTGCAGCAATACGCCGCTTGCCAGTCCCACGCCTTCATGAAGGGCATCGGCACCTTCCTGGCAGGTACGGCCCGGTCCAGCCCCCCCAGGCTGTCCCCGGCCGCCCCTCGCCGTGTGCGATAACCCCGGCCCCGGTCTCGGCAGGCAGCGGGGCAGCCTTGGCCGTGCAGAAGGTGGCGCGGCAGAAGCTGCCGTACAGCCCGCAGTGGAGCCTGCTGCTGGCCGCGGGTGAGTGCCCAGCCGGGCGGTGCTGCGGGCACAGCGGGGTTTGTCCCTGCTGTAGGGCGGCTCCTCCCGGCACCCCGGAGATCAGGAGGATTCTCGGGCAGCCGCAGCGAGGGCTGTCCCCGCCGGGTGCTGTGGCGCTCTCAGGAGCACCTTGGCCTCCCCAGCCGCAGGGTCCCTGGCAAGCTACCTGGTAACCAGAGCTGAGACGCAGAAATGCTCCGACTTCTGGATTTACCTGGAGACAGGCAGATCCCCACACGAGCTCGCCATGACTGGTGGGGTGTCTCAGCCCGCAGGTACGTTCACATCTGTGTGCTGCTTTCCCCAGGTTTGTCGTGCCTGGTTCTTCCCTGCTGCAGTAATTAATTCACTGTTCCTGTCTTGTAATTAAGCTGGTAACTGTGTCATTGCTAAAATCTCAATATAAGTCCTACACTGGCACCCCGCAATGAAGGCATGGGAGCAGGAGGAGTCGAGGTAGCTGGAGCTCCCTCCCTGCTGTCGTGGAGCTGGAGGGGCACCAGGACAGGTGCTGGACAGTTCCCATGGCTGCTCGCTGCTCTCTTCCACATGCACCTTGAGCTCCCAAAGCTGGGACCATCTGAAGAGGCTTTAGACACTTCACCAAGACTCTGTTGTTCTCTCCCCACCCTTGGCAAACACACCAGAGTAGTTGCAGGTCCAAGGAACTTGTACTTTCTGTTGCAGAAAACCTGCCCGGCGCAGAGGACAAGGACAGTGCTGCACCGCCGGTGAGGAGGAACAGGTACGGCGACGTGGTGGAGTAGCCAGCAGAGCACAGCACACTGTGCCTGTGTCCCTCTTCAGCCCCTCCTGCCTGCTCAGCCCGTCACTGCCCACGCTGCCCGTGAGGCTGGTGGGCTCCGTGGCACTGCTGGGAAACTCGGAGCACTTGATGCTGCAGTGAGAGCGTGGTGAAGGCACTGCAGGGATCACTGCTGCCTGCACCATTGCCTTTGAACTTTGCACTGGGGTACAATAAAAGTCAAGAGCTGAAGGTGCTCCTTGTGGATGAGGTGAAAGCTGGAAGTGGGACAGGCAGAGCAGGTGGTGAGTGTCACTCCAAGGCAACCTCTGCAGCGAATGTTGGAGCAGAGAGCTTCAGTCCCTCTGTGGTGGTGGCATCAGCATGTGGATTGCGGTGAGATGGCTGCAGGCACGGAGAGGTTTGGGCTAAGATGTGAGGGCAGAGCTATTGCTGTGTGCACTGTGTTCTCTGAGCAGCCACAGCAGCAAGGCTTTTCTCACCCACCTGAGCAGGGCTTAGCTGAGCCCCACAGCTGGGTGGCCTCTGCCTCTGCAACAGGGGTGACCATGTGCCCAGGGTCCCTCTCTGCAGTGCCCTCCTGTCACTGGCCAGGGTACATCATCTTGCAAGTCCAGGATTGCCCATCCAGATCCATAACTAGTTGACAGGGAGATGGTACTGTTTCAAATCCCATGCGCACAGAAGGGCATGTGGGTTTTTTCTAATGTCGCACTCAAGTCCTGATTAGATACACTGGGTGCTCGTAGTGGATGTCCAGCTCTGATTCAACTGCAGCTGAATTTCTTGAAGAGGAAATGCATCCTGGATTATGGAAGCTGCCTGAGATCTTAGAGCAGTGTTTCAGCTTCAGGGACCAGAAGTGTATCCTCCTTCCGTTTGAGATCCAGAGTCAGGCCCTGAGCCTCATCACAAGAGGGCACTGGACTGTGTGCCATGGTGTTTCTGAGCTGCCAGTGACTGTGACAATCAATGTGAGCTGCTCTGCTGCCCTCCTTGGGCACCAGCACTGAGTTCCTGGCAGGTTGTCCGTGCACTGGAGGCTGTGGCAGTGAGAGGCAGCTTGAGCACTGCCTGTTCCAGGCCTTTGGGGGACTGCACCTCCAGTGCTGGGGGAACCTGAACTTGCTGACTGCAGCTGGCTAGGACTGCCCCACCTCCAGGGCCTGGCTCTGGAGTGAGGTTTCCAGCCCACCTCAGTCAATCTTGTGGAGGGTCTCCAGGCTGGTAGACTGAACAAAGCTGTAATGTGTCTCAGCTCTGGACAGACTATGAAGGATGAGACTTGTGGCTATGGCTGAGGGGCTGTGCCCCTGTGGGACAGCCAGGCTGATCTGCCTGTTGCTGACCTGGAGCCACTGAGCCGTACCTGTGGTTACAAAGGTTTATTTCAGATTATTAAAAAACCCCGAAACAGACAAAAACAAACCTCCTACATGTTTGCAGGTCCCTGTTCTTGCTCAGTTGGAAATGAAGGTACATTCTCCCAGCTGCCCAGCATGGGGTGATGCCAGGCCCAAATCCCAGTGTGGAACAAAGCCTGGCTTCCTCTGCCAGCATGGCTGTGCACCGTGGAGCTGCAGGGGCCAGAGGACAATGGAGTCTCTTGCTGTGGCATAGGCAAGTCTGGCACAGGAACCACAGGGATGGGGAAGGCACCATGTCTGGTGCTGAAGCAGGACCTGGAAGCTGCTGGCTCCCCGCATCTAGTGGTTGCTAAATCCTTACCCAAAGCTGAGGCCAGTGGAATTACAGGCCAAGATCTGGCCTTCAGGAAAGTCAGTGGTGTTTGTGCACTGGCTAGAAAGACAGTGTGGGCTCAGGGTGATGCCCAGAGCTCCCCAGGTGGCAGGGCTGATGCTCTAGGGACAGATTAGCAAGGTCAGCTATAAGGACTAGTGTAAGTAACCTTCCTCACCCACCCCCATACACATGAAAATGAATCCTGCTGTTGCCTGGGCTCACTGGCTCAGTCCAGCTCAGCTCTGGTGGCAGGAAGATGTCCCAGCTCTGAATGTCCCATTTCCAAGCCTGCTACGGGGTCCATCTCTGAACAGTGCTGGGAAACCCTTCCTCTTCTGTCCCTCCTTTCCTGCAGCTTGGGGGCAAGGGGAGAGCAGGAGGGGACGGATTTACTTCTGGGACAGTGTCAGGCCTTGAGGAGGACATTGAGCCCTCGCTGTATCCCACGTGTTCAGACCAGGGAGACTCCAGCAGGTGGGATGGTGCTGGGTCCTGCAGACACAGCCCACCCTGTCCCCACTGTCAGATCATGCTGGACTTGCTGTGCCGGAGCAGGCAAACAGCAGTCACCAGGGATGTCAGGGTGATGACCACAAAAAGCAGGATGAGGATGACCCAGTAGTTGTACAACATGCTTTTGTGGGAGAAGGGCTTCTCTGCCGGGATCATGTTGGTGAGGTTCAGCATGTAGCCCAGGGCCCAGCCAATGGAGGTTTCTCCTGCCTGTGGAAACAGCATGGCATGGTCACTGCCCAGGCAGTGCAGCTCTGTGGGCCTCAGGAGACCTCAGAGTCACACAATCATGGAATCATTAAAGTTGGAAAAGACATCTAAGATCATGGAGTCCAACCACTGCCAAGGCCAATCATGTCCCACTTGAGAACCCAAGTGCCACACCCACACATCTTGTAAATCCTTCCAGAGATGGTGACTGTTGCTTCCCTGGGTAGCCTGTTCCAATGCCTTAACACTTTCTGTGAAGGAATTTTCCCTAAAATCCGACCAAAACATCCCCTGGTGCAACTTGAGGCTGTTTCCTCTTGTCCTGTCACTTTTTACCTGGGAGAAGAGTGCAGCCCCTACCTGAATCCACCCTCCTTCTGGGTATTTGTAAAGAGCAAGAAATGTGTGTGTGTGTGTGTGTGTGTCTCACCCCCCTCCTTTTCTTCAGGCCGTGCCCCCCCAGCTCCCTCAGCCACTCTTGATCAGAGTTACACTCCAGACTTTTCAAGGGCCACCTCAGTGTCAGCCCAGGAGAGGAGAAGGCTGTAGGTGAGCCCACAGCACTCCAAACCCTTGCTTGCCCACAGGTCCAGCCCACCTGGGAACAGAGCAGTGACCACCCTGTGCTGAACTGGGCTCATCACATGGGAGCAGAACCTTGTTTGCTCAGGCCAGTCCTGATCTTGTTGCCTGTCCCATGGAGCATGCAGGCAAAAGTGGGATCCTGCCCTGAGATGACTTCCCCAAAAGCCTTGTTTGGGATGGCTTGTGTCTTCAGGGCCAAGGAAAGACTAGGGGACCTTACTCCACCCCTACAGCCAGCTCAGCTCATTTTTTTTCCATCCCTCAGGAGATCCAAACAAAAACAGAGTTCCATCCTGTCCCTGTTCCCTGAGATCTTCCTTCACTCTGCTTGTCCTTTCTTGGTGTGGGATTATCTCTCCTGCAGGATTCTTTGTCCTAACTCCAAATAGATCCCATGTGATGGAGGTGTGCTTTGGTGCTACTCACCTTCTTCTGGAAGGCAATGTTGGGGAAGGAGTGGTTGTTGAAGTTGTAGCCTTTGGTGGTGAGCAAATATACGAACACGCTGACAGCGCAGTAATCTGGCAGCCTCTTCTCCAGCTTGGGGGCTTTTTGGAGTAACTGGGTGGGAACACAAAGGGAAAGAGAAGAGGGGTCAAGCCAGCAAGGGCCAGGCTTGTGTCTGTGATCTGAAGCTCTGAGTGGTTGCATCTGACAGGCCAAGGCTGCCCATACCTACCTGAGCCCTTCCTGGTCCCAGGAAGGAGGAGCCATCACCTGCCTTACTCCAGCTCCGCGGGTGCCTGGACACCCAGCACCCCGCAAGGGCTGCTCTCAGTGCCTGGATTATGCCCCACATAAAGCAGCCCTCCTCTCCCTTCCATGCTCAGGGAGCCCACCTCACTCCAGCTGGTGGCACAGATGGTCTCTGCAGCATCTTTCAGGTCACTGGGCAGGTGCACAGATCTCCCCATCACGGTCTGGATGAAGTCCACCGTGTAGAAGAAGGCAGAGAAGGCCTGATGGAGGGAAAGGAGCAGCTGTGGGACAGGTGCACTCTCTCTCTCTGACTGGTGCGGTGAGCACAAACNGGGCTGGGGACAACCTGCCCACCCAGCAGCTGGGTCACCATCCTGCTCCATGCCAGGACTTACAATGAAGTTTCCTGAAACCTTTGGCTGGAAAATGCCATCAAAGGAGCAGTGGGAGAAGGAGCAAGTCGTGAAGTCGAAGAGCTTGCTGACGTGCAGAGCGCAGAGGTTCCCGTTCCCAGTGCCAACAAAGGTGATGGTGGTGTTGAGGGCAAGGCTTGGCCTCTCCTTCTCTGTGCAGGGACTGTCATAGATGCTGCTCAGTGAGAGGCTCTTGTTGTAGCCCGTGGGCCAGCAGGGATGTGGGACAGTTGCTCGGTAGCTCTCAGCCTGCCATGGGAGGGACATAAAGGTTGCACGAGCTGTGCCACAGCCCCAGCTCCCCTGAGGCTTGGGCAGCGAGACACAGAGCAGTTGCCACAAGCTTCTCAAGATGGCTTGTGGTGTCTTGATTGTAGCCAAGGGGTGAATCACCTAGGGGTTGGTGGGTGGAAGCCCTGGGAACACAGGAGAGGGCTTGGGGCAAAACCCAAGAGCTGGCTGGGAAAGGTGTGCAGCTGGCCTAGGGCTGGGGGACACCCCTGTGTAAACACCAGGGTGAGGGGGGCAGCTGTGGGGTTGTGACAGCACATACTGTACCTGGAGGAGCTTGGAAAGCAACCTCTTGAGGACCTGGTCCCTCCCATAGCAGAGGAAGCTGTGGGTGTACACTTTGTAGGCCTGGCCATACAGCTTCAGCATCACCTCGTTCCTGGCATTTTCAATGGTGTCCTGGGTTTCAAATGTGATCTGTGTGGAGGCGCCCCCAAAGTCCATGGCCCCCACGGTCTTCTTCTGAGGCTGGATCCATTCTCCAAGCCACCCACGCTGAACCAGGAAGACAAGAGTGGGCATAAGGATGTGATGAGCTGTGGGACAGCCTGGCCACTACAGCCATCCTGCTGAGTGTCACTGTACCCTGCCCACCTTGATGAAGTTCTCCAGGAGGTAGTTTGCAGTGACCCAGCCAAAGACTCCTTCTTCTTCCCCTGACAGGATCTTTGCCCCCCGGAAATCAAAGGGGTAGGTCTTCAGTGTGGCTGCTACAGCTCTGAGGACGGCGTCTGATGCCTGTGGGTCCGCGATGCTGAGGGCCAGGGGAGAGGGCAGAGTGACGGGGCTGCACTGGGGTGCAACGTGCGGATCCCCCCCTGCCCCCACAGCCTTTGGGGACCAGCACTGCTGGTCAACAGCAGTGTGGGAGATAGGTGAGTCCTTGCCTGGGTACCTATAGGGATGCTCCCCCTCCCAAACCCCGGCTAATTCCCCTTTTCTCTGCTGGAGGAGGCAGGTAGCTGGGATGGAAGTGTGCTCCCTCTTCCTGGGATGATGGGATTCATCCCTCATGGGTTGGGTAAGTGGAGCACAACTCCCTCCTCTGTGTGCTTTTTGAGGGGTGATTATTTTCACTGTGTCCCGTCAGGCTGGCAGTGGGTGCAGGGTGATTTTACTCCTAAATAGCCAGAAAGTCTGAGTGGGTTATCCTGGTGCTGGCCCCACACCAACCTCTTTCTGCCAGGGCTGTGCTGGCTGTGCCCTGCAGAGCATATCCTGCTCTGAAAGGCAGGGACACGGAGCTGGGCAGCTGGGTGGTAAGGAGCTTTGCCTAGCAAAGGGACAGCACTTCATCTGTCCTTTACCACCTCCACCAGTGCCATGTGTGGGCAGGTGCCATGGCAGAATGGCATGGCAGGGTCCCCCTGAGCCAGCACTCACTGGAGCAGGCGCATGCCGGCTGTGGCACCCAGGTAGAGGGGGGTGCCCGTGTGCTTCTCTTTGGGCACGTCTCTCAGGGCCTGGTTCAGGCACTGCTCCAGGCTTGTTCCAGCAGCCAGAGGGTTTGAGCTGTAGCTGGAGATGCCAGGACCTGCAGAGAGGAAAGAGCATTTTGCCCTGGGGGAGGGGGGCAGATGCCCAGTGGGCAGCTGTGCCCCTCCCAGGCTTTCCACAGGGTAGGTTTCTGTGAACATGGAGCCCACATGGAACCATCCAGGGTCCAGCCACATCCCCGTCCCCACACTGCATCCCTTGCCAGCTGACAGACAGGGAAAGGTTGATAAATGGGGAGTGGAAGGCCAACTCTGGTTCCTCACTGAGTTAGTCAGGGAGCTGGATTGTTTCCTAGTGGTTCAGTGCCTGCCAGGAAAAGATAAACCACGAGAATGCACGGCTGCAAGCCTTGGGGGGAGTTGGTAGAGGTTTTGGGAATAGAGCTGAACTGCTTAAAACACCTCACTGCACTGTGAGTGCAGAGGGAGGCAGCTGGGCATGGCAGGGGCACTCACACCATGGTGCCCTGCCTGAGGGATGTGACAGACCTTAGCCCCGGGCCAGGGCAGCCCTTACCTTCCACATCACACATGCCGTGCTCGCTGACCACCCCAGTGTTGTTCTCCTTGTCCGCAGGCCACTTGTAGACAAACATGGCAGTGTGGGAGGACCCAGCATCCAGCACGATGCCATACTGCAGGGGAAAGGCTGTGGGTTAGGCCTGGAGGTGAGGCCCCCCGGCTGCTCCAGGCCTTCCCGAGGGAAGGCACTGGGGCTCAGTGCACAACCTCTCCTCCTGGCAATGCCCAGCAGCCCCAGGGCATCATACAGCAGAGCTTAGCATACATTACAGCACAGCCTGGCATAGCCGTGCCCACACCTGCCTGCATGAGACAGTGCCTGGGATGCAACTGGGAGTAGGATTCTGACCATCCTTGGATGCTTCTTGGAACAGCATAGGGCTTTAGGGGAATGGGGACCCCCTTGAGTGCAGCCTGGGGAACTCTGCAGGCTTCCATCTCTCCAGCATCACTCCCGGCCATCTGCATCCATCCCCTGAGCCATGCCAGCAGGTCCCTGGGGCTGGTGGTGGGGAGGGACACCTGGAGTGGCCCCTCAGGATGCACTCACCAAAGAAGGGCAGCTAGGCACCTCATCCCTCCTGCCCTTGTATGGCTTGGCCATTCTACAGCTATAAATAACCCCACTACTCCTGCCAAACAAGGTTGCCCAGCTCCCAGGCAGTGGACACCCCAGATGCTGCCTACAGCCCCCCTGGGTGGACCCCTCTGCCTGACTCCTGCTGCCCGTGGGCCTGGGGCTGCCTGTGCTGGCCCCTGCCATGCCCCCTTAGGGGAAGCAAGGCAGGACCCCAGCTGAGCATCTCTGGGGTGAAGCCATCTGAGGCTTAAAGCTTGGATGAGGCCCCTGCCTTGCCCAGACCCAATGTAGCCCAGGGCTAGAGTGGGCAGCTCCTGTCCCTGCCCAGCTCCTGCCTGCCCCATTCTATCCCTATCCCTGTCCTTGTCCCTATCCTGTGTCCTGGTCTTGGCCAGCTCAGACAACAGAAATGGAGTGTCAGGTCAGAGACAGGGATGCCTGGAGTCCCCACTTACAGGTAGCCCCCATTTCTCCACAAACCACACCAGTGGTACCCCCTTGCTTCCCCAGAGGACCATTTCACACAGGTGATCCCCCACCAGCCTTCCCCGGTGACTTGCTTGTGCCCTGGGCCAACAGCAGTGAACCAGCAGAGAATCCCACACTGTGACTGGACTGGGGCTGGTGTGCCACAGCACTGGTGTGAGGGATCAGCTTCCAGTGCTGCCAAATCCCACAGAGAGGAGGAAGGAGGCTCTGACAACTCACCCCAACACCCTGGGCTAGGTGCTTGGGTGGGTGTTCTGGGCAGGCTCAGGGGGTTCTCAGCACCCCTCTGCCCAGCATGCCATGGGCCGTGCACCCCTTGGCAACCTCATCCCTCCGCGCCATAGCACCCTCTGCACCTCCAGCCCACCAGGCATAGGGGACCCTGAGGAGAGTCCAGCCCCAGCAGGTGTCCTGTGTCACCTCTGCAGCCACCACGCAGATGTCCCTGGTTTCCTCATGGGGCAGCACACCACCCCAGGGATCACCTCACCTGAAGTGACACTATCCAGAGCAGGGTGATGAGGCTGTCCCCAAAGGGGAAGCATTGACAAGACACCTCCAAAACTGAAACTGAGCACAGCCAGGACCCTGGGAGCAGCCTCCAGCCCTGGGATGCCATGGAGGGACTGCAGCCTACAGAGGGGGAGAAGGCTGGGGGGACATGGAGATCATGGTGCCAGGAGCTGAGAGATGCTGGAGTGTGAGGCAGTGAGGATGACCTGGTGCCACACATCAGGCAGGGCTTCAGCCCTGGAGGGGGATGCTGGAGACACCAGACCATGGCAGGAATGGACATGGCCATGTGGCTGGCTCCAGGGTCACCACCTGTGACAGGGGAAACCTGGTTCCAGAGGCTTCCCCCTACCCTTGGTAGGGCTGGCCCACAGAGAGCTGGGGCAGGAGTGCATGTGTGGGGTGTGCATGCAGGTGTGCTGGAATATTTGTGTGCACATGTGGGCACCTGTGTCTGTGTGTACATACATTGAAGAGGGTGTGCACTTATGACTGTGCTTGGGCACACATGCCTGGGGAAGTGGAGTGCACCTGGCTGCAGGTGGGTGGCACTGAGGAGCAACACCGGGCCTGCACAAAGGGCAGGCCTCATGCAGAGGTGATGTGTTGTGGTGACAGTGGCACTGCACACAGGCACATCCTAGTGCGCTTTGCTGCCAACACGTGTGGATCGAGGTGCGATGGTCTCCCCTCTCAAACCCCCAGCCTGTTGCTGCCAGCTGTGGAGTGGTGGCTGAGGGACATCCTGCAGAACCCTTGGTGATGGAGAGAGCAGCACTTGGCCTGGCTGAGGTGACATGACAGGTGTAACAGGATAGCACTGCCAGCCACAGGGGTGCCCAATGCTCAGCCAGCTGCTGCCACAGCTCGCCTCATGGCCACCTCAGCATGAGAAGAGTCACCACAGCCTCATGCCAGCCCTCTTGTCCCACTCCCAGGAGGTGCAGGGTTTGGCATTCAGCTTGTCCCTGTGGAGAACCTGTCCTGGCTGGCAGCACTGGCAGTGGTGAGCAGGGGTGTGTGTGCACAAAGTGACTGAGACAGACCTGAACAGCCAAGAGCATCCCAGCAATGCAGGAATGTCCGTCCCCTCCTCCAGACCTGAGGGTACCACATGGCTCCAACGTCCACATGGGAATCATGGATGGGGTTACCCACAGCAATGCTGCCATGCTGCAAGGGTTCCAGCCCCTGCCCCAGCCCCTGTCCCAGCATTCTGGGCATTGAAGCCACTGCTTTCCACAGCGTAGAGTGTGCTGCCATGTAGGCACGAGTCGTGGGCACAGGCAGGTGGGCTGCAGGAATCCTACAGGGCAGAAGCCCCAAGAGGGAGGAAAAACTCCATCCTGTGAGTGATTTGCAGCTTAAGCACTGCCTTCAGCTCTGCCAGCCAAGCTGCTCTGTGCCTGCCAATAAGCACACTGCAGATGAGGGCTGGGGAGACACAAGGATGCCCTGGCATGCTCCCATCTGGCTCCCATCATCCCTCTCCTTTGCCCTGGCCTGTTTGGCTGCCAGTGCCCAGGGTTTGGTGGGACCATGCACATGTGGGACAGCCCCCAACCCCAGCATCTCCTGGTGGCACAGGGATGACAGATTTTTTTTAACAGGACACCCTGACCAGGTCCTGGTGATGCTGCAGGGCTGGGGGACACAGAGGGGTCCCCATAGTGGCCCCTTGCTGGGACAGTTTCCCAGTGCCACGGGCTCTGCCCCAGTGCAGCATTTCTCAGCCCAGTCACAGCCAGGCCTGCTCAGTCCTAAAGCCCCTTCAGACAGGGTGCAGACAACAGTTATGTCCCCAAAGGCCATGGGTAGGGTCCAGGGCTCCTGGTCAGCGCATGGCTCTGCCCAGAAATGTCCCCACGCCAGGGGAGGAGGCAGATGGGGACACAGAATGTCCCATGTGCTGCAGCCTGGCACTGTGCCCAATGGACACACCCAGGACTTCAACTCCCACCCCACAGGCTCTCCAAGCTGCCCCATGCCCTGCCCCCCACCAACATCCTGCCTCCCTCAAGGGTGGCGAGACCATGATAAACCCAGGTTTGCAGTGGGTTGCAACAGGTTTCCTTCCTGCTGCAGCAGCCACAGCACATAGCTGGCACGGGAAGAGCCCGGGGGTGTTGAAACGGCCAGTGAATATATTTGCTGAAAGAAGGAAGAAAAGGGATGTCAAGAGCTGGCAGCAGCTTGGGGCATCAGGCCATGAGCCCATTGTGGACTCATGAGGGAAGGGGGACTTTGCTCTCATGGAATCATTCCCTCAGCAGCAAGAAAACTAATCTAGGATGGTCTTAGGGCTGTATTCCAAGCAAAGGAGCTGGACAAAATAATATCCCACTTTAGTACAGTGTGAGTGTCCCTGCCTCTCATGCAGACCAGGGTTCGATTCTCATCGGAGACAGTGGTGCTGTTTAAGAGTTGGACTCAATGATCCTTGTGGGTCCCTCCAACTCAGAGTATTCTGTGATTCTCTGAAAGCTGTGATTCTGTGGAGCTGTAGCTCAGCAGTGAACAGCACTATCAGCCAGCAGCTAACATAGACCGAGCCAGCAAGGACTATGTTTTGCCCAGGCAGGTGAGAAGGACATCCCTGGTTCCCCCACATCAGGACTGACCTCTAAATTATGTGACCATCTTTTAGGCTGAGCTAGGCTGACACAAAGTTCTGCATTCCTAAAAGAGGAATGAGTGTTGTGTGAATGTGACTTCTTAGTGCCTGCCTAGTTCCAGCCCTCGGAGCAGCCGCTGCTGGAAACCAGTGTGTGCACCATGGCAGAGCTCCTGGCACCTGGCACTTCAGGAACTTTGAGTCCCTGGGCCAGGCAGTGCAGCCTTGGGTGGAGCAGGGTCAGGAGCCATGTGAGTGTTCAGGGATGCTTGGCCCTAAACAGCAGCACTGCGTGCACACTGGAAGGTGCTACCATCCATAGTGAGAAAAAGCACAAAAAAAGCACAAGAATTAAATTTCTGGGAATTCACTTGGCTTAAAACCAAAGTTTCCATCTTGGAACTGGGAGGAAGAAAGCCTTCCCAGGCTTACCCAAGTGCTGGATATGGGGCTCTTGGTATCTATCATTCCCCCAGGGTAGTATAAAATCCAACACCTTAATGAAACCAGCTCATGCCCAAGATGCCCCAGCATGTGGCAATGGGTGGCAAAGAAAAGGTGTCACATGGAAGGAGTTAATCATTGCTAGTTAGACTAACAAAAGTGAGGATCATCTTGGCTAGGCCAGCTCATCCTCTCATCCTAATCTTCATTACATCTGACAAACTCGGAGAGAAGGCAGCACACACATCTGGCATGCAGGCTGTCTCAGAAAGTTTCCATGCAAATTGCTTGGGATGAGACAAAGGGGGTTTCAGATGAACCATTTTCCAGGACAAGAGCCTGGGACTATTTTAAAACAAAAGACTTGAACTACAAAAGAGGTACTTGACCAACAAGAAGTTATCCGGGAACTTATTCCAGCATCTGAATTTACAATGAAAAAGGAAAAAAAAAAAAAAGCAGCTCGCATTCAAAGGGAAGTGCATTTGTCAGGCGGCAGCGCTGGCTCAGGAGACGCAGCGGAGCTGGGAGATGCTGGGGCGCACAAGGGAGCCGCAAGCCAAGCAGAGCCGCAGGAGATGCTGACACCGCTCTCTTCCCGTGTGTCCAATAGATCTCCCTGCCAGAGCGCAACCAGGGACGGGCGGCCGGGGGTCCGCCATCGGGGGTGACACACCCGGGGTCTCGCTGCCAGGAGAGCCCTGTCCCTGCGCACCCGGCGGTGGCTGCTCCCCGTGACCCTTCCCGCAGATCGGGGACTCCTCAGCCTGGGTGCCTCCCGTGACCCTGGGGATCCCCCGATGCCGGAGCGTCTCCCGCCCTGGGAATCCCGCACACGGGCGTGCGGAGCTCAACCGCCGGGACTCGCCCGCCCCAGACACTCCGCGCTCGGTGTCCCCCCGCCGCCCCTCTCACCTTGAAGGCCGGCGGGCCCTGCATGTCCCCGGAGCCGAGGAGCAGGAGGAGGATGCCCAGGAGGCAGCCGAGGGCCAGAAGCAGGAGCAGGACGGCCAGGCGGCGGGCCATGGCGGGGCTGGGCAGGTGAGCAGCTCCGCGGCGGCTGCGGCGGCTGCCGCTCCTCCTTCCCCGCCTCCTCCTCCTCGCCCGCCTTTCTCGGCTGAGTCACCGCCGCCCCGGCCCACCCGGGAGGGACACAGGGCTCTGGGACAC
This sequence comes from Pitta sordida, assembly GCA_013390025.1. Taxonomy (NCBI): domain Eukaryota; kingdom Metazoa; phylum Chordata; class Aves; order Passeriformes; family Pittidae; genus Pitta; species Pitta sordida. The sequence continues at coordinate 54,209 of WEKX01013738.1, read as the reverse complement.
TGCGCGGGACGGCACCGGGCTGTGGATCCCGCGGCTGCCCCTGCCCTGGACTTGGATCTTTCTGCCACCCCGCCCCGGGACAGCCCATCTACCTCCACGGGCAACGTCCTTGTCCCCGGGATCAGCCCCGGCCTGATCCTCCGCACAGTCACATTGTCGCGGGGCTCAGCGCCATCCTGTCTCTCCTCCCTGGGCACAGCCGCTGTCCCTGGGATCAGCCACATCTACCCCTCCGGGCATGGTCCTTGACCCCGGGCTCAGCCTCATCCTGCCTCCACCCCGAGGCTTATCCCATACATGGATGGGTCAGTTGGAACATGGGAACACCCCAAGATACAGAAAACTTCCAAGAGTCTCTCACCTACCATGATTAACAACTAGGGCTATGTTATGTACTTCATTTAATCACCACAAGATGTTCATGACAGCCCTGAAGAGCCCAGACATGTATTGAGGCTGTTTTTAATATGGTCACAAATGAATAATGTGATGCATTTGTACATGGACAAGTGAGCCAAAAGAGGTTGGTCTCCTGGCTCTGAGCAGGACATTTGGAGCTTGCTTACACAATGGGATAAAACTGTGAACAAAATAATAAACAAGGATATATCACCAAGGAGAGGAGGCTGGAGGACATGGCTGCCAGCACAGCTGGGTTGCAGCCTGAGGGTCACACCTTCACATCGAGGGTGTGAGCTGAGGGTCCTCACACCCTGCCTCACTTTTAACCCTATCTTTTGAAGCAAGACACTTTCCTGCCGCTCACAGCTGATCCATGCACAGCACACTGCGCCAGTGCTGCACCTTCTGCAGAGCTTCCTGCCCATGGCTGCAGTGGTGGGATGCAGAGGCGCTTAGTCCATGCAGAGCTCTTGTGATGCAGGAGCCCTCAGCCCTGACGTGCCGCTCCATTGGAGAGGTTCTGCTGTTGGAGGTGTCACTGGCGATGAGCTACAGTGTGACAGCAGTGACTGGCAGCAGAGTCTGGGGATGAAATGTCTGGATACAGGCACAGAGAGTGACCCTTTCCCGGGCAGTGGCCATCACCATAGCACAAAGCTTCTCTTCACCTTTACTGCTGCTGCTGCTGCTGCTGCTGCTGCTGCCACAGGAAACCACAGTGCTGCCCCGTGGCTCAGCACACTATCATTTCCTCTGCCTTTCTGCCTTCCCAGGCTGACTCTTCTCAAGTTTCCATAGGAAAATACCTGCCTATTCTTGACTGTTCTTGCCACTCATCTCACCTTCTGAGGTGCACATGTGCCATGCTCCACAGTGCAATTGCACCAGGATTACCACAGAAGCAGAAGGATCTTCTCTGGATTGCATTTAATCCCTTTCTCAAGTGCTGCCAAGCATCCTGCGTCACTCTTTGATGGACCAGAAGTAAGAAGAGGTCTTCAAAGACCGAAAAAGGAACAAAAAATCTCTTTTCTGGATGGTAGGACTCAGAGACAGGGTTGAGAGAGCCCTGAGTAAGATGGTCTCTTACTCCTCATCCTTGTTTTGCTTTTGGGGACTTTGGAGCAAGTCCCTATCTGGCACAGGATTCTCAGTGTGGTGGGAACACTCCTGAGATGTGTGTCTTGTTCTTGTGAAGGCTTGGCCAGCCTATTCCCAGGCTGTCCATAGGTGGCACCGAGAGCGAGAGTTGGCATCCCTTTCCTTCCCAGGGAGGGCTGCTCCTCCTTCTCTTCATGTGGTCACATTTGCCACCCTCTTTCCAGCCCCAGGGGGTGGGAGGGATGAGCCAAGGTCCATGGGAGACTGTGCCCAGCCCTTTCCAATCACTGGTGTCCCAGGACACTCAGCCTTCAGTGCAAACAGGAAGGCACCAAAACCTGAAACATTCCCAGGGGAATGACAGCCAGGCAAACCCACATATAGCCAGATCAGTACTCCTGTGATGGCACATTGAGGTCTGGAGCACACCTACACTGCTCTCTGAACTCAGTGCAGCCAGGGTTGGGCACTGCCAGCTGTGCCCCCAGCGAGGGGGGCTCTTGTGACCTCCTTTCTCATGGAGCCCCATTGAGGCACCACTGGCTGGAGAGCAGGGCACGGAGCGTTGAAGCTCCTCTGCCCATATTGTGTGGGCAGTCCTGGCCACTCACAGAGAAACCAGCCACATCCCCGGAGGGCAAAAGGTGCCTGTGCCACGTAGGCAATGCCTGAGCTCCAGGCACAAAGGAGTTCAGTTGGAAAAGGAAAGTGAGTGGGAGGGAGGGCTTTCTCTGCCTGGGAGATGAAGCACACAGCCTGCCCCAGGGCAGGAAGGTGAGCGCATTCCACAATGGAGCAGGAGAAATATTCCCTGGAGGAAAAGTGGGAGGTGAGTACAAAGAGGAGAAGGCGGGGAATGTTACTCACCCAGCAGTTTGGAACCGCAACTTCCCAGGACAAAGGAGAGAGGTTTTTCTAATCCACCTCTTACAACAAAAGCCTCTGTCTGAGGTGGGGCCACCTGGGCAAGGGCTTCAGGGATGAATTGAGGGATCAAAGGAGACACTAGTGCAGGAGAAGGCACCTGCTGGTGGCTCTGAGAGGTGGGGGTTGCTGATGATGAGGCTCAGGGCTGCTCAAAGGCTTTGTGAAACATGGATGAACACATCTGGGAGCCATGAGCGAACGGCATTCCAGCTCCATGTGTGATTGGGAAATAACAGGAAGAACAGAATGAGCCTGTAGACACTGCAATGGAATGGGGTCCACAGGGAGGGATTAGGGACAAGGTTCTCTGCTCCAAGCTGCAAACTCCTCAGCCAACAGCAAGTGCAGGGGTCAGGCATCCAGGGGCATTCAATAGTCATGGGATTGGGATGAGCCACCAGTGTGGGCCAGCCATGAGCAATGTACAAGCAATCCCACAATGAACTCCAGAGCTGCTACAGCACAATACTGATGATCTCCACCCTGGCAGGAGCTCCAGGGGGTCCTGACCTGTGCTCGAGAGAGCACTGGAGGGCAGGGGGGGGCATGATCTCTTTATAGAGACTCCCAGGGCAAGAGCCAGAAGGGACAGAGAAGGGCTGGCTGGAGAAGGGCCTGGTCCCTGTGACAGCCAGAAGTACATTTGGGACTGTATGAGGCTGCAAAGGTGTCCCCAGCAGGAGCACGAGGCCTCCAATGAAGACCAGAGAACAAGGGTGGGACTCTTTCCATGGTCTTGGGTTGGGCTGAAGCTACTCCAGGGCCCCAGGTTGTGGTCCAGATCTGTGCCTCCAGTCCTGCTCTCAACTGCAACCCAACTTCCACTCCCAGTCTCAGCTTTGCCTGGAAGCAGCACTGGGTAAGTGGAGGAGTGGGAACCTGCTCCCAGTCCCCAGGGCTCTGTTGCTCCTGCTGGAGTCAGGACCTGGGCTGACCCATCATGGGGACTCAGCTGAGACATCAGGTGTATTTTTTGGGGAGTGGAGGCTAGAACAGGCTACTCTGCATGCCCAGAGGTGCCTCTTCCTCGGAGACCTTTGGGCAGGCTGAGTCCTACACCAACCAAAGGACTTGGATGTCTGGACTTCCCCAGTTCCTGGGGCTGACTCTCTTCTCAGCATCTTGTTGGCTTGCGCGCATGGAAGAGTCCCAGAATCATGTGGGATATCAGAAAACCTCCCATCTGCCTTTCCTGCTGGTGGGTGCATCTGTCAGCCCAGCAAAAGAGAGCTAGAAAGATGCTTTTGCCCAGGGTGTACCCACCTGCATCTCCACCTGCGTGGTGTGACTGGCACACTGAGTGTCAGACAGGGCTGGAAGGGTAGCAGGAACCTGTTGGGAATTTCTGGGGATGTGCACACTGGTCTCAGCATGGTGTAAGCCCATAGCACACACATGAGGCATTTTAGAGTGAAAAAGGCTGCAGCCCTGGTCAGGTCCTAGGCTCTGGTTATATTCATTAACCTTACTTTAAAACTTAGCATGAGTATGACTTTGCAGAATGAAACTGCTGCAAACCAAAAAACCTACCCAAAGTGAGAGGGTAAGATAAGACCTGAAAGGGCGAGACAAAACTCAGGGGGAAGTGCTTTGACACGTAGCCATTGTAATCAGTGGTCTTGCAAAGGAAATTTGTGGGTGGGTGAGAAATGCAGCTGTTTGCTTCGGCATGTAGGAAGTAGTTATCAATAAGCTCCACAGAGGGCCTGGAAGATGGGTGAGGGTTGTTGCTTGAAATTATAAAACTGCATATGATAGTAGTTATAGGAATAGGTGACAATGTATTTTTTAGACAAAACTATTATTTTTATATTTTATTATATTTTTGCTGACTCAGAGAGAGTACATGCAATAAGCGAAAACTGGACTCGATTACTTATGGATATAAAACTCCCTCAGAATTGGCATATGGTGACCACATACATGGAGGTGCTGACCCCTACCTGTGCCCAGTGCTGAATAAAAGTGTGCTTTGCTATTCAAGTGCATACTGTGTAATCGATCCTTTGAGTCAAGGGTGTTCTCCAATCTGTGGACAATAAGGCTGACATTGATAGAAGAGAAAAATAAGGGGGTGCAACAACCTCCTTCAGTCAGGAGCTCACTGACTGAGTGCAGCTCCTGCTAGGCCTCTGCACCCTGCAAGTGGCAGCCCACTGATGGATTCCAGCCTCGGCTCCAAGCCCAGATCTTGTCCTCCTAGAGGCGTTGAAAGGCTGGAGGGACCTCAGTGTATCCAAGGCTATAATCCCCCTCCTGGCAAAGATCCTTGCTTGGAAGGAAGATCAAACCCAGTTACAAGTCCCTATTTTCAACTCATTTTCTAAACCCTTTTCTGCCTCCTGTTTCCCATGGCCACGTCTCTGTAACAGTAGTGGAGATTCATGGGCAGGGATCCCTGTTGTCCTGGCACTGAACAAGCCAGGAAATAGGTGGCTTCTCCAGAAAAGCCTCACTGGTTTCTTCTGGTTGTCTTGCCAGGAGCCCTATCCTGCCAGGATGGAGGGCAGGGAGGAATTGGACCCAGGGCAGCCCCTGGGGCTGACAGGTGTCCTGTGCTGTCTGCTCTGCTTCTGCAGCTGTGGCACAGTGCCTGATGATCTCTGTCCACAGGCTGTGAGCCTGTGGATGCTGGCCTGGAACACAGGACCACTTGGTAGAGCAACTGTACTCTATGCTGTGGCTCCAGGACAAAAGTGTCCTTGGCACACAGAGACCAGGGTCACAGTCACATCCCATTGGCTCCACGCAGCCACCACAGACTCACCTGTCCCTAAACCTGTGGGGCAGGGCAGGTGGACAGGAGTGAAGCACGACATGAAGAAAGGGAGCACCACATGCAGACCATCCTGAGCAGCCACAAGGCAGGGCATTGATCCCCATTCTCAGTGTGATGGAGGGGACAGTAATGGAGTGGGGACAGAGCTGGCAGGGCAGAGGAGAAAATTATCTTCTCCTTCAAATAAAGCAGGAAACTGTTTGACACTTTTCTTGAACAGGCCAACACTATCCAGGGTCTCCAATTCTAAGTGGGAAAGCATATGTTGAACAATCTCAGCTCATCCCCACAAGCACCAGGCCACAGCCATGACGAGCAACTGGGCTACACAAAGGCTCAGCCCTTTCCTGGCTCTTGGGGCAGTAGCTCTGCTGCAGCAGCCCATGGCCACCACCACAGCCCCTGCAGAGCCACAGCAAGGAGAGACTTCCTGGGGCATGCTGAGACCCCCAGGCTGTCCTGCTGAGAGGCCCCCTGGCCATCATCACAGCCCAGCTCCCCGAGGTGAGCAGGGCCATGGAGTGCTGAAAAAGTCCCTGATGAGAGCAGCAGGATAGGCAGCAGGGTATGAGGAGGCAGGGGCCATGGACGTGTCTCCTCCTCCTGGGATGGGTACAAGAATTACTGTCCACTTTCCCCCCAAACCCACATTACCTTCTGACCTGGTGTCTTATTCTCCAATTATCTGCATTTAACCTGGTTCCATGAGGGATATGTGCCTCTGCAGGGTCCATACAGGACCTGTTTTTCCATTTTTTGCTGTTGCATTGATCTGCAAGGAGAATTGAAGTAACTGAAAGCATGTGGTTTGTGTTGGCATGTCTCCATTAGCTCTTCTGTGCAGTGAATTTGCTCTTTTCCCCGTGCTAATGCATGAAAAAACTCTCTTCTCAGAGGTTCCCTTGAGTCCCCAGAGTTGTCAGGGAAAAGAAAACATTTTAGGAGGACTTGAAGGCTGAGACGGCTCTGAGCACCCCCAACCCTCACACTGTGCCACATCTGCTAGTTCAGGAGCCAGGAGCATCTCTGTCAGGGCACAAGCCATCTTTGCATCACCATCCTGCAGCTCCTTGGCAGCATGCCCCAACCTGGAAAGCTGACGCTGCTCCAGCACCTCTTTCCTGAGCTTAGGGAAAGGATGCAGGAAGGTGTCAGTTCAACCCAATCACATGTTGCACTGAGGAAGGTCGTTTTTCTTCCCACTGGTGCTGGCAGTCAATTTGAGGAACAGCTCAGTCCTGTCAAGGGTTCCACTTGCCAGTGGCACGATCCTGTCCCTCCCTGATGCTGCACAGCACTGCAACTGGAGCTGTCCTGTCCTTATCCACAGCTCCTCCAAAACTCTCACAAACTGTACTTTCTTGATCCAAGTCCTCACACCAGAAACTCAACCTATGGGAAAGGGGGGGTCTCTCCCCTTCTTTGCAGGACTTCAAGAAAAACAAGATTCCCAGTGCATCTGGGGCTCCCTGATCCCCTCCAAGAGGTGAGGGACACCCAGCAGCACTGTCCAGAAGTGTCCTCTCCCCTCCCCATGCCATGGTCCTTCTGCAGAAAGGTCTGCACAAGGGAAGAATCTCATCCTGACTCTGCCAGTCTCTTTTCCCACTGTTTTCCATCAGGAGCCATGAAAGCCATCCCAGCACAGTGGCTCAGAGCTCAACCCCCAGCCTGGGGCAGCCCCTTCTTAGCCCAGTGCGTGCCTTTACAATCTTAAAGTTAAATGTTTCAGGAGCCTGTTACTCTAATAATGGATTTTCCTTGAGAGGGATGGTCACTGCCTCTATGCAAAGGTACACAGCCCTGAGAATCCCCCTCCAGCCAGCAGGCAGGTTTCCAGTCCTTTCCACATTCTGAAATGCAACAAGAAATGTTGTGAGAGCTGTTTCCTCTGCTGGAGCCCAGGGGTTGCTCCAGCAATAAATGACGTGACACGTGTTCTCTTCCCAGACTGAGCCCAAATGGCATTTCCCCACCCTCTCCCCACCAAACCAAGCAGCCAGATCCCCCTCTGCCTCCTGGGTTTCTGGTGTGCAGCCCCAGCCAGCTGACTGCTGGAGGTCAGGGCGTGACTTGAAACCACCCATGCTGGCCCCAGACTGGAAGAGCATCCTTTATTCCTGAACAAGGGCAGTGTCATCCTGCTGACTGAGCCCCAAACCCAGCATTGCCCAGTAGCCCTGGGGCTCAGGTCCCAGTTACCTTGGGAAGTCCCTGCTCATGTGCTCCCAGGGCTCCCAGTCCTTGGCAGAGGCAGGGAAGCACAGAAATCCTTCTGAAAGGGGCACTGAGGAGGTCATGGACTGCTGTTATTCCAGACTCCAGCTGTCACTGCTCCTGTCAGCGGGACTCCTGGTGTCCAATACGCAATGCCAGCATGATGGCACAGGCAGGGCAGGTGATAGCACACAGAGGCAGATGAAGGAACAGGCAGAGGATGGCACAGGCACAGACGGGACAGATCCATTTCCCATCACGGTGGCAGGGAGGGCACTGCGAGGTGCCCAGAGCAGTCTGAGATGTTCCTGGCTGGCTGCAGGAAGCAATGGACATGCTGCAGCACAAGGACAGGAGAGCAGGGGCTCTGACCAAGGGATTTCTCTCTCTCCCTTATTGCCTCTCAACACTGGGCTGCTCCCCAGCACCATCCCTGCCTGTTCCCGCTGCCCAGGCCCTGCAGGATCCCAGCTCAATGTGCTGACTGACATCCGAGCACCAGGCAGATCTCTCCCAGGTATTGACAGCTCCCACTTTGGGCAAACACCACCAGCAGTTTGTTTTCCTGGAGACACTCCCCCAGCATCTGCCTCCAGGCAGCCCTCTGGTATCCACACTTGTCTCCTTTGGGCAAACCCGAGGCTCCCCTGGGCTGCCCAGGGAGCAGGGATGAGCTTTGTAGAGCCACAGTGAAATCACCTGTTACTGTTGAACTGAATCATACCCTGGCCAGGAAATTATTCCGCTTTAATCAATTTATTAAACCCATTTTTTCCCAGATTTAACTCTCCTGATTCACCACTGTTGCCCAAAATCCTGACACCAGGGAAGAAGGAAAAAAAAAAAAAAAAAGAAAGATTATGAGCTGCAGAGATTCTCACAGTTACATTTTTCGGGTTTTGGACATATATGCAGAACAGGACTTAAATCTTTCAAGGGATATGAGGTTCTGAGCTCATCATGGGATGCTGCAATGTGAGAAAATCATGTGTTATGAAGATCTGAAAGAGCCCTAGGAAGCCTCATTCATTTCCTCCTCCTCCACATGCTACAAACCAGATGATTGATGAGCAGCTGGATGCTCCCAAGAGTGCTTAAGGATCTCTCCATCTGCAAAGGGACACTCTCAGACACTTGCCAGGGCTGCCCCTGAGTGCAAAACAAGTTGCAGAGGTGATGGAGTATCATGGGAGAAAGGGAGATGGAGAATTGCTCTGTCATAGGATGTCCCTGAGGCCTTCGGGGCTGCTAATGCTTCACTCAAAGCCATGGCTCTGCCCTTCTAAGATACATTGGTGCTTTGTTCCTGGTACAAAAGGAAAAGAAAAACCCACCCAGGTTCATTTGTGGGAAAGTGACAGTGACCTCCAGGTGCACCTCTGTGCCTGCAGTTGTGCCCAGAGAGGGCACAGGAAGGATGTTTGTCCCTGGACATGGGAAAGATTCTTGTCCCACGTCAGGTTCACTCCTGTTATCAGGTTTATCCAAATCCATCCAAGCCCTTTTATCCATCCAAGTGACTTCAATGAAACTACTGAGGATAAATTTTCCAGNAGGCTTCTGTTTCTGGGCTTCAAAACCATCAGCAGTTCGTCCAGCGTTACCTCTCCATCTTCAGTCTTAATGCTTCGATGGATTCTGAGGTTCTGGCTCTTTCTCTGGTCCATAGGTTTTCACCATGGTCGGTCCAATTCACAAACAGCAGCGGGATGCCTGGAAGAACATCTCTACCCCTTCTCTCGTGGGCCTGGGGGCCTTCAAATCTCTCAGCCTCCCGACGCAGGTTCTGAGCTGGCACGCTACATCTTACTACTGAACTTTTTTTTCTTCTCTCCCAAGTATGTTATTCACAGAGACGCCTCTATCCCTATAACCTTGAAGGCCCTGGCAGCATGGAGAGAGCCCAGGCAAGAAGTGAGCTGTTAACCCCCTCACTACCAGAGCAGCAGAAAAACCCCTAAACCATAACAATCTGGATTTTAGTTTTTTGGGAAGTGGAAGAGCAATGGCTTCATGTGCTGATGATGAGAGCTGAATGGGGACACTGCCTGACTGCAAGTAAAAACCTTCTGTACTGGCATGATTTCTTTCAGCTCAAAGTCCCCAGGCAGGGCTGAAGTTAAACCCTCAGCACAGAAATATAGCACCTGCATGACTGAGAAATTTGGCAGTGTCTGGGGGTGTGGGCACCTTGTCAGAGGCGCTTGGCAGCAGCTGCCACTCGTCTCCTTTGCGAAGAGCAGAAGGTGAGGTCCAGACCCTGAAACACCCTGCAGCAGATGGCTGGTGAGTCCTCAGGAGAGCTGACACCAGCCCAGGTGTGGGAAGCTGCTGTCAGGACAGACACGATCCTGCCTGGTGTGTATCAGCCAGACAGGAGCTGTGTAGAGGCTGCTGTGGATGAGGATCTACATCGCACTTCCAGTGAATCCCCGCTCTGTTCCAGCCTGTCCCCCTTCTGCCAGGGGGACACCACGTCCTTGGGACTACATTGACAAGGTTTGGGTTGTGGAAAGCTGTAGGGGGGGCTTTAGTGAGAAGGCACCAGGGGCCACCCCCATATTGGACTCAGACAGCTCCAGGATGGACCCACCTCAAGCCGAGCCTGTCCACAGGGATGGGGGTTCCTCTGTGATAATGCATTTAAGAATGAGTGAAAACCACTGCAATGTCTTGCAGATCCTAAGGTCAGTGGAAATGGAGGGGAGGAGGTGCTGCAGCTGCCAGAGCAGGGATTCCCCTGCAGCCCATGAGGATGATGATGGTGAGGCAGGCTGTCCACCTGAACTCTGTGTGGTCCATGGTGGAACAGATACCCACTTGCAGCCCGTGGAGGATCACACACCTCTACCTTCCCATGGCAGGATCCTCCTCAGGCTCTGAGGGCTGATTTGAGAGTCAAGCTGGTGCTGAGCCTGCCTGGCTGCCTCTGCTTCCTGCCTCCACCTTGTTGTGCAGGAAGGCTTCACGTGCCCTACTAAGGGATTCAGCTTCCCTTTCCAGCATCCCACACCTACCTCTCTTAGGAAGGAAGCCCCGGGAGGCAATGGCAGTTCTCCTGTGGTTATGTGGGTGACTGATCACAGCAGGACTTCCCCCGTTCAGGGTCAAGCAGAGCTGCTGAGCAGCTGCCACACCCCATCCAGTTCCCCTGTGCCAGGCTGCAGCTGCAGCTCAGGCTCCTCTCAGCAACCCGCCAGAAGCATTGGCACAGCAGGGCAGGGAGAGGACCAGTGTTGGGCCCCAAGGCTTAGCAACAGATCTCTGTGTGAGGAGCCATGTTCCCGGTGTTTGGGGTAACTGGGGTCTCCTGGGACTCACTGGGCAGCTCACCAGGGCACCAGGCACTTGCTTAGACCCCTGGCCATAGGTTTAAGCTTTCAGGTGAGGTCTTTACAGGTGCAAGTTTCACTAGTTTAAAAAATAACCAAGTCATGGTCCAGCTGGAGCCTGTGCTGACCACAGTCCTGGCTGGTACACATCACTCTCAGCAAATACACCTGGAAGCAGCCAGCAGTAACACAGCAGTGGTGCCCCTGTCATCTTGTTGTCTCATTCAGTGGTGTGCAGTGATGAGGAAGGTGACAGCATGCATATGGGACACTGTCCTTGAGCCTTCTCTCTGTCTCCAGCTTTTTTCACCTGGAGGGATTTCCTGAGCCAGCCACAATTTTCTGATTTCTCTGCATTTACAACCTTCAGTAGATCCTTCCTCCTTGGACTTGTCAAAACTACTTCATTAGGGCACAGGACAACCTCCAGCGGCATCATCCAGCTCCAGCTCCAAGAGCTGCCTGCTTTGGGGTGAGGTGGATCCAGCTCCCACCTTCAATTCATACACTGTCGGAGCTGGTGACTCCATCCCTCTCCAGTCTCTCCAGGAGAGTCTTGAGTTTCCAGCCCCTCAGTCGTATCTTCTCTGGCTGAAGAGTCCTGTTCTACTCTGGCAGGAAGGATCCTCAGGGACTCTGTGGACACTGATGGCTGCTGCCCCATGTGCCCCTGCACTGCCCTGCTGCATCCCGTGGGGCAGATTAGTCCCCCACGGTCCTTTCTGCCACACTGACAGCTCCCACAGCCAGCTCCTACCCTGCATCCCACCTGGGGCAAGCAGCACAGCCACCACAGAGCAGAGGCGTGCTGCCATCTCACAGGCTGGTCCAGACCTTTGAGTTTTCCCTCCAGTAATGTACTTTCCATTGCTTTTAAAAAAATAAAATCCCAGTAATAAAAACTCCAGCTAATTTTATCCCTAGCCTGATTTTCCCAGGCTGCTGGAAGACAAGGTGCCTCCCCTGGCCTCGCCTTGGGGCTTCAGTGCACAGTGTGGGGGAATGTGGGCTGGAGGGAAGGATGTTGAGCCACAGCATTTGGTTGGTTGCCCATGGAGGCGCTCTTTCCTCTTCACCTTGTTGGGGAGCCAGGGGGGACAGCAGGGGGTCAGTGTGTGACCATGGTCCCAGTGTGAACATGTTTGCTCATGGCAGGGCATTTCTCCAGCAGTGCCTGAATCCCTGAGCATCTCCTGGAGCACTGTCATGATCATTGGCACAGCAGGGGCTGTGCTGGTGTCCCCCCAATCTGTCTGGCAGATTTGCCATGTTCATGGGCAGTGCTGGAGTCTCAGCAGCTGTTGAGGTGTGTCAGTGGTCTGGGCTGGAGTGGCTGTCACAGCCTGACATTGGCACACACTGGGGACAGGAAAGTCATATCACAGAATCACAGAATCAGTAAGGTTGGAAAAGACCACAGAGATCATCAAGTCCAACCTATCACCTATTACCTAATCTAATCTAGTCAAAACTGTTACCTAACCTGTTGCCATATCCTGGCGGGGCAGCTGCTCCCTGGCCCTGCAGACACCCTGGTGCCTCCCACCAGCAGCAGCCTGAGCTCGGTGCCAGTTTGGATAGAGAGAGGCAGGAGGGGGCCAAGGGGTCTGGAAGCTGGGAGAAGGGATCCTGCCCCACACCCATCCAGAGCCTGGCGTGCCAGCATCCTGTGAGCAGGGAGAACTGCAGATCCCACTGAGAAGCAGGAGGCAGGAAAGCAACTCATGGCCCCAGGAAAATGGTGGAAATTCCTGGAAAAGCCATGGGACGCAGAGATGAGCCCCAAGGCAGAAAAGGTGGGTGGGCTTTGGGCACCCACTGTCCCCAGGACACAGTGCAGCCCCAGTGCTCCACCTCAGATCCCACCAGCAGAGCTGCCCTACAGGACATGAAGCCACTGGGCTATTCTTGGGGGTGTTGGTTCCTGCAGGATGAGCTGATCCCAGCTCTGCAACCCCAACAACCCGATTAAGTTTTGCAATATCCAGCTTTTCTCAGCCCAATTCTGGGTTCCCACCGAGGGGAGCTGCATGGAAAGCTGAGTGATAGGAGAGAAGAAGGCTGGGGACCCTGGAGAGAAATAAACACTCTCTCCTACAAGTATTCCTTACAGAAACTGCCCCACCCCACCCCCTTCCTTATTTCTGGATTTTAGGAGGGTCAGAGAGATTTATGACTTTCTGGAGGCCAGCAGTGATGCAACAGCCTACTCATCCAAGGGAAATGTGAAAAAAGTCTGGGAAACCCCCTCAGGATTTGAGACAGAGAGGCTAAATGGGATGTTGGGTGCATATCCAAACACATGCAGATGTTTGGGTTGTCCAGAGTTTGGCATACTTCAGGGGAAAGCTGCTCCTTTAGGCTCCACCAAGAACACCTCCAGAATCAGTGGTGTGCCCCCAGCTGCCCTGGATGCAGGGATGCCTGGCATGGAGCAGTGGCTGCAGGCACAGAGCAGCCACATGACCACCAGTGGGGTGTTGGCACTGGAGCATCAGCACCAGGATGGCTCTCACAAGCCCAAGTTACTCTTTTCCTAAGCCATCAATATTAAACATTTAATGATGAAATCGTTAGATTATTTGGTTATTACCTTCCTGGCCCATCCAGCTGAGGTCTTTCCAAGCTGGCCAGGGCACATCCCTTGCAGGGGACAGGACACAGGACCCACGGCTGCCAGCCTGGCACACTGGGAGGGTTGAACTGCCCCTGGGACTATGCCTTCCCCATGAAGTGGTTCAGCCTCAGGACTAACAGAGGTCTTGCTAGATTCTAAGAGCTAATGAAGATTTTGGAAGCAGCCCAAAGAACTGAATGCTTTCTGCCTGGCAGAGCTCATGCCAGGAGCACCAGGACAGGGCCATTTCTTCATGTGCTACTTAGAAACAGCTTTGCCATTTCAATGAGACCCAAATACAGCCGAAAGAAAAAATGAAGGCATTTAAAAGGCCTGAGCTAAACTTATAACAGTACAAAATAATTTCATTTGGTGCTAAACAAAACCTTTGGGACTGAGGCAATGTCTTTTGAGTTTCTTGGTTTAGTCATTGGGACAAAAAAGTCTGTTTCATTCCCATTTTGAGGAGCTCCACGTGAAAGTCAGTCATCTTCAGCAAAGAGGTCACACCTGGGGACAAGGCTCTGGGAGCCAGGGCTTGGACATCCTGTCTGCACTGGGCTGTCACCACTGTGTCATTCTGCCCTGTGGGCCCCCATCTGTGGGTACACAAACACGGCCCTGGCAGTGTCCCTTGCCCAGGGCAGCTGCAGGACAGGCAGCAGGGCAGGACCTCAGGTTCTTGACAGGAAGGCTAGGTAGATAATAAATATTGGAATTTATTTTTCCCCAAGTAAAAAGGCCAGGGACATCTCTACAGTGACCATGTCCCCACTTGGACTCTTTCTGGGCTCGTAGACACCCCCAGATCTCCTTCATGGGCAGGAGTTGTTTCCAGTAGCCAAAAGAAATCAAACCACCTGCCTGGACATGTCCAAGGATGGTGTGTCCCTGGCTGCCCACACATTTGTGGAGTCCCTCAGATCCCACATCCTTGCAGAGAAGCCTTGTGGGGAAATCAAGGGCACATGGCCAGGAGAGGTTCTGGGACAGCAAGACTCACCACTCCCAGCACTGCCCCCTGGATCCAGCCAAAGGGCAAGTGGGAACCTTGTGAAATGCTGGGCTGCTTACACAGGCATGGAACAGCCCAGGCTTCCTGCTTTGGGGACGTGCTGGTCCACAAAGGAGGGCCACAAAGACAGTTAGAGGGATGGAGCATCTCTCCTATGATGAAATGTTGAGTTGGAGCTGTTGAGCCTGGAGAAGAGAAAGCTCCAGGGAGCCCTTAGAGCCACTTCCAGTGCCTGAAGGGGCTCCAAGAGAACTGGAGAGGGACTTCGGACTAGGATCTGGAGGGACAGGACAAGAGGGAATGGCCTCAAGTGTTAGATGGGATATTGGGAAGAAATCCTCCCCTGTGAAGGAACTGAGGCCCTGGCACAGGCTGCCCAGAGAAGCTGTGGCTGCCCCATCCCTGGAAGTGTTCAAATCCAGGTTGGATGAGCACTGGAGCAACCTGGGATAGTGGAAGGTGCCCCTGCCCATAGGAGATTGAAACTAGACAGGTTTTAAAGATCCCTTCCAACCCAAACTAGCCTGGAATTCTCTGTTTCAATGGTCCCTGTGCCCAGACTTCATCTACAGCTGAGGTGGGACAGGCAAAGGGTGTTACTACCCGGGTAGGTTTTGATGGCTCCCTCTGACGTGGCTGCAGGTCAGTGCAGGCTCTGCCCTTGTGGCCATTTCTGGCCCTTCAGCTGCCCCTGTATGATCCCATGTCCCAGGAGGAGCAACCAGAAGTGTCCCAATGGCAGGGCAGGAAGATCAAGTCACCTGCACTGCCACATTGGAGTCCCACAGAGGGACACTTTGGGTCTAAGGGAACCCACACAGTGCGAGTGGTCCCCCAGGGTGTTGGCCAAGACCCCAGCTTCTGCTCTGCTCCCTGACTGCTGCTTTTCCAGGAGTGAGGAAACAGGATGGAGACCTGCCAAGGGTTGCCACCTCATTGTGGAACACGGGGGAGTAAAGTCATGGTCCCTGTGACACGCAGCTGCAGAGCAAAGCAGGAATTCTGGGAGCCTCACCCTTCCTCATCACATGGGTCTTCTGGAAGGAGCACCTGTCTTCAGTCAGCTGAACCTTAGAACAGACTGGGTTGGCTGGGCAGGGGGAGGTTAGACCCACACCAGGCTGGGATCACAGCCACAGGGAACCATCAAACCGGGGAAAGACCTGAAGAGACACTGAAGCAGAGCCAGGATGCTGTGCTTGATCCCCTTGGGATGGAAGTGCTGTGGGTCCCTGGCACAGCTGAGCTGCAGGAAGGAGCCAGGATGGCGTGCAAAGGTTCAGGCACCACTGCCCCTACCATACCCCATGGTGGGGAGGGCAGGGCCCGTCCCTTCCACCTGGGAGTGTGTCTGCTTCAAATGTGGTAGGGAGGGGGAATGCAGAGCGCTGGGCTCATAAGGCAGGAGGCAGTTTATTGCTACCAAGAGGAGTAACCTGCTGCAACATGGAACCTGGGACACAGGCAAGAGCCCAGGATACAGGCAGGGCTGTGGCAACACATCACAGAGGCTGGGAGAGAACACCCTAAGTGAGGTACCACAGAGATGAACAAGAGATACCAGCTTGCAGGTCTGAGGTGCACCAGGCACCTCCTTAGTCCAGTCAGTTCGGCATGGTCCAGCCCACCCTCCAAGTGAGAACCAGCTCTAGGACCCAGGGTCTTCTCTAGCTTATGACATTCTGGGTTCATCTGCCAGGGCATTGCACTGGAACACCAGAACCCTGGGTGCAGAATGTGGGAGCTGACAGTGCCAGCCCAGGGCAGCAGGGACTCTGGTGACAGAGCAGTGCTGATCCATGGGGCAGGAAAGAAAAGGAAAAAGCACAGAACGTTCATGCTGGGGGCCCAAGATGTAGCTGTTCTTGCTGGCATGTGGGATAATTGCTCTGCTGGGAGAGTGGCCCTTCTCTAAGGGAGCAGCTGGGCACACAGCCAAGCCTCTGAGGGCGTGAGAAGGGTACGCAGCTGAGCAGAAGAAAGAAACTACAAATTGACCTGGGTGCAAAGGCTGAAGACACAGAGAACGAGATCCTACATCCCTGGACAGCCCAGGGGGCAGGCATGTCACCAGCCAGTCAAGGCGAGGGCTCACCCCACTCTGGTAACAGCTCCAGGCTCTGGCAGTGGGGACATGCCACCCCAGCACCCACCACACGTGCCCAGGGACAGGCGTGTTGACCCCATGGTGTTGTACCTGGGTTTGACAACCTCCTGCATGGAGGGGTTGCAGGGAGCTGAGGTGGGTCAGCAGGAGCTGCCCTGGCGGGGGACAGCAGAGCTCCAGCTGTTCCCAGTATAACCACAGCTTCACATAGTGGTTTCCAGCTGTTATCAGAAACTGGGAGACACTGTCACAGATCTGTGCAAACTCAGCTCCTGCAAGAAGAGAGCCTGAAGAAAAGGGAAGATGTCCACCCATTTCATCCAGCACCTACATCACTTATAGACCTGGCCCCAATCCCCTGTCTCATGGCTCCTGAGCTTCCACTACAGAGCTGCTGGCCCCCAGTTAAGGGTGTTGAAGTGGACACAGCCCACAAAGGTGAGGGTCAGGCCCATCAGGGACCCAGAAACAGCATGGCCAGGACAGAATGACAGCTCCTGGGGGACCCCAGCCTCGGCAGGCCCATAGCACTGCCAGGCATCCCCTGTAACCTGCAGCAGTTCCCCAGGAAGCTGGAGGGGACTGGGGGCCAGTGCTGCCAGCCAGGGCTGGGATAATTGCCTGGGCTGGGACAGGGACAGCTGTCCTGGCTTGGCATGGAGCACCTGGAGTGGTAATCCTGGCTCACTTTTTCATTAGAATCCCTCACGGGCATCCAAGCAAAGGCATGAAATGGGAACCAGAGGCAATAACCAGCTGGAACCTGTGGCTGCCCTAAGCAGCACCTGAAAGAGGCCATGGCAGAGATCCCTCCCCAGCTGCAGTGAAATTGGCTGGGGTCTCACTCCTGGCTCCATTCTCAGTAGGGGAGGATCACCCCACAGCCTGGGAAAGGAGCGTTCTCCCAAGCAGTGCAGAGCTCCACATTCACCCCATGCAGGTGTTGCCACCCCAGCATAGGGCAAAGGGACACGTGCCACAGCATGCTGGGCCAGAGGTCCCCACTAGCTGCCCCTGTGGGCAGGAGTCACTGCAGACCACCAGCCACTGCTGCCACTGCCCTGGGGCAGCTCCAAAGAAGGGCACTTGAAAGTAAGTAAGAGGTTGTGACCTGCACCAGCATCACCCAAGGAGTGAGCCCCCAGAACAGCTTCTGGGAGAGCAGATAGATAAGGCTCCAGCACTGGAAGGGATCCAGGTGGCTTCAAGACCCTGCCCCACAGCTGGGGACAGGGGACTCCCAGCCCCTGGGAAGCCCAGAGGGGCCAAAAAAGGGACAGAGGAACATGTCCAGGAGCAGAGATCCCCCCCGGGCTCCTTGTGTTCACCAGACAGCAGCTTCAGCTCACCCCACATCCCAAGGGTCAGAACAGTCAGGGACTTCAGGGCTGGCAGCACTAGAACAGATTTAGGCAGAGAGACAAAAGCATAAATTAAATAGTTCACCCCACTGTATTATCCCTACAGACAGGTGACTCTACTCATTAAAAGGTTGCTTTTAATTAAACCTCAGGCAAAACAGGCACTGGACACCAAGGTGGTATCACAACAGGGATGGCAGGCACTGATGCCCAGGGGACAACTAACACCCTATTTCTGCAGGCAGAGAACATGACTAGCCAAGGCCTTGCTCCTCTACCCACTTCCCTGGCACTCTGTAATCCCCACTCCAGCTGCATGCACAAGGGCAGAGCAGGGATTCCTGCCTTGCACTGATCTGTAATTCATGATCAACCTTAAAGAGAACAGCTGGATGGGACAGAGAACACCAAACAGATAAAAACAGGAGTGAGAACAGAACTGCTCTGCATGATGCCAGCCCAGGGCAGGGCCAGCACCTTCTCCCCAGCTCAGCACCACACCGTGTCAGAGCTTGAAACGACTCTGGAGAGAAGGGTCCTGGCCTTCGGGGTACAGAGGGCCAGGCTGTGCTACATGGAGGTTCACAGGGATGTCTAATGAAAGTACCATGAATCCCAAGCACTGAGACATAGTCAAATGTCATTCAGCTCAGACATTACCACTGAGCTGGGTGAGAAAGAGGAGTCCTGATATGCACCAATAGGACCCATTTTAGATCACGACCAGCCCACAACAGACCTGCAGAGGTGTGCAGCTTACAGTCATGGTATCTCCCCAGAGAGTAGCAACCATGGCCAGAACAGGTAGAGCTGCCATTTCCCCACATGGGGAAGAGCCTGTCAGCCTCTGCTCTGTCACTCAAGCTGTTAAATACAAACCTGAGTTCTGAAGCCCCTCTGGGAGAGCAGGCTGATGTGATCATCCTCAGCTATGGGACATCACCTCAGGCTGCCTTGCTTGGGTCTATGGCTCATTCCCTACAGGAGACGGCAGATATGTAAACAGCAACTATGGCATCACTACCACACACGGGACAGAGGGACTGCCAGGAGGAGCACCAGCCTGGGCACTGCCAGGCCAGGACAGCATCTCTGGCAGGCAGAACGCAGGCCGCAGAGAGGGGCCAGGCACGCCCCATTGGATTTCCAATCTTGTCTTCTGACAGCAGGACAAGCAGGGGCAGCATCCTCCAAGGGATCCCTAGAGATGCTGGCTGGAATGCTGAAGGTGCATCACCTTTTCCCAAAAGCAGCCAAGACAGAAGGGCACAGCAGCTTCCCCGGCACAGGCAGCGGCCACATCTCCCACACACTGTGGTGGGACAGTCTCTGCAGCCCATTTAGACAGAAAGGGAGCAGCTGGAGAGCAGCACAGCTGGAAAGCCAGCAGCACACTAGGGCAGGGATGCACCCTAGGCAGGGTCCCAACTTACTGGCAGAGATGCCACCAGCAGCCCCAGACCTTGAGACACAACATCTGGAGGAATAGGCATGATGGATTTGGGGCAAAAGTCCCTTAAAATCCCTGGGGAAGTTTGAGGATGGGAAAGGGGAAGCAGGCACTAGATGAAGGTGGAGTCCAGCTGACTCGTCTCATGGTTGTTGCGGGCACGAGCCTCAAAGAGCTGCTTGATCAAGGCAGATTTCTCCTGCTCCAACTGGGTGATGCGCTCGCTCTTGTCAGTCACCTCCTGCATGAGACAGGAGAGGAAAACACTGTTCATTAAGGAGGACCTTAAAGCTCATGTTGCTCCACACCCTGCCATGGGCAGGGATACCTTAGACCATCCCAGGTTGCTCCAAGCCCCATCCAACCTGGTCTTGGACACTTCAGGGATGGGGCAGCCACAGCTTCTCTGGGGAACCTGTGCCAGGACCTCATCACTCTCACTGGGAACAATTTTTCCCCAGTATCCTATCTAACCCTGTTAGATAGCTTCAGTGGGAAGCTATTCTCCCTTGCCCTGTAACTCCAGGTCATTGTCCAAAGTCCCTCCCCAGGTCTCTTGGAGTCCCCTTAGGCATTGGAAGTGGCTCTAAGGTCTCCCCAGAGCCTTCTCTTCTCCAAGCTGAACAGCTCCATCTCTCTTAGGCTGTTTCCATAGCAGAGGGGCTCCAGCCCTCAGAGCATCTTCGTGGCCATGTGCTGGGATGGGAACCCCAGCAACGAGTCTGGCCATGGCAGAGGCACCATGGCTGTCCCTTCCCCAGCAGTTCTGCTTGCAGACCACAGTTGCAGCCTCTGCACCCTCTCATAACCTGAATTTGTCACAGTCTTCTCCCGCTGGCAGGAACACCCAATCCCTGCACTTCGACTCGTCCAGAAAACAGATGGACACAGCTGGGCACAGCTGTATGCCAGAGGTGTCCAGATGCAGATGCACCCACACACCCTTCTCTGAGATGACCAAGGTTGGACAAGTTAAAAGAACACTTCCCACTGCCTAGCATTCCTTGCCTGGCCCCCTTCCACCCCCTTCCTTTCCCAACGTCTCCAAGGGCCTCTCCTCCCTCTGTACTCACCTTGGTGAGAAGCCGGTTCTGCTCCTTCAGCATGTTGATGGCTTGCTGGGAGCCTGGGGACACTGTGGGAACCAGCCTGCTCAGGGCTGATGAGGGATTTGCTGGCTGCAGAGAAAGTGAAGGGATGAGACACTGAGCCTCCTCTCCCTGTGGCCCTTCCCAGCCTTTCTTCAAGGTGAGATGTTTCTGTGGCACGCAGGAAACTAAAAGAAGCCCAGCAGAGGATTAAAATCCCAGCACAGGCTTTCACAGCCCACCTTTCACAACTTTTTTTCAAGACCACCAGGCAGAGGGGGCAGGCATCTCTGCCAGCATGCTGGGCTCCTGCATGACAATGGCTATACCTTTTTGGGGACCTCCTTTAGTCCCCCAGATGCCTTGACCATCCTCCAGCCCAGCTCAGGACCAACTGTGCTGTCTTCTTGGATGTCTCCCATCACCTGTCTTGCTCATGGAGACAAGCCACCTCTCCAGAGCTGGGGAAAACTCTGGCAGCTCCAATGTCAGCCCATACACCAGCATGAGGGAGGGAAAGGATGGGTCCTAAGATCACACAAACAACCTCAAGCTGCTGTTTCGCTGTTCTCACCTTGCCAGCAGCAGAAAGGAGGTCACCAAGGCAGCGGTTCACCTCCTGCAGCTTGGGGATCAGGAGCCTCAGGTGGCCCCAGCCACCCTCAGGGAAATCCTGTGGGATGACAGGAAGAAGAGGCTGGGGTTACCATGGGGCTGCCTCCAGGTCCAGCCAAGCCCCAGTCCAGTTCTCTAAACCCAGAGAGTAGCCCAGTACCCCAAGAACAAGACCCAGACTCACAGCACTGGTTCTCTTCTTCCCCAGGAGCCGCTGGTGCTCCTGCATGAGCTGGATGTGCTGGTGGTACCACTCCCGAGCCTGGTCTATAAGCTCCAGGCCCTGCAGCAGGAAATCCTTCTCCTGTTCCAACTCCTTCATGTACTTCAGCTGCGGGACAGAGCACAAGAAGGTCACCCACTTCCCATCACGGCAATGCCAAGTCCCAGGAGCTGGGTTCTTCATGAGGAGCGGAGGGATGTGGATACGGGAAGGGTCTCAGCCCGTCTCCCCTCAGCCATAGAGAAGTGGGATGATGGTTGCTGCCTGATGCTTTGGAGGAAGAGTTCTCTAGGTTTTTGGAGGAGGAGTTCTCCAGTCTAGAACATCCAAGTGGTTGAAGGACACTCAGATGGTATCTACCCTCCTGCTTCCCATCACAGAAGCAGTTTTTTTTCACCTCATTTACCCAGGCAGGCAGCAGGAGCAGGGCCTGCAGCTGCCACAGCTCCCTTCAGCGTGTGAGTATCAGCCTCAGCACAGACACGCTTTGATTTTGGTAAGCAGTGAAAAGCCCAGCTCACTGTGCAGGCTGGGAACCGAGGAACTCCTGCAGTTCTGTTTCCCTAGAGCTCTGCCCCCACATATCGAGCTGAGCTGAGCAGAGTAGAGCAGAGCAGAGCACAGCACACTTCTCTGCTGAGTGTCTCCCAGTCACTCAGGTTCCAGTCCCACCAACACCTGGAAAGGCAGGAGGGACCTTGGTGTGCCTGGAGACCTGCGTCAAGGGTGCCTGAGGCTCCTGCCCCTAGAGCAACCCTTGGGACAAGCTGAGCAGGACTCTGCCCTGGGCTGCTGCACATCCAAGGCTGCTGGAGGACAGCCTCCACCCACATAGGGCCCCCATTCCACCACCATCTGCTCCTGCTGCCACCTCAGCACCACGCTGTCACCAGCAATCCCAGGGGTGGAGAGGTAAGAGGGGCATCCCTGGGGAACAGAGCAGTTGATGCAGTAACACATTCACCAACCTCACCCTGTGAGCCCAAGGGCCCTACTTCCCTTCTTCATGCCAGGCTGCTTCTCCAGCTTCTGCACCCAGGTCTCCATGCCAAGGGCATGGGGAACTGCCTGCCTTGCTGCTTCTGCCTTTGCCACAACGCAGCCTGGCCTTCATCCTCAGCAAAGACTGGACTCCAGAGAGTCTTCCACACATACCACACCTGCCACTCACTACACTGAGGCTGCTCTTGCTCCCACTGCTCCTGGAAATGCTGTTTGCAACATGACAGCCCCTGCTGAAAGCCCTCCCGCACCTCTCTCCGATGGCCCAAAGGGACATACCCAGAGGAAGAAGTGCAGAGCCTTGGTGCTGCGCAGCCTGTTGCTGAGGGGTGTGAAGAAGGTGCTGTATGTGGTGAGACACCCCACCCAGACAGGGGTGCAGTCCTTTGCTGCCTGCCCTGCCCTACTCCCACCAGGCTTGCTGGCCAGCACGGTGACCAGAGCAAGAGGCAACATCCCACAGAGCAGAGGTACATTGCCAGCTCTGTCTGGTGCAGGGACAGATGCCATCTCACTGGGATGGAACACTCTGGGCAGAGGCGGCTTCTGAGGCAGGACAAAGCACTGGACTTGACTGGTGCTACCCAGGATAAAGGGGAGGGGACACAGCTGTGCCCTGGGCTGCCTACAAATGACAGTGCTCAGCCTCACACAGAAGGTCTCAACCCAGCCACGCTCATGACCACGGGGAACTCAGCTGTGGCAATGCAAAAGGTCCTGGGGTTCCAACACAGCTGGACACCAGTGCTCTCATCCCCCATAGCCTTTAGGTAAGTAAGTCCAATGATATCCCAGTTTCTTGTCCCTCGGGGGCCCAGCATCCTCCCAGCATTGGGGCAGGGAGGAGTAGGGGAAGTGAAGCACAAGGATTCAGTTCTTGCTGGACTCAAACCTGTTCCAACTGTTCCTGTAGGCTCAAATGGGATCAATGCCCAGAGGTGTCAGGGAAGGCTCAGAAAGGGACAGACATCCCTTTTCCAGGGTCAGAAGCACAGATAGGCAGTGCAGCACTCAGGTATGTGGGTAGTGGGGAAGAAAGGCTGAGGACATCCCTCCCACTGCCCCCACAACTTGGGGAAATAGAGACCAGGGCAAGACAAGCCCACAGCAAGAGTGCTTGTGGCAGAGCTGGGGACAGGCACAGCACCCACCAGCCCCTCCCCAGCAGCACCAGGTAGGACCTTGCACTCACAGCAGTGAGGGCTCCAGTCCAGAGCTACACATGCAGGGAAGAGCCTTGCCAGGGAAACAGGGATCTTCCCCTGTCCAAACGGCAACTCCCAGCTCCCAAGCCCTCGAGAAACAGAGCCATCCATTCCAGACACACACAGCTACATCTATCACTCCCTGCCAGCAGCTCTCAGCAGAGACTCCTCTGCCCAATGAGGACCCCGCCCCTCACCTGGCTGCAAGCCCAGCAAATCACGTACACAAACAACCCTTCCCCAGAACGGCATCAGGGCCTGTTGTGTCCCCCAGGCTGGACACCATTCAGGCCTGTTGGGCCGCAGGAGCAGGGTGACACCAGGGTGTGAGGTGTGGAAGTGCAGCGGTGACAGTCCCACCAAGCACTCATCCTGTGGGCTTGGTTCTGGCTCTCTTCCCAGAAGAATTTATCTTGACCCTGTGGGGAACATGCCCAGGCAGCTCCTCCAGTGCAGATCTCCTCACCCAGGCAATCTGATCCAAACCTCTCCACTCATCTGCTCTGCTCCCTCAGGGAGAGGGGAGCAGATGCCTCCATCCGGGGCTGCCTGGCTAAATTCAATGAAGATTTCTCAGCTGACAAACAGGCTCTTGGGAGACAGCAGGATCAGTATCCTTGAGTCCTCACCTACAGGGAATATTTGGGAGGGACAGAGCCCAGCCCCACCACTTGCCGGCACAGAAAGTTCCTGGCCTTTGCTGGGGTGCTTGAAAGGCCCAGACACGCCCCCGTTCCCACACCTCCACATTTGCCTTTCCCTGCCCAAGACCTCGCCCATGGGAAATGTAACCATGCAGCCAAACACTGGCTCCATGGACTGACCCCACTCCAGGGGAAAGCATGCACTTCCTCCCTGCCTGGCACAATTCAGGCCAGAACGGGCCTTGGAAGTAACAGCAGAACCTCCATGCACATCAACTGAGCTTTGTATCCAAAATATCAGGATCTGTCTGATGCCCTACAGGTCACATATGCAGAGCTACAGCCCAGAGATGGCGTCAGCAGTGCGAGATCCCTGCAATCCACCTTTCCCTTCATGGCAGTCGATGACAGGGCTGTCCCTTACCATGCTGAAGTCCACACCATTGGTGATGGTGTGTCTCCGGTGTTCTGCACGGCCCCTCTGATGCCTCCGAGTGTCCCCAGCCCCGGGGTGGCTGCCATCCCCCTGGGACTGCACAGCAGACTTCACATCACCACCTGGAACAGAGAAAGGCATGAGGCCACCAGACACTTCCAACAAAAACCTCCCAAGGGCCACTTCTGTGGGATGATCTGCAGGGTGGTGTTGCAAACAGAGAGAGCCTCAGCAAAGCACCAGTCTGAGCACCTGCTCCCATGTCCAGGCAGGATAGGCTTCGGGAATGACTGACTCAGCCGCGCCAGGCTGGCAACAGACCTCAGTGCCATCTTCTGCAGAGAACAAGCAGCTTCCAGGAAAAGCAGGTCCAGTCAGTGATATTGCCTGCCCTCATCCTGGTCCTCATGGTACACCTGGCTCTCACTCAGGTGGCACCAGCTCTGCCAGGAATCCAACTTCTCCCTAAGGCAGCTCCTCCTTCGTGATGAACTTGGCCATGCAGACATTCCCCCCCAAGCCCCATGCCTGTGATGTAACCTTAGAGTAAATCAGGCTATAGTTTTTTCAAAATGTTATTAAAACCCAACATCCCATCCTGCAAAAGACTAATCTACTACAAACGCATGGTGCTGATGCAAATCCATGCATAACCTATTTTTGCAGATTAAGTTCATACTGGCAGGTTCCAGGCTGGATCAGACACCTCCTGCCTGTTGGCCGTGTCAGGAATTCACTCGACAACAGCAGTGAAGTCCATACAAGTCCTGCACTGCCCACCCTCACCAGCAACTCAGCCCTGCAGTCACAGCCAAGCCAGCTCAAACTCACTGCTGGTGAGTGGCAGAGCAGCACCCTGACACCCCACCGCCCCACACCACAGCACCAGGGCAGCCAGACATGTCTGGGCACCAGCCTGCTGCTCCTCCCTTCCCTGCCCAGCACATCCTGCCTCACACCACCTGCTCAGATCCACAGTTTGCCCACTCCTTGCACACAGGTTTCCTCAAGAGTGCTTTTCCTAACCTGGCTCTTCAACAAGAGCATCAGAGAACTGGCAAGTGATGGCAGGCATCTGGGGAAAACACTCCCTCCTCGGGACTGCTCTCTGTGCATCTGCCACCCACAGCACACCCATAGCACACCCTTCTCTCACTTGCTGGCTCCCAGGCACCAGGTCTGGCAGATTCCCTGCTGCAGGCACATGAAGGGCTGTAAGTGCCAGGACAGGGTGTGTGGCATAACCTGGGCTGACACATTGCTTCCCTCTGCTCCATGAGTTTCCTCAGCTGAGCACATGGACACAATGGAGGGGGATACGGGGCAGGACACGACAGCCACAGGAGTCACCCTTCATTTTGAAGGCAATGAGATCCAACACAGCTGCACTGTAATAGGGCTGCCTGTGCTGCCCCATTAGCACAGTTCAGTGATGGGAACCAGATCCAGGCTGAGCAGGCAGCAGGCAACATGACAGCTCAGTCCACTGCTGTATCACTAGGGAAAGAAGCCACCATGCCACAGCAAAAGTCCTCCTTCTGGACCATCACAGCATCCTGATCCACCTCCCAGCAAATACTCTAGCACAGACAGGTCTCAAGCACATTAGTACACACAAGTCTTTGATATCACCCATCCATCTGCCTTGCCAACTTCCTTTGGTTTCATACACCCAAATCTACCTGGGAGGAACCCAGCACGACTGGTGTGACCACATGCATGGTCTCTTAGACCTGTAGCACATCCTGCTCGGGAGGTTGAGGAACAGGCAGAATTCCCAGGCAAATCCAGGAGCACTTCTAGTGGGAGCCTTAAGGCAGGTACGTGTCAGAAAGCTTTTTGCTGCTGTTACCTGGAAGTGCTGGGTTGAGCTGAGCTGAACCTGTGAAAAACAGGAGCTCCTGGTCAAACAACCAAGTTCCGTGCACCTGAGCTGACAAGACAGTGACTAAAACAGGACCCCTGCTAAGGAGCTTAGATAGTTCTTCTCATCAAAAGAGCAGGACCAGATCACCAGAGGTGAAAAGATCCTGCCATGAGATAAGGGACAGCCTTCTCTCTCAGGGAGCCTCTCTGCCCAGGACAAGCAGACACCTCATAGTTGTTTTACACATTTCCATACCTGTCCTTGGCAATGGTCCAGACAAACCCCTACAAACCACCTCATCCTTCCTGCCAGGGTCACCGGCTCTCCAGGGAGCTGCGAGAGCCAGGCCACCCCTGGCAAAGGCAAGTGCTGTGCCTTGGAGAGGTAGTGCCCAGGGCCATCACACACCTCCTGGACAAACCACTTTCTGCTCTGTGCCTTGACTTCTCCAGGTCTCAGCTTGCAGTGGCACCACAGGGGTAAAGACCCTCAGGAGCAACATCCTTGGATATTGCTGTGACAGGGACACCATCACAGTGACTTCCCTGTCCTGCGTCTTCTCCAATATCAACCTCACCATCCTTGTGCCTAGAGAGTGCTGTTGGTTCCCCAGGGACGCAAGAGATATCTGAGCACTGCTGGGCTAAGGAGAGCTGGAAGCTGACTTAAGCCACACAGTAGCAGAGGTTAGTGGAGGAAAGGGGACAGAATTGCTGCACCCCTGGACATGCCAGAAGAGTTGTCTGACCCCAACCTCTGCCATTTTCCCATGAGCCACATCCAAATCTCCTCTTACCCCAGGCAATAAAGCAAAGCTGGAGAGACATCCTGTGAGCACCCCCTTTCCCCAGAGCATAGGCAAGGACAGTTTCCTCTGAATCGCTGAAGCTGATGAGCACTGATACATCATCTTGCTGCACTTGGTTGGGTTCTTACTGAAGCCACTGCAAACAGTCAAAGGCTCAGAGCAGCCTTGTGCCCAAACAGTATAATCTGAGTGGGTACAGGGCTCCCCACAGCCACAGACAGCTCCCAGTACCCTGTACTTTTCTCTGCAGTGATGGAGCCACCATGTCTTGCCGTAGGCACTGTCCAACTCTATCAGAGCCAGCTGAGGGGAACATCCACCCACTCAACTGCACCCTAGGAAACTTTCCATAATGGAAGGGAGCACTGGACAGTTATGAAGGACCTGAAGTTAAAAGAGATGGAGTAACTCTGAATTGTAACATTTTCTAAGCTGCTGAATCTACCTGAAACTCAGGCCTCCTGCCAGAATACAGCCCTGCAGAATGGAAAGGTGTCAGCAAGGGCAGAGACACGAACGTTGCCTGCAGGCTCTGGACAATTGTGGAACATCAGCCAGTAATGGAAACAACCTCAGCAAGCAGAAAGCTGCTGCAGTCAGCTGCTTGCTCCTTCCCAGGGCAGAGTTTTCAATCTGCTGCCTATTCACCAAGCAGTATTTTTTCAGGTTTTTCCAGATTTACAGTCTTGATGATAGAAGAGTTAGCTTGCTTAATAATATTCACTTAGATGAAACTCCAGTGATTAGTCTGGAGGCAAAACGGAAAGAAAAGAACCTCAGCCATGGTTAAAGTTTCTTCCCCACCCAGCAGAAGGGACTGGGAGGGAACGGGCAGGAAGGGAAGGTAAACCAGCTCAACCTTCCCAAGGTGGAGGAAGTCATCGCACTCAGGTGGTGCAATAAGAAACACCAGCTCCTCACACAGACCTTTATGCCCTCAGATATCAAAGTACTTCACCAATCTAGATAAAGAATTATTACCTGCACAGGTAAGTCTAGAAGCCTGGTTTCCTTATAGCATCTCCTACTGACTGGCAACAAATCAAGATGCCAGTGAAACAGTCTCACCCACCCCAAGGCCAGCCTGCCACCCCAGAGGACTCCAGCAGAACCAGCACGGGGACCCCAGGTCCCGAGGAAGGGGCAGGAAGGTCCACAGGGACCTGGTCCACAGGGACCTGCAGATGAGCTCTGCAGACAGTGCCTGGGACAGCAAAGCACATCACCCTAGTGCTGCTTTTCCATTCATTCATTCATTCATTCATTCATTCATTCATTCTTTATTAGAGGGAATAGTGCTATGGAACGATCCAACCCAAAAAGCTGGATCACATTTTGCAGTTTTTATTTGTCCAAACCGTGTATGACATGGTGAAGGAATCCTTCCTTCTTGAGGGCCAGCCCAGAATGCCCCGAGCACTCGGCTGCTGCCTCACACCGTCGAGGCTCTGGGGGTCCCAGACTCCCAGATGCACCCCCCACCCCCCCGGGGAAAGTCAGGACAGACTGTGCCAGGGGACAACCATGGACACGTTACGGTAAAGCCCTTAATTCCTTCTGTCAGCGCTATAAGTAACCCAGCGCCTGGCGAGGGGAGCCCTGGGCGGCCAGCGGTGCTGGGATATCCACACCGGGATCGGAGCCCAGCAAAATCCAACTGGGACCAGCAGTAACTGGCGGACTTTTACACTGACCCTGCGGGAAGCGCAGAGGAAGGCACAAGGGACCGAGGCGAGCCACGGGATCCCTTCCCGAACTCCGAGCGTCAGTCGCCGAGCCCGGTGCTACCATCAGCCCCCCAGCCCAGTCCCGCCACTCACCGCGGCCTCGGGGCTGGCCGTGCCCCGGTTCCCGCTGCCCGGCGCTCTTCCCTCGCCGCTCGTCGGAACAGCGAGGGCTCGGCGGCTTCTCCACGCTCCGCTGCCCGCCGCTGCCGGCCGCAACCGAGGGCTCTGCCCCGGGCAGGGCCGCCCGCAGGCCCAGAACGAACCTCTCGAAGGTGAGGTACCCGCTGGCCGGTGCCGCCTGCCGCAACCCCTCCATCACCCCGGCGGGCAGTTCCCGGGTTTCCGCTCCCCGCCAGCGCGACTCGATCTCCCGTAGGTGCACGTAACCCCGGCGCCGGTCATCCAGGATATCGAAAAGAGTCCGAAGGCTCTGCAGGAAAGCCCNCCTCCCTCCCTCCCTCCATGCAGATAAAAATCCTGGTTTCTTTTCAAGGAGAGATACCTGAAAACCTGAAGATCTGTTGTGGTTTAACCCCAGCCAGCAACTAAGCTCCTCACAGCCATTCACTTTCTCCGGCTGGGATGGGGAGAGAGAATGGGAAGGGTAAAAATGGGGAAACTCGTGGTTTGAGATAAAGTTTAGCTGGGGGGAGGGGTGTGTGTGATGTCAGTCTCTTCTCCCATGCAACCTGTNCCCGCCCCCGCGCGCCTATTGGCTCCTGCCGGGCTGTGCCGGGCTCTCATTGGGCAGCAGGGAGCGGCCTCTCCGGCCATTGGCTGAGAGGGAGGACGGCGGTTTAAGTTCCACGCGGCGCCCGCCCCGCCCTGCTCGAGGAGCCATCCANCTTCTCCCATGCAACCTGTGCCAGGGGAAGTTTAGGCTGGGCATTAGGAAAAAACTCTTACCAGAAAGAGTGATTGGCCATTGGAGGTGGTGGAGTCACTGTCCCTGGAAGTCTTAAAAAAGAGACTGGATGTGGCACTTAATGCCATGTTTTAGTTGATGAGGTGGTGGTAGGTTACAGGTTGGATGCTCTCAAAGGTCCAACCTAGTTAATCTTGTGATTCTGAAAGACAGTTTAGTAGGGAAAGCAAAAGCCACACACACAAGCAAAGCAAAATGAGGAATTAATTCACGGCTTCCCACAGGCGGGCAGATGTGCAACCATCTCCAGGAAAGCAGGACTTCATCATATGTAGCAGATACTGAGGAAGACAAACACTAAACCCTTCCTCCTTCTCTCCCCTCTTTATATACTGAACATCACACCATATGGTCCCAAGTATGGGATCAACTTCTTGTGCACACACAGTCCACTCACTGGTGGGTTTGCATGAGAAGCAGAAAAGATCTTGGCTCTGTGCAAGCACCACTCAGCAATACCAAAACCATCACTCTATTATCAACACCATTTTCAGCACAAATTCAAAACATATGGCAAATCCACTTTAGTACAGTGGCGAGTGTCCCCACCTCTCATGCAGGAGACCAGGAGAAAACAACCCACCAGTGTTGACAAATGTGACAGAAACAGGATTTGGGAGTTATCTTTTATAAACTTAATATGTACTGGTGTTGGTAGAAGAATGAGTTTCTCTACTTTATAGAGAAATTTGCTGTGTCTGTTAGATGCAGCAAATTTCTTTCCTAGTGCGAGATGTGCCTCCTCTGCAAACCCCCTCCATCAGACAGTGCATTGCAACACAGCAAACTTCAAAGCCCTTGTGTCACAATTTCCATGTCACAGCACCACAACTTGCTCAAGGGGTCTGCCAGCACCTCCAGAGTTCCCATCCTTGTCCCCATGATGTTCATGATGCTGAGAGGAGGGAGTGTCAGGGAGCAAGCCTGCTGGAGCAGGGTGATGGCTAGGAAGGGTGATTAACCGCTGTCCAAGTGCTCAGTTTGTGAGACTGCCTGTGTCATGGACAACTCCCTATGCCACAGGCATCTCCTTGTGCCACACACATTTCCCTTGGGTCATGGATATCTCCCTGTGCCACTGACACCTCTCTGTGCCATGTGCCAGGGGTGATTCCCTTTAGCTCAGAGTTGGTTTCAAAGGGAGAAGGAAGAAGCCTTCCCACCTATGTGACCCTTGCTGTGCTCTCTTTGCCATGAGATTCCCTGTTTGGGTCAGACTGCATCCAGGTATCTCCAGCACCCTGGTCCTACATCTGGCTTCTTGGCTCATTCTTTACATTCCTCTTCTCCATGGAGACTCTCAGCCTTGCCAGTTCCAGTCTGCAGCCCCTGGAGACCTGGCGAATTTTCTCTTCCAAGGTCCTGCTCCTGTTGATCTCTGTGATGTTTACAACCTGCTTTTCTTTAACTCATTTATTTTCATAAATTTTCCAGACGTGTCCTGCTTGTTTGAGATCTCTGCTTGGCTTATCTGTGTTTGACTGAACAGTCTCACACCTGCAGTCAATGTGATGCTGCTCAGCTCTGGCAGCATCAGGACATGCTTTGTGCCCAATTTCCCTGCCTAGCCAGTCTATCCCACCAGGACAGTGATCCAGAGATACAAGAAAAAATTCCTGGCACTGTCTGTGTTTGCCACTTCAGTCAAAATGCTCTTGCTGTCTGTGTGGAGTTTCCTGCTCCAGCACAGGGAAGCTGGGATGCAACTGCCTAGGGCAGCTCTTCTCTTACTGCATTTTTCATGAGGTGCCCTTGAGAAACTGTCTTAAGACAGGCTGATGTTACTATCCTCAGCATGTAAGGTGAATGAGGTTAGGGAAATTTTGAATATTCTTGGAAAAGGGGTTTTGTTGTGGTTTTGATTTTTTGGTTTTGTTTTTGGTTGGTTGGGAGGGGGAAAGGGGTGGGGGGGATGTATTTTCTCTCACTGTATAGTTTATCTTGGGGTCAGTCCAGACTCCTCTGACAGACAGAGACTTCTGTGTTTTTTTTAATAGTATAAACCACATAGTACTTATTTAAAAATAATTCTCCTTCCTCCAGGCTACTGGGAAGCTGCCATTCAGACCTGACCCAGCCCTCCTCTGCTGTTCTGTGGGCAGCATCAGTGACAGTCACAGCTCTGGTGCAGTGACACCTAACATATCACTGGCCCTCTCTTGGGAGGGCACAGAGTGCCGGGTGTCCCCTGGGAGGCTGGTGACAGGCCACCATGTCCCACAAAACAGCAATTGCCCTCTGTGAGGAGAGGTCACAGCAACTGCACCAAACCCCAGCAGAGCACTGTGGGAACAGGATGCTGGTGATGGAGTCTGGGGCAGTTTCCTACCATCAATGAGTGCTGATGGGTGACTGTGGCAGTAGATTGAGCCTTGTGATGCCTTCAGCAGCATGTGAATCTTGGCTCCTCAGAGAACACATGGTGATTTACAGCCATGAGGTTGTCTCCTGATGACCATGTCAAAGCAGATGCTGCAAACCTCTGCTGCTGCATCCTCTCTGGGGACAGCAAGGATTGATGGAGAACCAGCCCCAGGTCTGTGGGTTCAGTGTGTGCACCGTGCAACAGTCTGCACTGCTGCCAGACTGGACAGTTCTGCATCTGGGTGGGTTTGTCCCCACCAGGGACAAGACCATTATTAGGAATGGCTGGTCTAGGCATGGTTAAAACCAAATCAGGAGCAGTGTCCACAACAGTCCAGGCATGAAATCCCAGTGCTTCCTGCCACTGAACAATTCAGTGTGAGCACCAAATCTGGTGGGTGCAGGGAATTACTTCCAGTGGGGTACCAAACTGTCAATTCAGAGATGCATCTGTCCCCAGGAGGCCTCTGGCAGAGGTAAAAATAGTGAAGGGAGAGTGGTTGGAGAAGCTTGCCTTTGGAGAGGCATATCTTGTTTGATCTTCCCAGCTCTGCAATGCCACCATGTTTTCCATCTTGCTGCAATGGGTTCTCTTGAAGACATTCTGTGTTTGCTTTAGTGGGTGCCAGGTGCTTGCCATGAACTGACTTTTCTCTCCTCCAGACTGGTTTTTTTCCCCCAGAAGGCCAGCAAGGAGGAAGTCAGGTAGATGCCTGGTGGTTCATGGACCATCACAAGGGTGGAGAGAAGGGCAGCTGGTGAGAAGCTTAAATAAGCTGTCTGGGGGAGTGGTGGGTCGATTGTTCACCTGGCTCTGCAGACCAGGAACTCATGTTACTGTAGTAAGAAATGGCAGTCACTGTGTCTGTCTCACCATCCCAGTCCTCCTGGGTTTTCAGCACAATTGTTTAAATACAGGGAATCATCTGGTGCTTAAATGGAAGCATGATAGATAATGCAACGTTTCCAATTGGAATCCATCTAGCAATTGCTTTGTCTTACTATAAATTCCACTCTCCTGAAGATAATGATGCCAGGATTGGCCAAAGGCAACAGCTATGCTGCAGCCAGAAATTCTGTCTGCCTTGTCTGCCTGACTGTTCTGTCTATCTGTCACCTTATTCAGGGAATGATTGTCAAACCGTATGTCTTTGGGGAACATATTGGAGAGTACTTACATATTGAAGCCTGGAGCAAGGCCCAAAACACAAGAAGGTCTGCCTCTCTCCTGGAGGGAAACCTTACCCCACTGGGGTGATGCCACTGTCTCTCTGCTGTCAGGGTGCTGGAACATTTTTTATCCTGAATTTCCTGTTCTTCCTGCATGTTTGTGTTTTGTTTGGCCCAATCATCCCTCCCTCCTCCTTGATTAAGTCGTCCAGTCTGCTGTAACTGATCCAACCTGTCATCATTTTTATTGCTTTGCAGAAGAAAATTTATCTCCCCACATGGTGCCATAGGTTGTGGAACCAGCCCGGGGAATGCTGTGCAGCCAGACAAACCTGTTCTGGTGGGTGGCGGGAGATAGGGAGTGAGAGCTCATTTGCCAACAAGCAGCATGATTTGCTGCTGTTCTTCTAGGATCCCACAGGTATGAGATCCCACAGCTCTGAGCTGGGATTCCTTTGAGGCAAGGCAGTGAGTTCTGCAGGGAAAGGCAGGGCTTAATTTACAAGCTGGATCTGACAGAGCCTTTCCTGATGGATAAGGGTTGGTGGTTATGCAGACATCATGTGTGTGGAAGGACCTGCACCCATCTGCACACTGGGTAGACAAAGAAGGCAACCATGGAGAGAGGGATTTCATGTAAAGGGGAGCAGAGCAAAGAGGTTTCAAAACCACAAAGCTTTTCTGTGCAGGAGCTGTGTTGAGTCACATAAAATAGGAAATGGAGTGTGTAACAAAAGTTTTGACAACTCTTAAGGGATTCTTTCTGACTTGATGTTATAGGTTCAGAAGATTGCCATGCACAAAAGACTCCAAGAAACAAATTATGACTGCAAAAGAAAAAGCAATTTTATTCTATCACTCGCAGTAGCAAATGATATGTACATCCCGACCCCTGCATACTTGTGAAGCTGCTGAGCAGGAGCAGGAGATGGAGCGTGGTGCTCAGTGGGAGGAGCAGGCAGGTCAGGCACATTCAGGGCGACCCCTGAATTAGAATGATGTGCATCTGGTCCTTCTCCCCCTTCCACCCCAGGACCAATCCTATATCTCCTCCTCAGGAGTGGAATTTTGCCAGTTGTGACATCTGCTAACATGTGATCAGCAGAGGCACAACGGTTTATTGTACGAACCAACTCCACGCCAATAAGAGCTCTGTTGTATATTGTTCCTGCTTCAGAGGTCCAATTCCCACTGATTGATTAATACGTTGTTCCTCTTCTTTCCAAATTCCCTTGGGTTTATTAATACATAGTTCCTCTTTAGAGGTCAATTCCCACCAGTTAAACAATACAACTCTGTTCATTGCCCTGTTGATGTGCACAACCACGGACCAAAAATGACAGGATCTTAGACATGACTCTGGTCCCTAACACACCTGATGGTCACCTCCAGATGGGGTTCAGCTCCCTTGACTCCAGTCATATGAAGACACTCAGGCTGTGTCTGAGCTGCAATCTGTCTGTCTTCTCATCTCTTTCTGCCCAGCTCAGCTCTGACTGCGAGCAGGATGCCACAGTCAGGCCAGTGGCTGGGGCAAGGGCTTAGTGCCAGGCTGCCCAGCAGCAGGAGTGAACTTGAGGGCAGGAGTGTAGGACGGTGCATCGTGCCCCCTCTCAGCCGTCTGTGACACCAGCATAGGCTGCAGAGGGGACTCCCTCACTCCCGTGCCTTCCAATGCTGTGACTGGACCAATCCCGATCTTTGGGTTGTTGTATCTGGACACTTCACTGCTGCCAGTGCTGCCCTCCATTGTCTCAAAATTGGGCTCTTTCCCTCTCTGTGCAAGAAGCCGATCCACACACAGAGTCCAGGTAATTGATTCTATTTTGTATCTACGCAGACATAGGTGCTTGATGGTGGTGAATCCACAAAGCTGGCACACCTGGCATGTCAGGTACCAATTTTTATATGCTCAAATCAACAGAATCGGCATTTCCCTATAGGTAATGACCTAAAGCTCTAATCACTGGCTTTGCAGTCTCTTGTTTCCACTTAAAGATACCTTACACACATATGTTACTACTCGGGATCTATGGGGAAGAGGCTTATGTGAGTAAGGGGCAATCACAGTCTGTGGACAAGGATCTTACTATGCTAACGAGCACAAAGTCCATACAGAGTTTTTCTTTGACTTTCTAGTTCCCTTTTTAATTTTTGGCTTTTTAGTGTCCTTCTGCTCTTCACTTCTTGATGGCTCTTATGTCCTGTCGGTTTGGTCCTTCACTCATATTTCATAAATTCTTTTACTTGTCCTCTACTATACTTCAATGATTCCGTGCATTTTTAACCTTTACTCTTCTCATTTATACTTTATTTCAACAATGGGGAGCTGGATTTGTGAGCAGGGTGCCTGACTGCACCAGGGCTGGGGAACAGTCAGGCCCACCCGGCTCCTGCTGCGCGGAGGGAACCCCGAGACCCCGCGATGCGTTTTCAAGTGCGGGTGTAAGACGGGGCACCTTCGACACAGAGGTCCGGGCAGACACACCCCATGGAGCCGCCGCGGAGCGGGGATGCGGCCGCTGGAGAAGCGCCGCCGTGTCCGGAGGTCTCGTGCAGCGGACACGGACCCGCGGGGCCCGGGNCAGCGGCTCCGCCGCGCTGCAGCGCTGGGAGGCGGAAGGTGAGCGGGGCCGCCTGTCCCCCCCGTCCGGGGGCTGGCGGGGTCCCACCGAGCCCCAGCCGGGTTCCGGGGCAATGCCCTCCTGCGGGGGCACGGCGGGCGAGAGCTACGGGTATGGACAGGGCTGAGGCCACGGCAGCACCGGCAGCCGGAGCCCCTCGGCCGGGGCACTTCGGGTGAGACACCGAGTGACACTCAGCGCTGTGAAATGCAGAGGCCGTGCCTGGCGGGGACAGGTGAAGCTCTCTACAACTCCCTGACAGGCTGTTGTAGACGGGTGGGGGAATCTGTTTCTCCTCCCAGGTAACAAAAGAGGTAACTGCCTCAGGCTGTGCCAGGAAAGTTTGGAGATTGGGGAAAATATCCTCCCGGAAAGGGTGGTCAGGCATTGGTATGGGCTGCCCAGAGCAGCTGTGGTGTCACCATCCCTGGAAGTTTTCAAGAAGTGGATATAGCTCTTGACAATATTATTTAGAGGGTTGAGGGGGGTATTCGGTTGAAATGATTTTCAATATCTGTAATGAAAAGTATGTAATAGTAAAGTACTTAAAGGGGCACCAGGAGGGCTGGATAGGGACTTTTGACAAGGGACTGGAGGGACAGGACAAGGGGGAATGGCTTCACACTGCCAGAGGGCAGGGTTAGATGGGATATTGGGAAGGAATTCTTCCCTGTGAGTGTGGTGGGGCACTGACACAGGTTGCCCAGAGAAGCTGTGGCTGCGCCATCCTTGGATATGTTCAAGTCCAGGTTGGGCAGGCTTTGAAGCCATCTGGTCTGGTGTAAGGTGTCCCTGCCCATAGCAGGGAGTAGAAGGAGACGAGCTGTGTTTTTATGATCCTGTTTAATGCTGTAGAGAGAACCATCCGTCAGTTTTATTTCCTAAAGGAGGGTAGTTAGCAGCAAGACTTTATGCTGCTGAACTTGGGCATTGCCACATGTCCCTGCAGTCATGGCCTTGTCCCCAGGAGTATCACAGTGTTGATAAGGTTGGAAAAGACCTTGAAGATTATCAAGTCCAACCTATAATCCAACTAAAACCTAACAGCTATAACATTTATATCATGACCCTCAACACCTCATCCAATCTACCCTTAATCACCTCCAGGGACAACGTTTCAGCCACCTCCGTGGGCAGCACATTCCAATGCCGAGTGTCCCTGTGCTCTTGGCATTTCCCAGTGAAGCGGGTATTGTGGGAACAGGCTCTGCAGAATCATGGGTCTCTGAGAGGATGCAGTTCTAAAAGGCCCTTGTTTGCAGTGAGCAGCTTGTGGTGTTGGGCAGGACAGGAGCAGATGAGGCATCCTGACCTGCTGCCCTGTGTCCCCAAGGCTGCGTGACTGGTACAGCCTGTGGGTGTGGGGTCATGGCCACTCGTGAGCTGAGCGCTCTGTGCTCTGTCCATGGGTGTCTGAGCTCCCAGCAGCTCTCAACTGCATTGTGTCCCCCAAAGGCTGAGCTGCTGAAATGATGTCTCCTCCTTCTCCTTCCTCCTTTTTCTATGATAAAAAAGATGCTGGTTAAAGAACCAGACAACTCAAAGTTTGTTTGGGGAACACTAGAAATATTTTTTAATAATGAAAAAAATGATACCATTGTTATTGTCTCTGAGACAATAAAACAGCCTGGTCAGATTTGCTTTCAGATCTTTAAGACCAATATTTATCAATCACATTTTCTAGGAAGCCCTAGGCATGATAGTATAAATCAAGCACAGATACTTTTACATTCTATCAATGTTTTATTAATGAAATCTAAGCCTTGGCCACGGGCCATGGTGTAGCCCAATTTCATCTGAGGGTTTAATGAGCCATTCTGATTATCTGACTGGAGAGCTGAAAAATTTTGATTTTTTTTCTGTTGCTGCCTGCTCCTGTAATGGGGCTGATGTGCCTCTTCAGCAAGAGAATTCAGTCTGCTCTTGCAAGATCAGTCTCTTCCTCCTTGCAAAATCTATTTTTGTTTTGTACTTTCTGTGCAGAATAGGACTGACTGCAGCATTGGTGGATATCTCAGCAGCCAACACATCTTCCCTTTTCTGTTTGGTTGAGCTGTCTGTGTTTTATATGCTGCAGAAGATAAGGTGGATTTTTTTAAATGGACAGATTTTTCCATTTACTCCAGGAATGTCCAGCAAGATGAGTAATTTCTTATGAACTTTACTTGTGATTATTGGTGGTTTTACAGTTGGGAAGTCACAGCAGAGCTACTTATGCAGATTTTTGGGGATGTTTGTTTTCATGGTCACCTAAGATGAGAATTTAGAAAAATTCTCTGGATTATAGGGTTGCACCGTAAATACTGGGAATGCCATAGGTGATGGGAAGGAGTCCCCTTGCTTGTTCCTGATTGTTCCTGTGTACCATGGTCAGCCATCTCCTGGAGTGTGGCCTGGTCAGTCTAATGGATTGTGGCGAGATCAAGAGTGACACCATTGATGTTGTCAGTAATATGTATTGCTTTGGACTTGGCTTCATCCTGCTGAGGTTGAGGTTTCAGTCTCCACAGTGAGAGGCCCCTCTGAGGGATGGGTGTGACATGCCAAATACCCCTTGGGCAGATCCCATCCTCTTGTCACTGCATGGAAAAAATCTGAGAACTGCCATCTCCTCTGGGGCATCCATATTTCAGTGGGGTGATGCCAGCTGTGGCACCTGTGAGTTGTGTCCAAGGATCACAGCAGCTGGATGTGGTGGACCAAAGTGGGGACCTTGACAACCTTTCCAATACAGTGTTCACTCCAGTGTGTGATGCCCTTGGTCATCATCTTTGCTCTGCAGAAACCTTTAATTTGAGATCCATAGGATATGATCCATAGAACCTGAGTGTGTGTGTTGGTGTGAGCCCAGCAGTGCTGGGTGGGGATGGAGGGTTGGTGAATCTAAGCTGCACACCAAAGCAGCACCACCTGTGCTGCAGCAACTGAGACCAACACATGCTGAGTTCAAACCTCATGTAGCTTTGGTTTAAATCAGTGTGAAATACTTCAGCTCAAGCAATTTCAGTGCTAGATTATTTTAAATAAAAATATTTTTTTACAACATTTTAATTGCCCATCTCATAGAATCAGAGAATAGTTTGGGTTGGAAGGCAGATTTAGTCTAACCTTTATGCTAGGGGCATGGATGCCACCCACTATATCAGGTTTCTCAGGGCCCTGTCCAACCTGGCCTTGAACACTTCCAGGGATGGGGCAAACCAGTTTTGAAATGTCAGTAGGGCAACATTTTACATTTTTCTTCTCCCTTCCATAAATCTCTCTGTGCTGTGTCCTGTTGGGGTATAGCCACCACCCAAGCCAGGCCACGGAGAGTCTTGGAGTGATGCTTCTGTGCCTCTCTGCTTGGCTCTTCCCTTCTCCCATGATGGTGCCCTGCACTGGCAGGCAGCCTGCTTAACACACAGGAAAACCATGTGCTGGGACTGGAGCACATACTCGTGATGTTACTGGGTGATACCTGAGACCCTCTGCTCTGTGCTTTGAGGGTCTTGCATGGGCAGTTCAATGGAGGCACAAAGGGGCTGTTAATTGCCTGTGGTTTGTTGCATGTAATGCTGGTTGTTTTACTTGCATCTGCCAAACAGCTCACCCACATCCTTTTTGTCTTTTATAGTATAAGTTTAAACATATTCAAGCTTCCCCCACTATCCAGGGACCTCCTGAAATGCCAAGTCTTCCACCATCAGCACAGGTTTCCCCCTAGAGAGCTCTCCTAATCCCACTTGGAAGGGGAGAGTGGAATGCAGATCACCAGAGGTGGCTTCCAGCCCTCAGTCCTATGGCCCTGTGACCTCAGAGGCTGCTCTGCTGCAGAGCCATGGCTGGGCTGTGAAATCAGCTCCTTTAGGTGTGCTTGGTCATCACCAACCTTCTGGGAAAGGGTGTGTTTAGGCAGAAATGTTGTTTTACTGCTGTGGTGGGACTGAAACTTTTAAGCATGGGAAGGGGAATAGTGTTACTGCAATGTCATGGACAACCTAAGTTTGGGTTTGTTGCTGAAAGCTGCATTTCTGAACAGAATTAAAACAAGCCATGTTGCCAACAATTGGTAATTTTCCTCTGTTGCTTATTTAAACAGCCAGTTTCTTAGTGATTAGCATAAAAATGACTCTGTTTTTCTAATTCAATCTCTTTGGTCCCTATGTCTTTCAGTCCAAATCAGGAATGTTTTGGCCCCAGCTGTGGTTAATGTGGGTATTTGCTGGAGGGGATGCACAGGCTGTCTCACAGTTATCAGTCAATGCTGTGATGCTGGCCTGGGAGAAGGCAGGGAACAAAGTGTGAGAATGAGCTGAGTGTTTACTTTGTACTCTCTTCCTTCCCCAGGTTACTTACCTGATTTGTCAGAAGCAATGATACTGGTTTTCATTAGATTGTTGGAGTTATGGCTTCTGCTGGCTTGGCTGATCCTGCGCATAGTCTCGATC
Organism: Pitta sordida; assembly: GCA_013390025.1. NCBI lineage: Eukaryota > Metazoa > Chordata > Aves > Passeriformes > Pittidae > Pitta > Pitta sordida. The sequence continues at coordinate 13,773 of WEKX01013738.1, read as the reverse complement.
CATAATTTGTGGGATCTGAATAGTCATTGTTGATTTTCCAGAGAGTTGTGGGACCCGGAGCGTGCGCAGAACCCACTGTGAACCCATTCTGCTCATGAATGTGTAAATTGGTCCCAGTCTGCTCATGAATATGTAAATTGGTCCCAGCCGGAAGTCACCGTGGCGCGGCCGGGATGTGTTTAGTGTAAATATGTGTTTTTGCATGGCTGGAATTGTCCTCTGCTGGACTGCAAGACGGGGCGATGGGGCTGCAATCGTGTGTGTCTGTACGTGTGAGTGGGGGGGCACCTTCCCCCACCACCTCTGCGGTGCCCTTTGTGTGCTCACAGTCAGGCAGGTCCTATGGCTGGGGCCTGGTGGAGACCAGGGGCTGCTTGGCCACCGCGGCCGGTGCTCGGTTCTCTATCTTCGCAGATTCCAAGACTCGTGTGAAGAGGGCCAGACCCAACAGTCCGCAAGTAACGGGGGATCACTGTGTTAGTCCTGACCACAGCTGTGTTCAACGTCTATTTAAGCTGGAGCACAGGCACAGATAGTTGATTAAGGCAAATTCTAGAAATGCCCATGCTTTACTGAAAACTACCAGATTGGCTTCTTTGGGACATAGAAATGTTAGTGATCCTAATGTACAGTTTGAATCTCCTAAACTGCAGCTGGTGGCCGTTGACCGTTGTACCATCAGCTGCTTTAGGTGAGGAAACTGCTGCATCCAAGGGATGAAATGAATTTTCTCCTGTGTGTGCAGTGTCGTATTTCTCTCTGAGCTACCAGCATTGAACTGGCAGCCTCTGGCTGTTGTCTGATCTCTGCAGAAAGGCTTAGGAGAAGAGCTTGGGGTGCTGGTTGCTTTGAAGGTTCTTATGTTGTTTTGGGCTTCTTTCTCCTGTTCAGGCTTGCATCAGATCTCGCAGAACAAGGTGGCAGTGCTGCTTCTGGCTGGAGGGCAAGGAACTCGCCTGGGAGTGAGCTATCCCAAGGGCATGTACAACGTGGGGTTGCCCAGTGGCAAGAACTTGTATCAGATCCAAGCAGAAAGGATCCGCAAAGTGGAGCAGCTCGCTGGCCAGAGACACCACTGCAAGTGTGCCATCCCCTGGTAGGTGACCCAGAGCCAGACCTGCTGTACAGGGCTCTCTGTGTTCCAGGCTTGCTTGTGTTGTTTTCTAGAAGCACTGCGTGCTATACAGAGACGGGTCAGGGAAGAGCCTTTTGCCAGAAGGATTTGCAATGCCAGTGACTGGAGGAGGGTGCACAGGGATGGGAGGTGGCATGTCTGTGTCTGCAGACCTGATGCTGCCCTTACATCCCTGACATGACCCTGACTGCTGCACCTCGCAGGCTTTCCAAGCACAGGCCCTGGAACACTATAAACAGCACTTTTCACTGACTGTTTTGGATGCTTCACAAGAAATGTCATCCATTTCTGCTTTCTCCAGTTCCTACATGGAGACCCACCTAAATTTTGTGTTTTAAGCCCCTCTGCCATAGCAAAAAACCTCTTGCTTCATGTTCAGGCCACCTCCTGCTGTCACTGTTCACACTTGATGATTCTGCTGGCTGCTCCTGCGTTTCAAAAGAAACTAGTTTTGGGCAAAGTGCAGAATTGTTCAATGTGAATTCCCTATGGGATATGGTGGGTGAGAGAAAGGCACTACAGATGCTTCTGGGAATGTTTTCTGCTAAGTGTTCTTTGTTGGATTATGAAGACACACCCTTTTGGAATCAGTGCCTGCTCTGAGGCAGTGTTTGGGCAGATGGAAAGGGCAGATGTCTGGGAGCTTCAGGGTACCACATGGTTTTGCAAATTGGAGATCAAAGTTGATTCATGTATTTTTTCCTCATGGAAGGTGAGTCCATATTGTGCTTCTTCCTGAAGTATTGCATGCAGGACGTGAATTGCAAACACACCATCCATGGTGCTGCTGGAAGCCAGGATGGATTACTATTTGCAGGATGCTGGCTTTGCTGGTAATGTTTCCAGGTTCTTTCCCTGAGGAGGCTGTTGCAGTACACCCGAGCCCAGGCTCAGAGGTGACCTCATTGCTGTTTACAACTCCCTGAGGGGAGGTTGCAGTCGGGTGGGTGTGAATCTCTTCTCTCAGTCTGACGACACCAGAACAAGAGGACATGGCCTTAAGCTGTGCCAGGAGAGGTTTAGACTGGATGTCAGGAAGAGGTTTTTCCCAGAGAGAGTGATCCCTCAGTGGAATGGTCTGCCCAGGGAGGTGGTGGAGTCGCCATCCCTGGAGGTGTTTAAGGTCAGACTGGATGAGGAGCTCAGTGACATAGTCTGGATGGTGGGAGGCTTGGATGGATGGAGCGTGGTGCCCGTGGTTCCACACTTGTGGGTCTGATCCCTGGGTGGGTGTTCGCCTGGGAGTTGGACTCGATGATCCTGAGGGTCCCTTCCAACTCAGAATAACCTGTGAACCTCTGAGTTTTGAAGGAGAGCTCTGGTGTGTGGTTGCTCACCACAGGATGCTACAGCATCTCATTTTACTCTCCTGGGGCTCCTCCCTTTTGTGTTCCATTTGTAGTTTTGTCTTTCGCTTGTGCTGTTCTTGCTCATTGTTCAGCCCCCATTCCTGCCCAGGTACATCATGACCAGTGAGTTCACACTGGGGCCGACAGTAGACTTTTTTGTACAACACAACTACTTCAACCTGGATAGATCCAACGTGGTCATGTTTGAACAGAGGATGCTGCCTGCTGTCACCTTTGATGGGAAGGCCATCTTGGAGGAGAAGGGGAAGATTGCTATGGCTCCAGGTACCTGCTGTTTGCTCTTGCATGCTGCAGTACTATCGTGTGTTGATAGTTGCCATGGGCCATCAGCCAGCCTGAGCATGTGGGGCAGGCTTTGGGGGTCAGGATTAATGCTTCCAGTTAGCATGGGAGGGTTCTGTGAAATGTTTCAGGCTGGTAATCAGGAATGTAGCTATCTCTGTTTAGTCCTTGCTGGAGATTTGCCTACAGCACATGTTTTTTATGGAAGTCTGGGAGTATTGGGAGGATTAGGAGTGGTGTGGCTGCAGGTTAGAAAAAGGGTGCATTGGTAGACCTGTGTGTGAGGTCCCTGGGATGCTGCCTGCTGGAGTGAAGATGTCTGGACCTGGGATCTTGCTCAAGACTGAAAGCTGGAAATGGGTAAAAAAGCAGCAAGAATATTAACTCTTTCCAAAATGACAGCAATGGCTCACCTTGTAAGCGTCTCCCCTTAACCTGGACACAGAGACTTGGTGAAGGCAACCCAGCTGGGATGATGTTGCAGGGATGGGGTGTTGCAGCTGCAGAGTGGTTTTCCTGAGTGGGCAAGGAGGAACTGTGGGTGATCTGTGATGAGTAAGTGTCCAAGTGTCTTCTGTGCACCTGCAGTTCAAGCCTTTAAAAAAACATCGAGAAGTTGTGGGGGAGAATCTAAACAGAGAATAAGATTTATTTTAGTCTTTCTTCAAGATGAGTTTTAAATATATTTTTGCCCTGCACTGGAGAAAAAATGTGACAGACTTTTCTGACCCTCTGCATAATGTTTTGCCCTTTAGTGTTCTCCCTCTGATGATCTCAGTGGCCTTCACAAAGTCTCATAATGCTGCTCAGGGAGGCTGGTCTCCATGGTCCCACTCTGTGGGTGGGATGAGTAGGTGGAGAGAAGAATATGCTCATCTGAACTGTGTGGCATAGTTGGTCGTAAAATCTGGTAGCACTGACTCTTGGCTGGAAAGCATTCCCTGCTCTACTGTTGAAGAAAGTTTGTTCAGGACTTTCTGCTTTCGCTCTGTTAGCTGTAAAAAAAACACAGCCCAAAGTAACTAATGAACCAAGGCTTTCTCTCTTCTCTTGCATTATAGATGGCAATGGTGGCTTATACCGTGCTTTGGTGGATAATAAAATCTTGGATGATATGAAGCAGCGTGGAATCCAGTATGTCCATGTATATTGTGTGGACAATATCCTTGTGAAAATGGCAGATCCAGTCTTCATAGGTTTCTGTGTTTCCAAAGGGGCAGACTGCGGTGCAAAGGTGAAGCAGTGCTAACACTGGACTGGTTTTGCACAGGGAGTTAGGGTTTTATGCCTAGAAGCTGCTGGCTGGGTGGGACTTACATGACCTGGGACATTGAGCCCTCTGGCCATCAGCAGCTTGCTCTTAGCAGATTTAGATCTGCTTACTGCTAGCTTTGCATTCTGAATCCCTACCCGTGGGTGTCCTCTGGCTTCCCAAGAGTACTGTGAAAAATAAAACTTCAATTAGAGCAGGAACTGTAGCTGTACTGTACTACAGACTGGAATCACTTCCCTTCTATGCCCAGCTCTTTCTGCAAAGGCACTTGGACAATCTAGAAGCTGTATTGGACTGGCTTGTGTTTTATAAATGCACCTTTAAGTCTAATGGAGGCATTTCTTATGCTCCACTGTGGAAGATGAGGAAAGCCAAACCAGCCCAAAGTAGCAGCTGCCTGAGGAAAAGTTTATGTTACTTGAGTCATTGGCAGTGTTCATGCAAACAGGAGATGAAGGCTAATAGCTGCAAACAGCTTGCATTTAATGTCGGGTCCCAGGCCTTGATAACAAAAGTATCCCCCAGTATGTCAGTTGCTTTTAACTACAGTTTGTCTTCTGAGACACTGTGCAATTAAGTGGTTGAGTACTGGGGTTTATGCTCAGTTGTTGGGCAAAATGTGCCTCCAGACTGCAAAATGTGCCTCCAGACTGCAAAATGTGCCTCCAGATTGCTCTGCACCCCCTGCACTGACCTGCCCGTGCTCCTGCGGTGCTTGGACGGTCAGCAGTCAACAGTCCTGTGGAATTGCTTGTGGTAGTTGCAAGAGTGCTGGATTTTCTTCCTCCTTGTCATAGCCCTTGTCCTGTGGCTGCAGGTGGTGGAGAAGGCCTACCCCACGGAGCCTGTTGGGGTGGTGTGCTGTGTGGATGGGGTGTACCAGGTGGTGGAGTACAGCGAGATCAGCCCAGAGACTGCACAACTGCAGCGCCCTGAGGGGGGACTGATGTTCAGCGCCGGCAACATCTGCAACCACTTCTTCACTGTTGAGTTCCTGGAAACAGTGGCCCAGTAAGTCTCAGCAGACCTGCTAGGCAGCTGTGCAGCCCAGAAATGCCTCCAAGAGTGGGTGTTACTGTTTCCCACTCTGTAATTTCAGTTATGGGTACCTCCTGTACTGCCTTTCACCTTCTCTCTCTTCCAAATGGTTCCAGAGAGTTGTGTTCCCTTTCTGACAGTCCCAGCATGCTCTTCACGCCCTACCCAAGGAAGATGTTCACAGCTCCACTGTGGCTAAATTGACTGAGATATGCCAGTGCATGACCTTCCTGAGCCTGCAGGGGTGAGCACCCATGTGGGCTGCAGTGTGGTCAGTGATGCAGCCCCACATCAAGGATTTCCAAGTGGAATGTCACCCGTGCCATTTCTTGGGACAGCAGAGTTTGTGGGAGAGGGTGAAGTTGCAGGTGAACTCTGAACCTTGATGTTGGGCAGTGGAGATATGATGCTGGGCATTTAGTGAGCAGCTGTATGACCTTCCTGAGGAGTTTGATTCACCCTTAGGTGAGGGATCTGCTCTGCTTCAGTGTCATCCCAATCAGATAACAATTTGAGTTGCCTTTGTTTTTAACTTCTGCCTATGATTTCAGCTCAATGCAAAGTCCTCCCTCTTCTCTGACTGTCATGTCCCACTGGTATAGGGAGAACCACTGGCCAGGCTGCTCTGCTCCATGAAATGTTTCCTGGATGTGATTTGGGTCACTTGGAAGAGAGCAACACCCACAACAGTTGAGAGATGACCCAAAGCAGTAATAAGGCATCTGCTTCCCACAAGTATATTGGTTTTTTTTCCCTAAGTAGGCATGAAGTAAATGAACTTGTTTCTTGTCCTTTTGCAGGAAATGTGAGCCGCAGCTGAAGCATCATGTAGCCATAAAGAAGGTGCCCTACATTGACAAGGAGGGAAATCTGGTAAAACCACTAAAACCCAACGGGATAAAGCTGGAGAAGTTTGTGTTTGATGTGTTCCAGTTCTCTAAGTTAGTGACAAACATAATTTTACTTTTTTTCTCCCCTTCTCAATGTTTGTTTGAATGACTGTAGGTTGTAATACGCCATCTGAGGGAGCACGTGGTTTTTGTGGGTGGCTTATTAAGAAGGCTGTTGGATCTCCTCCCAGCTTCAACCTAATAGTAACGGTGCAGCCTCCAAGGGGAGCTCATGGGGCTCTCAGCACTTGCACTGACCCTGCTCCCAAACTAGTTGTCTTGCCAAAGGTGTGTTGGCTGGCCTCACCTCTGTCAACCTGGGAAAAAGAAAAGGAAATCAAGCGTTAGGCACCTGAAGCCCATGTTGGGAGTATTCAGACTTGCAAAAATTGAGTCTTTCAGCATTGTGGTTTCCATGGCACATACATCTCTGGTTACATTTTTGAATGTTGTTACCCTAGGGCTCAGCTCACACCTTTCGTGCTTGAAAATGTTTGCTGAAGCACAGTGGGGCCAAGTTACTGTTGCTGGGGGAACTGTCAGTGTTGACTTGCCAAGCTCTACAACATAGCTTGAAGTGCTCTGCCGTATCTAGTCGGGAGTACTTGTGCCTAAGGCATGTGGGATTTTCATAATTTAGAAATTTAACATAAGTGTTCTTCTAAAACCTATTTTACCAAGGTCTCAAATTCGGCAGCGAACATTCTGGTTCAGGCTTAAATAAATGGCAAAGGGAGACCTCAGACAAACTGGATTGTCTTTGTCTGGGGATAGTACTACAGTCATACCTTGTGTATTCATGCCTCTGGGTTTGTGTATTTGTGTATTCACATTTTTTCCCCTATGAATTGTAGTTGTGTATTTGTGGCTTTCCTCCGTGTTCTCGGTTTTCACTATTTGCATATTCACACTTTTTTTAGCTATTTGGGTATTCAAGGATTGGGTGATTTGCAGGACCCCAAGAGACCCATAATCCGTGAATATCAGGGTATGACTGTATTTCTTTTTTTTAAGGATTTCCTTTAGCATCGAAATCTTAAGGTTTGAACCAGTCTCTGTTTCCTGACACGCATTCAGTAAAGTAGTGTCAAACCAAAGGCAAGGTGATGGAAACAGCGCTGAGTTCTGAGCTGTGACAGGACTCATTTGCAAGCATCCATTCCTTGTGCTTTTTTTTACACCAGCTTGGCAGCTGCAGTTCACACATGAAGGGCAGAAATGCACAGATGCTGCTGTGGGGCTTTTTAGATTTGCATTCCTATTTCTGGTAAATGCCCGTACTTAACATTCAGCTGTGAAGCCTCCCTTATTGCATGTCTTGTTTGTCCCTGGGAACTGATGTCCTTAGTTGGTCCTTGCCTACAGACTCCCAAGTGGAGTGGGCAGTTTTGGGGACAAAGAGGGTGCTCTGCAGTAAGCGCAAAGCTTGCACTGTGTCTGAGCTCTGGGCAACTCTGTTCTCTCCATCCTGCTGTGCTCTGAGCTGGTTTTTCTGGGAGCCTCCCAGTGCCTGGAGAGATTTCCGTGGAATCTCTGCAGAGCTTTTGCTTTTTCTCTCACCTGAGCACAGCTCCAGAGAGTTGGGAGACTCTTATGTTCCTGAAGAGATAAGACTTTGTGTGTTTTCCATCCTGCTTTCCATCCTGGTGCTCCTTGGCTCTTCAAGTGGGCAGTGGGCTTCCCTTGCTTGACTGCCTCAGGGTACATACATCACTGCTCCTAAAATACGTATGAACTCTTCCCCGTGCGTGGTGTTGTATTAGCAGTGCTGATGACTAGCTCTGGTTTTCATCATTGTTGTTTTCTCCCCTTTGCTGGTAGGAATTTTGTGGCATTTGAAGTTTTGAGAGAAGAAGAGTTCTCACCACTAAAAAATGCAGACACAGCTGACAAAGACACTCCTACCACTGCTCGGCAAGCCCTGCTGGCCCAGCATTACCGCTGGGCTCTCAAGGCTGGGGCCAGATTTGTGGATGAAAATGGTTGCAGAATACCAGAGAAGCTCAGGTATGAAGCTCTGTGAGCCCCTCTGCAGCTTCTCTGCTGGGACTGCACAGCTATACCAGCTGGCACATGCTGGACTCCCCAGAACTGTGTATTAGTGCAGTCACAGGGTGGCCTAGCATGATTTTCATTCAGCTGGTCCTCTCTGGATGTGCAGATCGGTGTCTTACAGCTTCTGCCCCTTTAGTGATTGTGGGTGCTCCAGGCATTTGGCACAAAGGGGCTCTGGGTGTTGTCTTTGGCAGATCTCTGTCCTTGGGATCATGGGTTGACCCCTCTTAGAGCACCACTAAACAGGGGGACAGCCTTTTTCATCCCTCTGTATTTAGCCAGCCCAAGGAATTTTAATCTATACTCCCTGCCAGTTTTTCTGAACGTGGCCCCAACAGGATTCTCAGGTGGATTTCAGGATTGACTGTTATTGATTACCAATTCAGATACTTCTTGTGTCACGTGGAGTGGGAAGCTGCTTTTACTCCCTGGGACCATTACTTCATCAACTTGTATTTCAATAAACCCAAGAGCTGTTAACTTTACTTGAAAAGCACCTCTGTAAAAGGGATGCTCTGGTTTTGATGAGTAACAAAACAAAACCAAAAAGGACCTGCTGATTCCCCTTTATTTTGACACTTTGCGTTCAAGTACGTAGTGTCTGGTATGTATGACTGTAACAAATGTCTTATCCTTCTGGATATCCTATTCTGGACAACCTTTTGAAGGAGATGTGCTGGTTTTTAAGCATAGCAGGAAGTTAATCCTGTGTTCTCTTCTCTAGTCTCTCAGGAACTGAAGATCCTCCAGCTGTGTGTGAGATTTCTCCATTAGTGTCATACTTTGGAGAGGTGAGAGGCTATTTTTAAGAATGCAGATAAGCATCTGATTTCCTTCCAATCACAGGTCACTTCTTTAGCCTAGGCTTCCTGGGAAATTGTCAGATCAAGGGAACTGGGGCTTGGGCTCTGTGTTACATTTCTGGTTCCACTGTGGTTGACTCTTCAGCAGTTTGTTCACTCTCAGTTTTAGCTGTCTGTAAAATGAGATTGGCAACGAGGCTGCAGTTTCATTAAGACTCACAAGGACTTTGAGATCTTCTGCATGAAAAGTGCAGAATATGAAAATGACGAAATCTGTGGGTTCTGTGCTCATTTGTGCTTATCTCCCACAGTGAGTGAATACTAACCAAGAAGTGGGTTATGTGCATTAGCTTTAGGGAAACAATTTCTCAAGTTTGTCTGACAATAATTGATCCTGAGAAACCTGTAGTAGTGAGGAGCTTCCCCGTGTTGGACAGACAGAGTGAGAAATAATGGATTGCAGGAGGATATGTGAGCACTGTGGGCAAGAGTGTTCATAAAACTTTATATGGCTTTGCTAGGTTTCTACATTTCACAGAATCACAGAATTAGTAAGGTTGGAAAAGACCATAGAGGTCATCAAGTCCAATCTATCACCTATTACCTATATTACTGTTAACTTGCAAGCCAGCGACCCCACCAGGTGTATTCCTCAATACATCCCAGCTGATATGTTGTGAGAACAAAATGACAACAAGGCAATTTAAGTTGACTTTTCTTTCTCAGATTATTCTAATGTTAGCTAAGTACACACCTTCCCCTGCCTGCCCCTCCCCAGGAAGCTTTTTTCTGACATTGTGTTTTATGGTTTGTTGGTGCCTCTCCTTCATGAACCCCAGGCTTGGGGCTGAAATGCATTCCATCACTGGAAAAACTGTTGCTGTTTTTTATCCTTCCCATGACCTTTATCAGTCATTCTTTGAGGACTTAAAAATAGTTCAGGTGACCAGTTTGGTCACAGCCTAACAATACTGTTCTCACATGTTCTCAGGGTCTGGAGGCATACATGAAGAACAAAGACTTCCCTTCTCCCTTTGTACTCGATGAAACCAAAGTGGAAATGCTGGAAAGTTCTTGAAGAGGGAAGCCTTTCCCCCTCATCAGATACCTGTTTGTCAGATCCGTTATAACAACTGACATTATTGAAATGTCAGCTGTGAAGTGCATTATAAAAAGAATTGCTTTGCAGTGTCTGATTGATGCCAAATCCTCACAACAGTTGTGTTTACACATATGTTCCTGCTCCCTACTTCTATTTGCTAACTTTGAAGGCTGTGCCTCTTACCTCAGTCTGTTTTGTACACTTGGATATGAGTAAGGATTAACACCTTCCAGGCGCTCAACAGATACAATATTTCTTATTTGCTGTGCATATGAATATGGAGAAGAGCCAGCCAGGGCCTAATAAATTAGCTTTCTATTAAAGATTAAATCTCTCTAGTGCCTTGCTAGGTGTCCTGTTTGTGCTGGTGTGGTTGGTGTTTTGTTTCTAAATTCTGCAATCTGTTTGAGGGCCCATCCTGAAAAGCTGTAGACAGACTTTGGGTACTGAGGCCTTTCTCACCAGTGACCGTCATTTCCTTAATCCTACGATGATCCAATTCAATAATGGCATTCTCCAAGCAGATCATAGAGAGTCTGCTGTAGGTAGGGATGTTACTGTGCCTATGTACTATTTGAGGTTTGGACACTGAGGCAGTCAGACTAGTTTTGTATCTGGGCTTGCTGGTGCCTTGCTTGGAGGACTGATTGCTGTAGTGACCTGGGGTTTTTTTTAATTACAAAAAGTTGATGAGATTTTTATTTTCCATAACCCTCAGCCCTTCCTGGCTATAAGAAACATCTGTTTTCCTTTCCATTTAATATATAGCACAGTCCTCAGATGGGACTCTCTTGAAGTACCAGAAAGTAGTAAGAGGAACAAGTCCTGATGGTAGAATTTAACCAAAAAAGAAAAAAAAAAAAAAAGACAAAAAAAAAGACTTTCTCTCAGCATCACCCTGGCACACAGTAAAACACCAGCCTTGCTCCTGCAGTTTCTCTCCAGGTGGTTTGCCAGCACTCTTTTACTTAGGAAATAATTTCTTTGATGCCTTCCTTTTAAATATATTACTAACCACAATGTGAAGATAAGTGTCAGCTAATGAAGGATGCTAATTGTCAGAACATATGTAGCATGTGAACTCGGCCCTGGCCAAGGGGTCCTGGGGTGGCTGTCATCCACCAGTGATTGCTCCTGTGCAGCCTTTGGACACTGTCCCAGGAAGGCCACCCACTGAGCAGACCTGAGTCTTTCCAGCCTTGGTGGCTGGCCTTTGCTTCAGGAGCACTCTATACTTTTCCCCTCATCTTGGTGCTAGGGAAAGGAGTGGGAAAGATGCCTCATCTGGAATGTTATTTCCTGCATAACTGACTTCCATGGCTTTATGCAATTCTTGATGTGAAGCTCTATTCAGAATATTTGGGAAATATAAAAAATGGCTTTAAGGGTAAATACAGTTTGTGAGTAGGCTCAGGTTTTCCAAAGAAAGCCTCTAAATGTCAGAGTTTGTGGTTATACCATAAAGCATTTCTGCATGAACTTGAGGAATGAGCCTTTCACACATGCAGACCAGCTAATGACTGTTCTAATTACTTCAGTTGGCATGTGCAACCAGTAATTCCCATTTTTGGTATAAATGAAACATTTGTCATTGACACTCAATTCTGTAGTCTTTTTGCACAGCGTTTCTATGGGACATTTCATTCCTGTCAGTCAAGTTTTATGTCTGAGAACAAATTGTGTTGTATCTTTGTGAGTATTGCTTGGCAAATCTGGCACATGCTTGTTTTATATTGCACTGTGCTATAAAGAAAGATTTCTTTTGCTTTTTCTGAAGTGCTGTCTCTTTTGAAGCTTCAGTTCCTGTGTACACAGAGCTGCTGATACGGTTTTCAAGGTTGTTTTAAAGGAGAAGCTGAATTAAAATGCTGAATACCTTGTCTGTTGGGGCTTTCTTTTTATTGTATGACTCTTTACATTTTAAACGGGACCACAGAAAGAATTTTGAGACAACTTTTTAAAAAAAGAAATGTGTCCTGTGTGTAACAAGGTCTTTGTATGCATTATATAATGAGACAAGTACCTGAAACAAGGGGAAGTCCTGAACATTTTTACAATAAAGATGTTACTGTGATTTTTGTGTGTCTGTGTTTCTTCTCCATGAGGAAAATACACTTGTCTTTGTCCTTACACATCGTGTGTGTTGTCACCACAGTTGCAGGACACAGTGTTGCCAGGTTGGAGTGGCAGTGCCCATGCTTCAGATTGTGAGGGAGGTGGGACTGAGCAGAATACAAAAGATTGTGTTCTTGTGTGCAGTCCTGTTTTTTTTTTTTCCCCAAGCTTTTCAGCTCAGTTGATTGAGGGAAGGGAGTTTAATTGCGGGTGGTGGTTGTTTGTCTTATTTCAAGTAGATTTGAGTGATCTGGCTCTGAGTCAAACTCACATCTGATATATAGGTAATGAGCACTTGCTGGATTGCAACTTTGGTTTGCTTCACAGTAACAGGCATGTCTTAGGGCTGTTTTTATAGCACAATGTGTTGGGGAAGTCAGTAATCTGTCACAAAAAATGGCATAGTGTCCTCTTTTGGGGGTTTAGTGCTGAGCCCAGCAAATGTCAAATCTTCCTTTCTTACCCATTTCTCTCCATCTTTCTCTCTTGACACCCATGTGAAGGCTGCTGGTGGTTTTAATGCCTTTTTAAGCTACATGAATCAGTAGTTCGACAGGAAAAAGAACACTAAAAATTATCGTGTTTGTATCTACCAGAATTTTTTGCTTGCTTAGTTTTCTTAATCATGTGATGCTTAGCAAACGCCAAATTTTCAGTTTTATCTGGAAGTCTAGTGTGAAGTATATTCCCAGTGGAAAGGCGTAAGTGGTGCATGCTAACCTGGCAGTCGGGCACAGCTGGAGGTGGTTCAGTGCCAGCACTGAGAGCAGCAGTCCTAGAGCCCTGTTGGACTATGCATCTGAGCTACAGCTAATGGTTACGTGTCACAAACCTGGTCCTGCTACATCAATACACAACGCTTTTCCCTACGCCCACTGCTAAAAGCTCGCCTCCTCTCCAGAGAAGATGGAGGGAACTGTTTGCCCAGGAGCGGCTGTGGGATGAGTGCATCCTGCTGAGTACCAAAATTCAGCGTTAGATCTTACGGAAGGGTTTATTTACGCAACTGCTTAAGTAGCTTTACATCACTCGTACATCCTCTCACACGTTCCATCTGCCTGCATTTCTTGCTCTAAACTGTGTCTGGGCTTCTCAGTGGCAGGGGATGATGACACCAGACAGCTCGGCACCATGTGGGGTTTTCCTTGGCTGTGCTCGCTGGCAGGAGGAGCTGCCGTGTCACCACGGGGACCCCTCCAGGTCCGCGGGACCCGCACCGTCCCGAGCTCGGCTGCCGGGGCTTGACTTGATTTTCCTTGTAACCTCCACATGGCATGTCTTCATTTCTGGTTCTTCCACACCAATGTTTCGGTCACTGGTCTCTATGTTGTAATGCGTGTCACCACACTGAGGAACAGCGAGGCTTTCCTGCCTCTCCTTTGCCTGCCTGCCCCGGCGTCTGCCTCCTCCCTGGGCAGGGCCCGGGGCGGCGAGGAGAGCAGGGACAAGGAGGGACAGGGGCCCCACCAGGACTCCATGATCGGAGGCCGGGTCCGTGATCGGGGGCCGGGTCTGTGACCGGGGGCCGGGTCCGTGATCGGGGGCCGGGTCCGTGATCGGGGGCCGGGTCCGTGATCGGGGGCCGGGTC